>JANAVB010043145.1:0-117621 GCA_029216955.1 Iris pallida | reverse complement strand
GCTAATAACTATATAATACATTAGTCATGAAGATATTTCCCAGCTACAGGCAATCCCGTTACCTGGGCACGCCTTAGGATTGTAGCCTGCCGTCGAGTAGGGCACTTCCAACATACTGTCATGTGTTGCACCCTTCAAGCTACCTAAGGGTACATTCGTTCTGGATGATGTACCCACCTGAATTCAACTCTAATCTTTAACCCGGGGAACCTGGATGGTCTGCGGGCTTGTAGCTGTGGAATAATCTCACCGCATCGTGTTAGTACTTAGGCTTGTGACAACCCTAGTTAGTTAAAGTATCAAGCCGTAATTCTTGCTTGGCCGTGAAGTGATTGGATGGAGTCCAACCAGTCTAGTTTTGCCCTGATCCTGTTCCAATTTATTAATGACCATAATGCTTGTATTTATTTTACCGATAAATGATGAGAATTCTAAGTTCTATTCAGACGAAGGGTTACAACCCCGGTCCTTGTTTGGTTTACGGGTTGTAACCTGGCTATCTGAATAGTTCCATGGTTATCTCGTCGTATATCATCCTGGTGTATTCTCTTTATTACCAATTCTTACTTTTATTTATATCTTGTGCTGATTGCTGGTTTTAGTTCTTAAGTGAAGCTTCCTTTGTGGCACTTGCTCTTTCTGGGGTCTGACCCAGCTGGTTTTGTGTGGCCAGATTTCGGAGCAGCTCTAGAGGATCTACCGACCTTCCTGCCAGATGGTGAACACTAGACGGAACCCTGGCAACGAGTGGGTTATTTTTGGCTCTCCCACTCTATTGTAAAAATATTCTTTTGAGGCGTTTAGCCGACGGGCACCTGTTTAGCTCGATTGCACTTACTTACTGTCTGCCTACGGGCTGTAACATGATTAACAGATCCTAGGGTTGATCATGTATGACTACACTCTTGCTAGTCCAACATTTTGTAACGACTAGCTTCATGATCAGCTGAATATGTGATATCTGGGACGCCTTACTATTGTATATTTAATGATATATCTTGTAACTTTTACTTACTTGCTTGTGATTGAGACAATAGGCTGTTCATGACCTTAAGAGACTGCTGGCTTGTAGATAAACCCTCATGTATCCTAGACACCCGTGACCGTATAGCGAGGTGGGTTGCACTTCAATATACGCAGCTGGCTATGTCTGCCCCCGCTCTCCAGTATTCTGGTTCTGGGGCGTGACATGGTTTAAGTGGTAGCCCATGCAGGTCTTGTAAATCAAGATATGTGAGGGTTTACCGAATAGATGTCTCAATCAGTATTCGTCCTTGATCTCTGCTCGTATCTTCTGAATCCCTGGATTCTTGTCCTGATCATATGCTTGTATCGTTGATCTGTCCTGGTCCTTTCTTATTGTTCCTATGTCGTCTTCTTCAGCGGCATTGTTCGTGGTCCTACCGACCAGCAAGGCGGAGCACCTCCCGCTGACCAGCAGCAACCTGGAGATCAAGCCCAGCATTACGGAGTAGCCTCCAGAGTCGTGCCTTCTGACGGAGAACCACCAGTCCAGCCAGTTCAGCCTGTCGAACCTGATGATGGCACTTTGGTAGGGCTCGTCAGGACCTTGATAGCTTCTCAAGATCGTCGTGGAGATGCATTGCAACAGGCAGTGGCGGATGCTTTGACCAGAGGCGGTCATCCAGGGAACAGCGCGGCCAACAACTTCAAGCGCTTGAACCCTCCATTCTTCGACGGTAGTGAAGATGCTATCGCAGCAGATGCATGGCTTCAGGACACAGAGGTGATTCTAGAAGCAGCCAGGACCCCAGAGAACGAGAAGGTGGCCGTTGTGCGCCTGCAGTTGTTAGATCTTGCCCGCAGCTGGTGGGCAGCACAGGCCGTTGGATTAGCAGCACTATTGCTTGGGCAGTATTTAGAGAGAGATTCCAGACCAAGTATTTCGATGCCGTGGCTCGGTATGATCTACAGACGAGGTTTACCAATCTGAAGCAAGGAGGCAGGACGGTCGATGGATATGCGGCCGAGTTTTCCAGACTCAGTCGGTTTGCTCCCACCCTGGTGGCAACCGAGTATGATAGAGCCCAGCGTTCCAGCAGGGACTTCACCTGGAGATCTTGTTGGCAGTGAGCAGTTTGAGCATCAGACTTTTGATGCAGTCTTGAGAGCAGCCCGGAGGCATGAGTATACCTCCCAGAGGATTGTGGATAGGGTCGGAGGTCGGAAGAGATCTCACGGTCAGATGAATCAGTCTTCAGCACCGGCCCTGGCAGCCAGGGCTTTGACTATTGGAGCTCCGAGGCGAGCGGCCTCAGTGAGTCGGTTCAGCATTCCACTCCGACGCACCCTCAACAGCAGAAGCAGAAGCAATCTTCCGCAGTGGGTTGTTCTCATTGTGGGAAGCCAGGCCATGTGGTGGCAGATTGTCGCAGGGCACATGGATTGTGTCTGGCTTGTGGAGCACCAGACCATAGGGTTGGATCCTGCCCGAATAGGGGTGGTTCATCATCGTCCAACCTTTCTAGCTCTTCGGTGAGAGGACTAGCTCCGGTCCAGCAGCAGCAGTATCCATTACCGAGGCCCTTGCCGCCTCAGACACAAGTGTTCCAGCAGCAGAACCCCCAGCAGTATGTTCAAGCCCAAGCCCAGAGTCAGAGCAGACAGCGAGGATTTCAGCAGAGGGGACCAGTACCCCGAGGGCACGGTCAGGCTATGGTGATGACCGTGGAGGAAGGATTGGCACCAGGAGAGGTAGTGGCAGGTACTATTCTCGTCAACTCCTTTCCAGCTTCTGCTTTATTTGATTCTGGTGCATCGCATTCATTTATGTCTGCACGATTCGCGACACGGGTAGGATTGGAGCCCGAGTCATTATCAGTAAGGCTTAATATACTTACTGGTAACGGACTTGTGGGAGTAGATAGAGTGTTTTCCTCGTATCGGATCGTAGTTAGCGGTAGAGAATTCCCCGCTAGATTGATAGAATTTCCGATGGCCGATTATGATGTGGTCCTAGGGATGGATTGGTTGAGGAACCAGTATGCTAGAATAGACTGCCACATTGGCAGGGTTGTTTTTAGCATTCCAGGCGTGCCGGAGTTTTCTTTCTCCCGAGGCGAAGTTGAGTCATCTCCTCCAGTATTGCGGATGGCAGTAGCAGCAGTTCAGTTGCCCAGGATAGTCGAGGAGTTTCCAGATATTTTCCCAGAAGAACTTCCAGGTATACCCTCGGAGCGGGAGATCGAGTTCACTATAGACTTGATTCCCGGGATAGCCCCAGTGTCAGAGAGAGTCTACAGGATGGCGCCGTCAGAGTTGGAGATTTTATACAAGATGATTGAAGAACTCAGAACCAAGGGATTTATTCGTGCTAGTGGATCGCCTTGGGGAGCCTCGATGCTTCTTTTAAAAAAGAAGGATGGTACATCCAGGTTATGTGTTGATTATCGTACCTTGAACTCAGTGACAATCAAGAACAGATACCCTCTCTCGAGGATAGATGACTTGTTTGATCAACTCAAGGGGGCATCAGTATTCTCGAAGATTGACTTGCACTCAGGATATCACCAGATCAGAGTCAGAGAGCAGGACATTCCGAAGACAGCTTTTAGATCGAGATATGGACATTGGGAGTTCCTTGTTATGCCTTTTGGAGCAACCAATGCGCCAGCAGTATTCATGGACCTCATGAATCGCATCTTCATGCCTTACTTAGATAAGTTTGTGATCGTGTTCTTGGATGACATCCTGGTCTACAGTAAGAGTGAGGCGGAGCATGAGCAGCATCTCCGTGTAGTTCTTCAGATCCTCAGAGAGCACCAGTTATATGCCAAGTTCAGTAAATACGAGTTCTGGCTCGATCGCATTTTGTACTTGGGTCATATCATCACTCGAGGAGGAGTAGAAGTGGATCCCCAGAAGATTGTGGCTATTGAGTCATGGCCAGTGCCCAGCACAGTTGCAGAGGTTCGTAGTTTTCTTGGATTGGCCGGCTACTACCGGTGGTTTTATTCAGACTTTGCTCGAATATCAGCGCCATTGACGCAGTTGACCCGCAAGGATGCACAGTTTGCTTGGACAGCAGAGTGTCAGAGTTCTTTTGAGCAGTTGAAGCGAGGCCTGATAACAGCTCCTATTCTCACACTTCCAGATGGGACCGGAGGATTCTCAGTGTACTGTGATGCTTCAGACAGAGGTTTAGGATGTGTTCTGATACAGCATGGGAAGGTAATAGCTTATGCGTCACGACAACTTCATGATCATGAGAGGAATTACCCAACCCATGACTTGGAGCTGGCAGCAGTGGTGTTTGCACTTAAGTTGTGGAGGCACTACTTGTATGGAGACAGGGTGGAGATTTTCACCGACCACAAGAGCCTGAAGTATGTTTTCACCCAGAAGGATCTTAACATGCGTCAGAGAAGGTGGCTGGAACTTCTTGTGGATTATGATATCAACTTGCAGTATCATCCTGGGAAGGCCAACGTCGTTGCAGATGCATTGAGCAGGAGAGCGGGAGTTTATTTTCTAACAGCACAACCAAAGCTGTTAGCAGATCTTCAGAAGATGGGTATTGAAGTTGTTCTCCCTTCTAGTGTGGCCTTGATGGCCAGTATGCAAGTTCAGTCCACTATAGTCGAGAGGATCCGGATGGTGCAGTCGACAGATTCCAAGCTTCAGCGACTCAGAGCAGAGTGTGAGGCAGGACAAAGACCAGAGTTTACATTCATAAGGATGGTACACTTCGACATGGTAAACGTCTTTGTGTACCCAATGGAGATATCAGACAGGAGATCATGGCAGAGGCCCACAGTTCATAGTATTCCATCCATCTCGGCAGTACGAAGATGTACCATGATATCCGGTAGCATTTCTGGTGGAATGGCATGAAGCGGGAGATAGCTCGGTTTATCTCTCGGTGTTTGGTTTGCCAGCAAGTTAAAGCCGAATATCATAGACCGGCTGGACTTCTTCAGCCCTTACCGATTCCAGAATGGAAGTGGAAGCATGTGACCATGAATTTTGTGACTGGACTACCTAGATCCCCAGCTGGTAGAGATGCTATCTGGGTTATAGTTGACAGGCTCACGAAGGTGGCTCACTTTTTTCCATTCAGAGTTGGTCAGTCGACAGCTCAGCTAGCAGAGATGTACCTCAGGCAGATTGTCAGATTGTACGGTGTGCCAGTCAGTATCACCTCGGACCGAGATTCAAGATTTACGTCGCACTTTTGGCGTAGCTTGCAAGAGAGTTGGGAACTCATCTCCAGTTCAGTTCAGCATATCACCCGCAGACAGATGGCCAGTCGGAGCGCAAAATCCAGACTCTTGAAGACATGTTGCAGTCTTGTACACTTGACTTCGGTGGTTCATGGGATGATCACTTGCACCTGGTGGAATTCTCGTACAACAACAGTTTCCAGGCCAGTATCCAGATGGCACCGTTCGAGGCACTGTATGGTAGGAAGTACAGATCCCCGCTAGCCTGGGATGATGTTGGAGAGAGACAGATGCTCGGTCCAGAAATGATTGCCCAGACAGTTGAAGTGGTCAGACGAGTCAGAGATCATCTTCGAGTTGCCCAAGATCGCCAGCGCCATTGGGCCGATTCCCATCGGCGCCCTCTCGAGTTTTCGGTCGGCGATCATGTATTCCTGAGGATTTCGCCTAACCGTGGCGTCATTCGTTTCGACGTACGGGGCAAGCTTAGTCCTAGGTATATAGGACCGTTTGACATTCTGGAGCGAGTAGGAGATGTATTCTATCGTCTCGCACTTCCGCCGTCGCTAAGCGAGGTGCATGACGTGTTCCATGTGTCCCAATTACGACAGTATATCCCGGACCCGAGCCACATCCTGGATCATTCGGAATTGGTTGTTGGCACCAACCTTTCGTATGAGGAGAGGCCCGTGTCTATATTGGACCGGAGAGAGATCCTCAAGAACAAGACTATCAAGTTAGTCCGAGTTGCTTGGGGTCATCACTCTTTGGGGGAGTCAACGTGGGAGCGTAAGGATGATATCCGATCGCGATATCCCGACTTGTTTGACTCGTGAGGTATAAAGTCTTTCTTATGCCCCATGCCTTCGATTCCTTGCTTGAATGAGTGATTGTATGCCTAGTTATAGCTTGCATGTGATTAATATAGCTTGTCATTGTTCCTCTAGCCTCTTGATTAAATTCCGAGGACGGAATTCTTTTAAGATGGGTAGAGTTGTAATGCCTGTGTTCGTATTACGTATTTTGGAATACGT
Organism: Iris pallida; assembly: GCA_029216955.1. Lineage (NCBI taxonomy): Eukaryota > Viridiplantae > Streptophyta > Magnoliopsida > Asparagales > Iridaceae > Iris > Iris pallida. The sequence goes on along the minus strand of JANAVB010043145.1, from coordinate 111,404 downwards.
ATACGTATTTTATTCTGTATTGCATGATTTCTTGTTTAGCTCTCGGCTTGGTTTAACTCTCGGTTTGGGTTGGCTTGGTTCGGCCCGCCCAATGCTTGGTTCATCATGGGCCAAGGGTGGAGCACCTTAGCCTATGCTTCTCCTTCATTTCTACCACAACCCCCCCTCTTTATTATCCCCACCAACCTTCTCTCTCCTCCATAATTCTCATATACTTCTCCTTCCCCCACTATTACTCTTCTCCACCAACCAAGAACACCATAGGCAAGTGCAACTTGCTTCCACAAGAGAACTCCTTTTGATGGTTTCTTTAGCTTCTCCTCATGATTCTAAACTACATTAGAACTTGTCATTTTCTATTTTGAGGCTTTAATTCTTGTAGATCTAAAAATTAGTTATTTTGGATTTTGGTGGTTTTGATCTATCAAACTTCCTTGTTTTCAAGTTTTGATGGTTCCATGTTGTAGAGAATTTCATTCTACCCAATTTTAAACCTTTGGAAAGTTGGATTCAGACTTGTTTGACCAAGATATGGACAATTGAAGCTTAGATCCAACTTTAGAGTTCTTGCTGTTCTTGCCAATTGGAGAAGACAGTGAACAGTGAGCTAGCTTTTTAGCTTACGCCCCTTGGTACGCTGCTCTTTAGCGAGCGTACGCTAGCCTTGGTACGCTGCTCTTTAGCGAGCGTGCGGTAGCCTTGGTACGCTGCTCTTTAGCGAGCGTACGCTAGCCTTGGTACGCTGCTCTTTAGCGAGCGTACGCTAGCCTTGGTACGCTGCTCTTTAGCGTGCGTACGCTAGCCTTGATACGCTGCCTGTTGGCAGCGTGTCTTTTGGTACGCTAGCTCGAGCGTACGCAGACCTGATGCGCAGTCTTGAGCGTACGCTAGCTTGAGCGTACGTTGACCTGTAGCTTGAGCGTGCCCTGGTGTACGCTGACCCTTGCGTACGCTTCCCATTGGAAGTGTATGGACCCTTGGTACGCTAGCTTGAGCGTACACATGCCTTGGTACGCTAGCTTAAACGAGCAAGGCATACGCTGGCCTCAAGCGTACGCATGACCTGAGCGTAGCTTGCACTGAGCGTATGGCCTTTGGCTGACTTGGCCTTATGTCAGCGTATCAGATTTGGTTTTATTTTCCTTAGGCTTGGCTCTTCTATAGCCCTGTATATTGATATTTTATTAGATATTTTACGCCCATTTTATATCCTTACGCCTTTTGTCATGAACTTGATAATCGCAAATTTACTTGATATGTTTGGAATTGATAACTGAGCCTGACACGATAGTGACCCGTAGTGGTGCACTCCTGACATGAGTAACATGACATGGCCTGATAGTGTCCCGTCGTGGCGCACTCCTGACTAGTACACTTGACCTGATGACCTGACATGATTATCTCGAATAGCTGTTACGACGGCTACCTGACATGACATGACCTGTATAATAACCTGGACACCGTGGGCGATTGTGCTTGTATAAATAATCCAGTCTTGTCTTGCATCATGTTTAGGAGGGGACTCCTGAGTACCACGGTCAGGAGTACCTATTGAAATAAACGAAGGGCTAATAACTAGATTAATACATTAGTCATGAAAAGATTTCCCAGCTACAGGCAATCCCGTTACCTGGGCATGCCTTGGGATCTGTAGCCTGCCGTCGAGTAGGGCACATTTCCAGCACACTGTCATGTGTTGCACCCTTCAAGCTACCTAAGGGTACATTCGTTTCCTGGACGATGTACCCACCTGAATTCAACTCTAATCTTTTAACCCGGGAAACCTGGATGGTCTGTAGGGCTTGTGGCTGTGGAATAATCTCACCGCATCTTGTTAGTAATTAGGCTTGTGACAACCCTAGTTAGTTAAAGTATCAAGCCGTAATTCTTGCTTGGCCGTGAAGTGATTGGATGGAGTCCAACCAGTCTAGTTTTGCCCTGATCCTGTTCCAATTTATTAATGACCATAATGCTTGTATTTATTTTACCGATAAATGGTGAGAATTCCAAGTTCTGTTCAGACGAAGGGTTACAACCCCGGTCCTTATTTGGTTTACGGGTTGTAACCTGGCTATCTGAATAGTTCCATGGTTATCTCGTCGTATATCATCCTGGTGTATTCTCTTTATTACCAATTCTTACTTTTATTTATATCTTATGCTGATTGCTGGTTTTAGTTCTTAAGTGAAGTTTCTTTTGTGGCACTTGCTCTTTCTGGGGTCTGATCCAGCTGGTTTTGTGTGGCCAGATTTTGGAGCAGCTCCAGAGGATCTACCGACCTTCCTGCCAGATGGTGAACACTAGACGGAACCCTGGCAACGAGTGGGTTATTTTTGGCTCTTCCACTCTATTGTAAAAATATTATTTTGAGGCGTTTAGCCGACGGGCACCTGTTTAGCTCGATTGCACTTACTTACTGTCTGCCTACGGACTGTAACATGATTAACAGATCCTAAGGTTGATCATGTATGACTAAACTCTTGCTAGTCCTAACATTTTGTAACGACTAGCTTCATGATCAGCTGAATATGTGATATCTGGGACGCCTTATTATTGTATATTTAATGATCATACATCTTGTAACTTTTACTTACTTGCTTGTGATTGAGACAATAGGCTGTTCATGACCTTAAAAGACTGCTGGCTTGTAGATAAACCCTCATGTATCCTAGACAGCCGTGACCGTATAGCGAGGTGGGTTGCACTTCAATATACGCAGCTGGCTATGTCTGCCCCCGCTCTCCAGTATTCTGGTTCTGGGGCGTGACAACGCTGGTAGTTTTCGTCGATTGTCAATTAATGTGTGAGGGCGACACGTAATGAGGGGATCTGGGCCTCCAAGGGGAGGACTGCCTCACTCCCGTATACCAGGAAGAATGGTGTATTCCCGGTGGCTGTTCGGACCGTGGTGCGATAAGCCCATAAGCATTCGCCGAGCTTCTCGTTCCAGTCACGTTTGTTGGAGGAGACAAACTTCTTGAGGAGTTTGATGATTGTTTTGTTGAATGCCTCTGCCAACCCGTTCGCTGCCGGGTTGTATGGTGTTGAAGCAACATTCTGAATACGGTGCTTATCGCAGAACCGATAGAATGCGTGGCTCGTAAACTGCGGACCATTATCATGGATGATCCTTCGTGGTAGTCCGAAGCGGTAGATGACGTGATGCTTAAGGAAGCTGATCACGTTTGAAGTCTTAACTTCTGCGAGTGGGACGGCCTCCGCCCATTTGGAGAAGTAATCAGTGATCGCAAGTATGAAACGATGTCCTCGGGAGGAAGGTGGGGTGATTGGACCGATGATATCCATTCCTCATGCCTCGAATGGCCAGGACGCCACTATTGGATGTAGAAACTCAGATGGTTGGTGAATGAAGTCTGCATGGATTTGGCAGGCTTTGCACTTTCTAGCATAATCTTTCGCATCTGCCACCATCGTGGGCCAATAGTAGCCCATTCGTCGAAGGCGGTCTTGCAATTTAGGACCAGGCTGGTGGGCCCCGCAGACACCGTCGTGAGCTTCTCGTACGGCTTCTTTGGCTTTTGTATTTGACAGACACCGAAGCAGCAATCCGTCATAGGAACGACGATATAGTATTTTTATCTCTGTATCGTAGAAGAATCTGAGAGAACGCCGTCTGATGGAAGTGGCTTCCTTTGGGTTCTCGGGCAGGATGTCGTAGACGACGAAGTCGATGAATGGTTGTCTCCAATCTGGGGCATCCTCGATCATCTGTGCAGAATAACTCACCACGAATTGCACATTGTTTTTGGAACAGACCAGTTCATGGCCTATCACATTCACTGATTGGCGGTCATAATTCGGAACTGCTAGGGAAGCGGCAAGATCGGCTAAGGCATCTGCTTCGATATTTCGGAGTCTGGGGACATGTTCGATGAAGAACCCCTTGAACGACGAGATGATATCAATCGCTATTTGGTGATAAGGGATCATGTCTTCGTGGCGGACTTCGTATGAGCCCCGGATCTGATTGATGATTAGCTGGGAATCGCCATATGCTTCAAGGTATTCTACCCCCAGCTCTCTTGCAAGTTGGAGGCCAATGACCAGAGCATTGTACTCGGCCACATTGTTAGAGCAGGGCTCGGTGAGGGAATAAGCGCGGTTAATCACCAATTCGGAAGGCGAGATTAGCACTACCCCGACTCCGACGACTATATTGCCTTTAGGTCCGGTCCTCGAAGCACCGTCGAAGAACATTCGCCATATATTCTCGTGAGAGGTTGTATGTGAGTCGACGACCTCATCTGGGATCTCTTCATATATCTTGGAGGACTCCGAGCCCGGGTGGGCTGCTAAGAAGTCTGCCAGGGCTTGACCCTTGACTGCCTTTTGTGGGACGAAGATCATATGATAAGGGGACAGTAATATTGCCCATGTAGCGAGGCGAGAGCTGAGTGCCCCTGGTTTAATCATGAGGACCCTTAGAGGGTTGACTCGTGAGATCACATGTATCGTTTGTCCGGTGACATAGTGTCGCGTTTTCTGAATGGCGAACAACAGGGCGAGGCATTCCTTCTCCACAGCGGTGTATCGGTGCTCTGGCCCAATCATCATTCGGCTGAGGTAATATATGGCCTGTTTATGGTCTGCGTTGTTATTCTGCGCCAGCAGAGCCCCGAAGGAGTGTTCTATCGCTCGTACATAGAGCAGGAATGGTTTTCCAGGAACCGGGGCTACCAGAACTGGAGGATTTGACAAATATTCTTTGATGCTGTCGAAAGCACGCTGGCATTCTTCGTCCCATACGAATGAGACTCCTTTCTTCATGAGGTGCGTGAATGGTCGGCATCGCCCGGAGAGGTTGAAAATGAACCTTCTGATGTAAGCTAGCCTCCCTTGAAGGCCTCTGAGTTCGCGGAGATTTCTCGGGGGACCCATCTCCATGATTGCTTTTGTCTTCTCAGGGTCTACATGGATACCCTTTGCAGTGATGATGAAGTCCAAGAACTTCCTGCTGGATACGCCCAGAAAGGACTTCGTAGGGTTAATTTTCAAATTGTGCGCTCACATTAGGTCGAGTATCGTCCTTAGATCCTGCAGATGGTCTTCCTTGCTACGACTCTTAACGGCTATATCGTCAACATAGCACTCCACCGTCTTGCGTAAGTGGTCTCTGAAAATGATACTCATGGCTCTTTGATATGTGGCACCAGCATTCTTTAAACCGAAAGGCATGACTGTGTAGCAGTACGTGCCAATCGGTGTTCGAAATGATGTATGCTTTTTGTCGTCAGGAGACATTTTGATTTGGTTATACCCCGAGAAGCCATCCATGAATGATATACGTTCGAAGCCGCAGGTGTTGTCGATCATGATATCTGTGATAGGAAGGGGGAATTCATCTTTGGGGCATGCCTCGTTCAGATTGCGGAAGTCGATGCAGATTCGAATCTTCCCATTCTTCTTGAGGACGGGTACTATATTGGCGACCCAATCGGGATGTTGCTCCTTACGAATGAAACCGCTGGCTATCAGTTTGTTGACTTCAGCTTCGATCGCGTCCATGATGCCTGGGCGGAAGCGTCGCTGTTGTTGCTTGACTGGCTTCGCATCTAGCCGAATATTGAGTTTGTGAAGAGCAATGTCGGGATTTAATCCTGGCATGTCTTCATAGCTCCAGGCGAACACATCAATGTATTCTCTGACAAGTTCTAGCAGCGACTCTCGGTCTTCGTCTGTTAGGCTTTTACTGACGAAAATTGGTTTTGGAGAAGATTTGCTGCCGAGATCCACTTGTATGACCTCATCTTCAGTAGGAGGTTCTCTGTGTTCGAACCGCTTTTCCTATTGTGCGTCCAACTGCTGGGTCCACAGTTCTAGCTCGAAGATTTTGGGGATGTCTTCGTCTTCTTCGTAAGTGTCTGCGAATGCCATGTTGACTGACATGACTTGTCTGAACACATCTCCGATGCTGGTATCCGAGTCAGAAGTTGGTGACCCGGTTGAATGTGACTGCCAGTCGCATTCTTTATCTGAACTCTCGGGGGTCGTAGTGGGCGTTACATATCCTAGCCCGCATCGAGTTTTGTTATAATAATTCCGTGGTTTGCCTGCCGGGACTGGCGGCTTCAAAGGTAATCGTCGCCCAGTGCCGTAGTTTAATCCTGGCGTCGTCTCCAGATCATACCCCTGTTTTTGCATGAGGTATTTAGATTGAGGGCTATAGAGATACAGAGGCAGTCTCCCGGCATCTGTCCCGAGGTCGGTTTCCTTTGTAGTGGAGGGATGCGGGTTGTTTGTCCGGCCGAAGATGATTGGATGGTCACCTCCCTCGATTATTCGGTAAGCGTCTTCTACTGGAGTAAGCTGGATCGCGGTGTACACATTTGTCACTTGTGTGTGCAGGTGAGTGTCTATACCGTGTTCCATAGCATACATTGTACATAGCTTATTGAGCTCGGTGTAGTTCAAAGATAACCCTTTATTGATGAAGTAAGGTATCTTTTTTAGGGGGATTACATCATCATCGGAGGGAACATCAGAGTGGACAGCCACATACTTGGCTAGCTCTGGTTCCTCTTCAGCTACCCCCTGTGCAAATGAAGACTAAGAGGACGACCTGGGGAGCTTGATCGTCAGTGGTTCAGTTGATGGGGCAGAGCGTGGAGTTGTTGGCAGACTAGCGACCCCCAGTTTGGCACTCGAGGTGGAGCGAGGAGTGGCCGGTTCGCTAGAAGTGTCAGACCTTGCGTCGGGGTGACGACCCTTCTTGGGAAGGCGTATCGTCAGTGGCCTATCGGAGGGATTGAGCTTCTCCGTTTGGGGTTGGCTGACTCTCGACAGTCTGATTGTCAGTGGCCCCGTTGTGGGTCTCGGCACATGGCCGAACCTTGGCAGCCGGATTATCATCTGCTCTTCTTGCGCCGAGAGGCTGATCGCATCCTTCCGCAGAGTGGTAGTAAGGGGTACGGACCTGCCTGGTTTGCGAGCTTGGAGGTGGATCGTCAGGGGTCCTTCTGATCCTGTAGCTGTCTCGGTATGAGCTTGTATGTCTCCTTCATCAAGGTGCCTCTTTGACTTTTCGTATAGGCAGGAGTCTGAGTAGTAGGATTCGACCCCTTTGAAGGGATCGATATCAACAAATTCTATCTTTACGAAGTCGTGTTTGTCGACATATTTGAAGCACTGGTGTAACGTGGAAGGCACGATCATATAATCGTGTATCCATGGGCGCCCCAAGAGGATGTTGTAGGAAGTGTCTGTATCTATGATGTAGCAGGTGACTTCGGATTGGAGATCGCTAATCTGGCACTTCAGACGAATCTTCCCAATAGGGTAGCTCCTGCCCGAATTGAAACCACTGATGGCGGTGCTTGTAGGTGTCAGGCGATGCATTGGGATGCGGAGATGATGTAGCAGACCCTTCGGGATGATGCTTATGGAAGAGCCAGGATCAATGTGCATCTGATCCACCTTCACGTCGCCGATGTATCCCGTGTAGTATAGCGGGCGATTGTGTAGGTTGGTTTTGATGAGCATGTCCTGCGGAGTGAAGATGATATTGGACATTGCTCCCGTACAAGCACTGTCCTGGAGATCCACAGGTGGGTCCTCCCCAGTGAGGTTGGATTGAGCCAGATAGGCATCGACATTTTGGAGTGCTTCGCTCAATGAAATACGGATGTCCTTGGAGAGCCTTAGGAGTTCGTACAGTAACAATTTGGCCGGAGTGTTAGCCAATTGTGCTAAGATGTCAAAGTTGTAGGGCCTCTCTAGCCCTTGGGCTGCGTCTTTTCGGAGAGATTTGTCGAAGCGAGTCTCCTTCGGCCTAGGCTTGTCGGTCGTCGAAGGCTGAGCCGGTCCCGGAGCATCAGTTGTGGTGGGTTGATGATTTTCGGTTGGGTTGTCAACCATAGGTTGTGATTGCGCTCCGGACCGCGTGACGACGGCTGTAGCTTCCTCATTGTCTGTGGAGATTGTGTGGCAGGTCCTAACTTTTCCACTTTTCTTTTTGTCGATGGTAGATGGTGTGGGCCGAGTCACTTCTGTCACCAAGTCTGGATGGATCCACATGACCTCCCCTCGTGATGTGGTGAGGGGTACTAGACTGGCAGCCTTGTCTCGGGGAGGTGGAAGATTGGTGATCTCTATTGTCGCGAGAGGGACGGGGATCACCCCGTCTTGAGTCTCCGTCGGAGGGAAACTGCCGAATTGTACGGACACCATATTGGCCGCCACGGTTACATCTTCGAAATCGATGGCCAGAGCGTTCGAATCGATGAGGTTTTGGATGTACCGTTTCAGCTGGTAGCAATCGTGTGTAGCATGATGAACATAGCGATGATAATGGCAGTATTTCGGATTCTCCATCTCTGTCGGCCGCGGTTCTCGTCTTGGTGGGGGAAGCTGGATTTTGTCCCCTTGTATGAGCATGTCCAAGATGGGCTTGACGTGACTGTCTTCGAAGGAGTAATCGATTTGTGGCCATTATTTGTCTGCGGGCTTCGGCTCAGGTTTTTGTGTTGTATCGGCCACCATAGTCTGCTTTCCCTTGCTGTCCCGATTGTTGGAGGGGTTACCCCCGTTATCGTTGTTGGGATGCTTGCCCTTGCTTTCTCCTTCCGAGATGTGCAATCCCAGTTGGCGAGCCTTCTTCAGTCGTTCTTCGGCGCTCGTGGCGCTGATAATGAAGGCCTTCCAATCTTTGAATTGACTTTCGCCCATCCAGAGGCTGATTGTTGGAAGCAGTCTCTTTTGGCAGATCTCAATCAAAGAGGAATCTGGATTTCCGGAGGGCAGCTTCATGGCGGTTTGGCGGAACCGCTCAATATAGTTTCTTGTTAACTCCTTCTCCCTTTGGACGACGTCCATGAGGGTGGACATGGTGACGTCCTGCCCTACTTCGTAGAACCTCTCCAAGAACAGGCGCTTGAAGCCGGCGAAGGAGTGGATGCAGTTGTCCGGCAGATTACGATACCAGTCGAAGGCGACTCCTTCCAATGCCCCAATGAATAATCGAGTGAGGATAGCATCATCATGGGGCAGATGGTTGGTGGTGACCTCGAAGTAAGTGATGTACCGACTTGCTGAGGTCTTGCCATCATATGGGTTGATATTGAACGGCTTATATTTTGGCGGGAATGGAACATCCCTCCATTCAGCAGGGTATGGTTGTCGTATTATGAGATCTTGAGCGTTTTCTCGGGCATGGAACATGGCTCGGAGCTCCTTGACCTCTCTCCTTACTTCTCGGGCCTCATCTGTCACGGTAGGGGCTGTTATTTCGGGATGATTGTTGCCCGAGTTCGGTGCCGCCGAATTCGAGTCTGCATTGACCGCGGGACCCGTGCTCGTTTGGCCAGGCGTCCCTCCTTGCATAGTTGGAAGGGCCGCTTTAATCTCGTCTACAGACTTGACCAAAGCAAGTAATATGGCTTCGAGACTGTCAATGCGCTGGCGATCACTGGAACCACCTTGATTGCTGTCCGTCATGAACACCGTCCTTACGTGAGGAGTGATGGAAGGAACAGTAGAGGATGTGCCCTCCGAGTCATACCCGTGTACCGAGAAGTCATCGGGATATGTGGGAATATTGTCTTCTGGTTCAGACTCGGAGGGAGCAGTACCCCCATCCTCAGAGTTTACTTCGTCTTGAGAGTCACGGGTGTCCTCGGGGACATCGGTGCCTGTCGTACCTGATGGGAGAATCGCTTCCCCGGGCTCGGCTCCTTGAAACATTGGATTGTTGCGGATGTTCGGAGGAGTGCTACCCCCAACCCCCAACGATGTGGATGATGAATTTCCTACTGCAGCAGATTTTGTTTTTGAACGGGTGTGTTGGAATACTCCGATGGAAGACAACTGTTTAGACGATAGTTTCTTAGCTGTAGTGGTTGATATCTTGGGACTGGAGATGCTTGTCTTTTTCCTCCTCCTTTCGGCGAGGACCTTCTGAGCGGAATTGCAGGAGACTACCGGAGGTGCCTCATCTTCTGAGCTCAGATGCTGTAGTCTTTGGAAGACGGATGGCCGATCTTCCGTCATTGCTGCGTTGTTGCAACAGCAGTTGACGATGATTTGGGTGCAGCGATGTTCAAGCGAGGACCCTTTGCATGCCGACACTCCTCCTCTTTTCTTGCATTTGTAGAGGATCGCCTCCCGTAAGTCAGGAGAACCACTCTGTCCGTTTGCTGCCGGGGGCTGGACTCGAGCTGTTGTATACAACTTCCCATTCGAGGCCCGTGTGATAGTCAACGGGACGCCCCGATAGTCAGAGGTTGGGACAGCTGACTGGGCCTGATGAGCCCGCGCTGCCCTAGACTTCCTCCTTTTAGCACTTGTGGGTGCATAATAGGAGGAGTCCAAGTTGAATACCACAGAGTCTGGTTTATCATCCATAGAACCATCAGGGTCAGGACCGTATGGTCGAAGACTGATCGAGAGAAGCGTGGAACGGACGCTATACGGCTAGAGTTGGGTACCGTGCAGGCTGTCTGCATGCGGTCGTCTTCTGCCGTGGGATGAGTTGTTTTTGAGCGGCTAGGAGTCACGACCGTGCAGGCTGGCTGCATGCGGTTGGCGATTGTGGCCGTATGGGTTTTCTGCAAGCGATTGACTCCCATAACTGCATGTGTTTCATCCATGCGATTGGCGACTGTAGCCGCATAAGCCATGCAGCTGACAGATGTGACCGCATGACTTTTTTTCATGCGGCTAGCGGATGTTGCCGCATGAGCTTTTTCCATGCGGCTAGCACCCCTATGCGGCTCGATTCGCGTAGAGTTCCTCTTTGCTCCTGCAAGTCCAGCATCATAGTGTTTTCTTCTACCGGACTTGGGGACAGCAGAGTTGTCTACGGTCTGAAGTGGGGCCGCAGAAGATTCTTTCTCGCCGTCTTGAGCAACATAGGGTATCCCGTCAGGGGCTTGGGGAGGAACAAATGATTTTGGCCTCCACTCTCTGCGAGCCTTTGTCGTGCAGGTGTGCTTCTGGACCGGGCCAGCGCTTCCTTCGGAGAGCATCTCTTCAAACGCCTGTTGGTCGAAGCGGACGACCATCTTTTGTTGCGTGGAGCCAAGTTTGGCTGCATCCGACTGCGTCACCAACTCCTCAGCCATGGAGAAGTTTGTCCCCAGCAGAGTCGCCATCGTGTTTGCCATTGATTGTAAAAGTACAGAACAGCTTTATGGGAGGACTGAACTTTAGACTCACAATACAAACTCGCTTGTACAAAGAAAGCCTAGGGACGAAAACCTAGGTACAACAGTCTAAGTACAATTGTTTATTTTAGATTCTGGGAGGTGACGATAGAGGCTCGGGAAGGCGACGGCTGCCCTGCCTTACTCCTTGGACGATCGGTATGCAGCCTTGGCTCCTGTGAGAAGATGGTTGGCGTTGATGAAGAAATGTTCTTCTGGCTCCTCTGTTGCTCTTCTTGCTTCTCTCTTTCTCTGTTGTATTTTTTTCTCTGACAATGTATGTCTCTGCTTTTCTCTCCTCTCCTCTTCTCTTCTCTTCTCTTCTTTTTTTTTCACAAGGGAATGACACCCTGCTATTTATAATAGTGGAGGGGCATCATTAGGGTTTGGCTGATTACCCCTTCTCAAAGTGACGGCGGCCTGATGTTTAATCAATCTAGACCATTCGTTTTGGGCGTGAAGGATCTGGGCCATAAATGGGGGTAGCACTAAATCTTTCGAATAATTAATGCTGATTGCTTTAAATCTTCATGATTGATTGTGTAGCTTGGATCTCCCACCACGTGTCCCATTGGTTTGATTATGAATGATATGACCTGATCTCATTAATTATGAGGATATGGTCATTGGGATATGGTAAATCTTTGCATCTCATAATCCTCTTTGCTGCCAGCTGTCATTGAATCTCTGCCACGTGTCTTGATGATGGACTCTGCCACAGCCGCATGACGTCCATGAACCGCATGAAACAACGTCTCGACGAACCGCATAGGTATAGTATTTGCGAGCCGCATGAGATGGTTCCTTGGTGAACCGCATAAGGGTAGTAACTGCGAGCCGCATGGGATAGCTTTTTGGTGAGCCGCAGGAAGACGATCCTTGCCAGCCGCATGGAGCTGTTCTTCACTGGAGCCGCATGGGAGTATCCACGTGTCAATCTCGAATCGCGTCAGAGATTTTCTCCTATTTCCCAAGAGCCTGTCATTATGGCAGGGCCATTATGATACTTTATGTCAGAGCCGTCAGCTGTCAAATCATGACAGAGCATTAAATAGGCAGACTGCTCGATGGCCAGCTGTGTGAAGGGATCTTCGTGGGTACACGTGGCATTGAGCCGTATATCTTCGTGAGCCGCATGTACTTTTGAACCACATGCGGCTGGGGGACTCTTTGAACTGCAGGACTGTCCCTATGCAAGCCGCATGGACTCTCCTGTCTGAGCCGCATGAGACTAAGAGTCTCTCTGAACCGCATGGGACTGCTCCTGTATAAGCCGCATGGGGTTCTCCTGTTCTGAGCCGCATAGATCATCGTTCTGATATTTTCCATGCATCTACAAAGACCACGTCATAATCGGCCATCGAGAATTCTATCAACCTAGCGGGAAACTCTCTACCGCTAACAACGATTCGACACGAGAAAAATACCCTATCTACTCCCACAAGACCGTTACCAGTAATTATATTGAGCCTTACTGATAATAACTTGGGCTCCAGTCCTATCCGTGTAGCGAATCATGCAGACATAATGAATGTGATGCACCCGAATCAAATAATACTGATGCTGGAAAAGAGTTGACGAGAATGGTACATGCCACCACCACACCTGAAGCTAACTCTTCCTCCACGGTCAAAGCCATAGCCTGACCTTGCCCTCTGGGTGCTGGTCCCCTCTGCTGGAAACCTCTCTGGCGGTTCTGATTCTGAGCCTGGGCCTGGGCATACTGCTGCGGCCTCTGCTGTTGGAAAGCTTGAGCCTGAGACGACAATGGCCTCGGAGGCCGGTACTGCTGCAGCACTGGTGCTGGTCCCCTCACCGAGCGACTAGTCAGGACCGATGAGGATGAACCGACTCTCTGTGGACAGGACCCTATCATGTGATCCGATGCCCCATAAGCCAAACACAATCCTCGTGCCCGGCGATATTCTGATACTACATGCCCTGGCTTCCCACAATGAGTGCAGTCCATTGTGGAAGACTGCCTTCGCTTCTGCTGCTAGGGATATGCCGGGCTTGATTGCTGAATCGACGTAACGAAAGCCGCCCGCCTCGAAGCTATAATGGTCAAAGCTCTAGCTGTCGGGGCTGGTGCTGAAGACTGGTTCATCTGGCCGTAAGACCGCTTCCGTCCTCCAGTTCTGTCCACTATCCTCTGCGAAGTATACTCATGCCTCTTCGTTGCTCGCAAGAAGGCATCATAATTCCGATGCTCAAATTGCTCCACTGCTAAAATGATCTCTAGGTGGAGTCCCTGCTGGAACTGCTGCGCTCGACCGAACTCGGTTGCCACCAAAGTGGGAGCAAATTGACTCAGCCTTGAAAACTCGACCACATATCTATCAACTGTCCTGTTCATCTGCCTAAGATTGGTGAACCTCGTCTGTAGGTCGTGCCGAGCTACATCATCGAAGTACTTGATCTGAAACTTGTTACTGAATACCGCCCATTGAACAGGCGTCGCCAATCCAACTGCTATTATCGTCCACCAGGTACGGGCTAGGTCTAATAACTGTAGGTGCACCACAACTACCTTCTCATCTTCTGGGGTCCCGACAGCTTCTAGAATAACCTCAGTGTCCTGCAGCCAAGCGTCTGGGGCAATAGCATCTTCACTGCCATCGAAGAAAGGAGGGTTTAAGCGCTTGAAGCTGTTGGCCGCACTGTTACCTTGTTGACCACCTCTGCTCAGAGCATCTTATACTGTCTGGTGCAATGCATTACCTCGACGATCCTGTAATAGAAGCAACTCCCTGATGAGTCCAACTAAGACTTCATCATCCTGTCTTGCAGGCTGGGCTGGCTGTACTGGGGGTTCTGAACCTTCGGGAAGCAGGACTCGAGAAGTTGCTCCTGAGTGCTGAGCTTGATCCTTTTGTTGTGGGGGTACTCGCTGAGCTCCTTCCGGCTGATTGGCAGGACCAGGAGTAATACCGCTGAAAAAGATGACACAAGAAATAATAAGGAAGGACCAGGACAGATCAAAGATACAAGCATGTGATCAGATCAAGATTTAAAGAATTTAGAGGGTACGAGCAGAGATCAAGGGCGAGTGCTGATTGAGACATCTATTCAGTAAACCCTCACATATCTTGATTTACAAGACCTGCATGGGCTACCACTTAAACCGTGTTACGACCCAAAACCAGAATACTGGAGAGCGGGGGCGGACACAGCCAGCTACGTATATTAAAGTGCAACCCACCTTGCTATACGGTCACGGCTGTCTAGATACGTGAGGGTTTAACTACAAGCCATCAGTCTCTTATGGTCAGGAACAAGCCTATTATCTCAATCTCAAGCAAGTAATAGCAGTTACAAGATGTCAGAGCACCAAATATACAATAGTAAGGCGTCCTATACATTACATATTTGGATGATCATGAAGCTAGTCATACAAAATATGAGGACTAGCAAGAGTTTCAGTCATACATGATCAATCCTAGGATTGGTTAATCATGCTACAGCCCGTAGGCAGACAGTAAGTAAAGTGCAATCGAGCTAACACGTGCTCGTCGGCTAAACGCCTCAAAAGAATATTTTTTACAATAGAGTGGAAGGGCAAAAATAAAATCCACTCTTTGCCAGGGTTACATCTGGTGGTCACCATCTGGCTGGAAGGTAGGGAGATCCTCTGGAGCTGCTCCGGTATCTGGCCATACAAAACCAGCTGGGTCAGATCCCAGAAAGAGCAAGTGTCACAAAGGAGGCTTCACTTAAGAACTAAAACCAGCATATCAGAACATAAAATAAGAAGGATAATAATAAGACATAAAATCTAAATAGAGTAATAAATGTCATATGGATGAGAAATCATTCTGATCAGTTATTGATAAGGCAAGCATAAGCAATCATGTTCCGAAGTAGCCAGGTACTGGAACAATGACAAGGTTTGGACTGGTTAAACTCCATCCAACATTTACGGCCAAGCAATGAGTACGGATTGATACTTTAACTAGCTAGGGTTATTACAGACCTAGTTACTAGCATGATGCAATAAGATTGATCCAACAGCCACAAGCCCTACAGACCATCCAGGTTATCCGGACGACATTAGGGTTTGAGTTCATGTGGGTACATCATCCAAGAAACACATGTACCCTTAAGTAGCTTGGAGGGTGCAACACATGACAGTGTGCTGGAAATGTGCCCTACTCGACGACAGGCTACAAATCCCATGATGGGGTGCCCAGATAACAGGATTGCCTGTAGCTGGAAAATCTCTTCTTGACTACTGGATTATTCAAGTTATTTAGCCTTAATCAGTTTCAGTAGGCACCCCTGACCGTGGTACTCAGGGGTCCCTGCCCTAGACATGATGTAAGACAATACTGGTTCATTTGTACAAACACAATCGTCCACAGTATCCAGGCCATTCATCCTTGTCATGTCAGGCTAGCCGTCGCAACAACATTCAATAGTTCCCATCATGCTTACTTGTCATATCATGCCATGTCATGATACGTCAAATTACTTGTTATACCATGCCATGTGCCAATTCGTGATTACCAAGCCCATATTAAAGGTGTAAGAACATAAGAGGACAAGCGGGGTACGCCAAGGAGCTCAAAGTCTCTACGCGAACGAGACTACGCTAGGCCAAGGAGCCCCGAGTGTAAAAAAAGCTTTACGCGGGCAAGAACAAGGCAAGACAGCTCTATGCGAGCAAGCACTCTACGCGAACGATTACTCGAGCGAGACTCCACGCGAGCAAGCACTCGAGCGAGCGGGAGTAGCCCCTACGTAGAGCTCGAATGAACTCGACATAGAGCGGATTATGCTGGCATGCAAATACGTGTGCGTAAAAGGGAAAACTACTACGCTGGCACGTAAGAACGTGTGCGTAAAAAGGAAATTATTACTACGCTGGCACCTAAGAACGTGTGCGTAAAAGGGCTCGTCTTCTCCCCAAGGCCAAGGCAAGCAGCCATGGGACTCAAGAACTCAATAACCCTATCTCGGCCAAGACTTGACCCAACCATTCAAGGGCCAAACTTGCATAAAATCGAGATTTCTACTACATGGAACTCTCAATCTCCGGAAACAACCAAGTTAGTAGATCAAAACCCAAGAAATCCGAAAATACAACAAACTTAGATCTAGAAGGAATAAACCATGGAATTTAAAAATGCTAAGTACTAAAGTGTCTTAGAATCTCGTGAGTAAGACAATGGATCAACAAAAATGGAGTTCCTCCATGAAGCAAGTTGCACTTGCCTAAGCCTCTCTTGGTAGGTGGAGAAGTTAAGAGGAAGAAGATGAAGAAATAAATAAAGAAGGAGAAGTAAATGAGGAGAGAGAGAGAGAGAGGAGTTGGTAGCTTTTAAAGGGAGGGGTCACATGTTGAACCAACCCAACCAAGCCAAATCAAAACCAAGCCATGCCAATATTAAACCAATGCAAGATTAAACCAAGTTTAGCTAGCAAGACAAGACAAGTAAAAATACTGGACATGATCCCGTACACTGGAAATACGTATATGAAAAATGGAGGTGACATGTAACCTTATAATTGTGTTAACCTTAGCTCATAAATTTCTACCTGAATCCTTAGGTTATATCCGGAAAATCTCGTCCATTAACCATATTAATATAGGATCAAAGCGGCCTTCATCACATTTAGCGTTACTAAACTATCAATGATCACATATACCAATATAGATAAATGACATAGATCAATCATGGATGCATAGTATAAAAATTACACGCAATGTGATCAACACATCTATTTCCAACCGGTCATCCTTAACTTTAGTGAGATCAATCCTGTAACATAATAAAAATATAATGAACTGAATTTTTCATATATCTGATCAGATAAATATCCAAAATACTTTAATACATAAATGTGTCCAAAGCCAAATAGTACCCAAATACATAAAATACAAGCTCCCACTATATTGCCATATACTGAATTAAGATAACACCCATATGAGCAGTATGCTCATGAAAGACCTTGGATGATAATACTTTTGTGAGTGGATCCGCTAATATGGAGTTTGTCCTAATGTGCTATATGGACACTTTAACCATTCTGAATTCTTTCCTTCACAACTAGAAACTTTATGTCAACATCCATTGACTTATACAAGTTCCTGTTGTTATTGGAATACAATCCTACTGATTTATTGTCACACCATAATTTGAGTGGTCTTTCAACACCCTCCTGCAAGTGCAGCCTTGTGATAAAATTTTGCAACTATATTCCTTGAATGGATGCCACACAACATGCTATAAACCTTGCTGTCATGGTGGAAGAAGTTATTAGTGCTTGCTTGACACTCATCCAAAATATATCTCCACCAATCGACAGGTAAAAATAACCTGATGTGGATCTCCTACTGTGTTGGCATCCAGCAAAATCAGAGTTGGAATACCTTATGTTCTCCAAAATTATTCGATCTCCTATAAAGAGCATATAATTCCTTGATCTCTATTAATTTTGAAGTACCTTGGTTGCTATCTAATGGTCCATCCCATATTTGCTTAAATATCTGCCTAACATCTCAACTACATACGCAATATCCTGACGCGTACATACTTGAGCATACATTGGACTCCCTACAACTGATCATGAACGAGAAATCTATTACATTTTCTTAATGTTAAGGATAATCTTAGGGCAGTTGATTAAGACTGAACTTGTCTCCTTTAGCGACATATGTCACTTGGTTTGCATTAATTACTTTTCGATATACAAAACTAGAAAAAAAATCTACTCCCACTGAACTTGTGATACACACAATCTTCAACATTGTTTATCTCAAAACCAAACGAGATAATCACTTGGTGAAATTTTGAAGTACCTTTGACGAGAAGCCTGCTTAAGTCCATAAATAGATTTTGTCAGTTTGTAAACCATATTCTTTAGATCTTCTGACACAAAATTTTCTGGTTGTACTATATAAATTATTTCGTCAATGTTACCATTAAAAAATACCGTTTTGACATCCATTTGATGTAACTCAAGATCAAAATGTGCAACAAGTGCTATGATTGGATTAAAAGAGTCTTTCAAAGAAATCGAAGAGAAAGCCTCTTTAAAATTAATTCCTAACTTTTGAGTAAAATCACTAGCTACAAGATGTACTTATACCTCTCCATATTACCCTTTGAATCCTTCTTGGTTTTAAATATCTATTTGCAACCAATGAACTTCGTACCTTTTGGTAATGGGACAAGTTCTCAAACTTTATTGTCTTGCATAGACTTATATTCCTTATTCGTTGTATCAATCCACTTTGAGAATTGGAACTTTCTATGGCCTGATGGAAGTTGATTGAATCATCTTTCAATATCTTCCTCATGTTCCTGGAGAAATATGAAAGAATCATCCCAAATTACATTTTTTTTTCTCCGGTGGACCATCTTAACATTACCGGTTCTTGAGGTTGTTGAGTTTGTTTCTCAGGAATAATTACCTTATCTTGAATGGGGTGCCACTACGTTGCCTTATTAAGGTATCCCAGCAATGACTTGTAGAGATAATTCGACATTGTCTTGTTGAGGCTCCAAATTCACTTCTTGATCAATGATAAGTACAAAATCCTGCACATCGTAACAAGTGATAGTAGGAATTGTAATAAATTCCTCCTCAAAGACAATGTCCTTAACTTTATTTCTCCCCCAAACTCAACATCCTCAAAAAATATTACACCTCTCGTCTTAAAAAATTTCCTTTTTGTGGGCTCGTATAATTATTAACCCCTTGATCTGTCAGCATAGCTAATAAAGTAGTTCCTTACAATTTAACTTTGGTATGTCTTTCCTTACATATTCAATACAGACATTAAAGTCTATAAAGTCAACGGAATCCAAATCCCATCAGACACAAGTCGTTCAACTCTATTTTTAGAGATGTGACATGCTCGCTTGTGCCATAATAAGGCTAAATTTTCATTGTTAATTTTGTGTTTAGTACCACATGACTCCAATTGTAAGGTTTTATTGTAAGATGCGATAGTTTCAAGTGAATATAGGTTATCATAAACCTTAAGGGAACCGTTACAAATAATATTTGAATTTAAAGATAGTCTAAACTTATTCTAAATGAATAATGATAACTAGATTTGTCCAATAAGAAAACTGCAACTGAATTTCTTCTAAAAGACGATTCCTAATAATAACCTAAAATGTACTATTGCTTTTACTTCTACCGACTTGCCGTCACCCACATAGATGTATCTTTCACCATCAGTTGGCTTTCGATAGCTCAGACAACCTTGTCTAGAAACACTAATGTAGATAGTAGCACCAGAATCTAACCACCATGTATTTCTAGGTGCTGAAGCTAAATTAACCTTAGAACTGACCAAATTTAGAAATGTACTTTTCTTTATGCGCCATGCGTGGTGCTTTGTACATTTCTTCCTTATGTGTCCTGGCTTGTCATAAAAGAAAAGAAATAACCCTTAGTTTTATATTATTGTTTCTTTTGAGCTGGACACTTAGCAGCTTCTGTATTCCTTTTCGTTGTCCTTAATGATTATCCCATTAAACATGGAAATTGAATTCTTATTGGCAGATATTGTAGCAACATTAACTACAAAGAGAACAAAATAATAAAACATACATGCTCTAATTAATAACCAAAGAATAAAATATAGTCAAACAAATTCAAACAATGGTGAACCCCATCTCAAGATACCTAGTACATCATTAGTATCAAGTCTTTAGACAGTGATATTAACTGCAAGTGGTACTTTTGGTGTAATGATCAAATATTAACAATAAGTTATGTCAAATAATAAGCTTTGGATCGGGTTAATATTCATATGTACACCTTATAATTTTCACATATATATCATCACAGGTATATGTGCAATTCGGCCAAGTATTAACCTTCCTTTGGGCCGGCTAATACTCGCATGAATGTATACACATAAACATCCGACATCCCTCATAGACTATCTACGCAAGTGAGGTCACTTTGGTGACATCTTGTTTCAATGGATCTAATTAGAATGTTAGACAACTACTGTGAGTTATAAAGAAGTACCAAAAATTTGAATATTGACTAAATTTTACATGACTGAATCATATCCAAATATTTACATACATGCATATTTATAAGATTATTAATCAAATAAAGTAATCAAAAGCATAAGCATGAATTTTAATTTGACAAAATTGAGCATTATCAACACAATAAGATTCATGTAATAATCTATTAAAAATATGCATCCACAAAAAAAACTATAGACATTATTTGAAAATAATAACTCAAAAATATATATCCAAACTGAGCATATTTTGTCTAAATTGAGCATTAACTAACTCAAAATATCACACAAAGGAATTCGGCCAAATTAATAAATATGTAGGGTTTACTCTAGAAAAACCCTCTTCTTCCTTCTAGACATAAGTCGACCAAAAAAATTAATAGTATACATGTTCGTTCCTTTATAAACTAATAAGAAAGACCTAAAAGAAATATTTATGACTCCAGGAGTACCAAAGTAATATAATTGTGTGTCTTGATGCCACGAATGACTCTGAATCCAAAAGTTCCAAGGATGAAAGCATTATTGTAACCACCACTTAGTAATTTTAAAATTTTGTAAAATTTATCATTAAATAATAGAATTTAAATCATGTTAATGATTAATGGTGATTTTTAATTAATTTAATACTATTGAATTTAGTGTATTGTGACTTTGGCATTTTTACTAGTGTAACCATAGAGTTACTTAACCTAGAGACTAACCATGACCATAGAGACCTAACCATGTGATTAGAATAGCTAATTACCACCTTTTAGGCTAAGGTTATTTTGGTCATTTGTGACTTTTTAATTAATTTGAATTATAGTTAATTAATATTGTGCTAATCATTATATTAAGCCTTAACCTAGAATTGCCCTAATCTAGATATTAGTCATGAGCCTAGATATTAGATTAGAAGCTTCCATCATATGAAAATGTTAGTAATATCTAGATATTATGTTAAAGTTAGATATTTTGGTTAGGAAACCCTAATTTAGATGGGCCTTTAAGTAAAGGCTTGAATTACAGTTGCTAGAAGGCTTTAAACCCCAATTGAACTAACCCTAACCCTAGATATTTCCTATGACAGCCAAGAGCAGCCCCTCCTCTTATATAAACACATGTTATCACCCCTTTGCCTCTTTCCATTGCCTCCTATAAACCCTAATTTGTGTTCTTCTCCAAATTCATCCCCTTTCTCTAAATCACCTCCAAATTGAGCCTAATCTTTTGCATTACACCCCCTTGCTATAGAAGAGATCATTGGAGGCTAGCTAACAAGGATTAGGAGCTAATTGGACCATAGCAATTGGAGAAGGACCTCATTTCTAGGCTTTTGCATTGAGATTCTAACACTCAATAGGTAATGGCCCTAAACTCATTTGTTTTCCTATTTTCTCTTCATATATGCATGCATCTAGGCACCATAGACCTGTAGACCAAGTTTGATAGAATTTCGTGTCCATTTAATATGCGTACCGGAGGCATGTCGGAGTGTAGTGTAAAGTGTTTGATGAAATGCCTCAATGAATTATTTATTAATGTTTTTCAAAACTAATTTCACTTTCCTGTAGCCTTATATGTGTGATTTGTATTTCCTGAGCACTGAGCACATTTCAACATGTTCTTCGTGTCCAAAAGTGGACACGAGACTCAGCACGAGAGCTATGGACACTGTCCTGCTGCTCGACCACGTTTTCTTGAAGCACTAGCCACGTGGACACGTGCCATTTGGCATGGAGGTGGGGGACATATCTGTCAGGCCCGTCTCCAAATTTTAGTGGATTTCGTGTCGTATCAGACACGAAATCGAGGCTGCATGGATTTTTGTCTTGACTGTGCACTGATGAATCTTGCCACTGACACAGGCTTCGTGTCGAGCCTAGACACGTCACGGACACGTGACAGGATGGTGGAAACCTAGCCCTTAACCTGACGTATTTGTGGACACATGCACGAGTCTTCTCGAGCCTTATGTCGTGTCCTAGACCACTCGACACCTCTGTACCACACTGTCCTATCTTCACTTGTCAGATACACGTTTGCTTGCTGTTTGACACCTCGTAGACACATTTGTGGACACGTGGGTGACATCATGACACATTAGACACTTGTTGACTTGCCTGACACCTTGCTCTCATACTCACTGCACTTGTTGTACCACATGATTTGACATTCACACTTGACACTCCATATACACCCTGTGACACAACTGTATTCTCTATTTCCCATACTTGGACACATACAATGACACCCTGGGACACATACACTTGCCTATGTACAGTATTCCCTTCCTATTATATATATGTGTGTGTGTCTATATATATATGGCTGTGTGAGAATTTGTATTGGTTTGGTTTGGTATCTAGTTGGGTTGGGGTTTTAGTTATGCATAAGTTATCAGAGTTTGGCCACATACATAGATCATGGTGGTTAGGATATTCAATAGTGAGTATCTTAGATTGATGTGGGGTTAGGTTAGAATGATTGGTTAGTGTCAAGAGATTAGTAGATGTTAGTAGATGAGTTTGTAAGAAATAGGTGATTGGATAGGTTAGTTCAGATTAGAGGTTATTAGAAAGTGAGATAGGTTGGGTTGGGCAGTGTCTTGGCACTACATTTGGCCTTTGGCTTAGAAGCTTGCAACTTGTATTTTGGGACTGCAACAGTAACAGCAAGTATAGGCTATGTAGCAGTAGCCTTGGCAGCAAGCCCTGGTTTGCTTTGATGCAGCAGCAACAACTTGCCCTGCTGCATGGCAGCAGGGGATCCCTTGCTAAGCAATTTGAGTTTAGGCCAATAAGTTTTAGAGTAGGGGTTGAGGGGTCTGTTAGGGGAGTGTGTGTTTCTTTATAGCTAAGAGTGTGTGTCTATACATACATACATATACATATATATATATATATATATAATATATATATATACATATATATATATATATATATATATATATATATATATATATATATATATATATATATATTGTAATGCCCCAGTCCCAAAATACGAAGGACCAAGTACGTAAACATGCCAGCTGTATACATACGAAGTACAGGGCCTTGTATGTATACATAAGCTGTAAAATGCAGTAATCCAAGACAAACTAAATCTCATCCACAATGAAAAGAATAATAATATAAATATCAACTCGAATATTTATGATACAATCGTTGGTCGGAGACAAAATTGTCACGCCCCAGAACCAGAATACTGGAGAGCGGGGGCGTACATAGCCAGCTACGTATATTGAAATAGAATACATCTCAACTATACGGTCACGGCTGTCTAGATATGAGGGTTTACTACAAGCCAACAGTCTCTTAAGGTCAAGCCTACTGTCTCAATCTCAAGCAAGTAATATGATTACAAGATGTTTGACCACCAAATATACAATAAAAGGCGTCCCAAATATTACATATCAGCTGATCATGAAGCTAGTCGTACAAAATGCTGGGACTAGCAAGAGTTAAGTCATACATGATCAACCCTAGGATTTGTTAATCATGTTTACAGCCCGTAGGCAGACAGTAAGTAAAGGTGCATCGAGCTAACAGGTGCTCGTCGGCTAAACGCCTCAAAAGAATAATTTTACAATAGAGTGAGCAAAACAAAATAGAAAACCCACTCGTAGCCCGGGTTCCTTCTAGTCGCCACCATCGGGCTGGAGGTTCGATAGATCCTCGGGTACTGCTCTGAAATCTGGCCACACAAAACCAGCTGGGTCAAACCCCAGAAAGAGCAAGTGCCACAAAGGAGGCCAAGAAATAAGAACAAAACCAACATATCAGAACATAAGAAATTGGAAGAAAAGTACAAGTAAATAAAGAGTGCAACAGGACAATAAACGACTAGTGACGTTGGACCATTTCGGGAGCCAGGTTACAACCCGTAAACCAAACAAGGACCGGGGTTGTAACCTTTCGCCTGAATAGCTCCTTGTCTCTACCCAATTATTGTTGAAGCAAGTAAAACAATCATGTTCAGGGGTACCAGGGTACAGGGACTAGACAAGACTTAGACAGGGCTAGACATCATCCATTCACAAGCGGCCAAGCAATTACTACGGCTTACTACTTTAACTAACTAGGGTTATCACAAGCCTAATTACTAACAAGATGTAATGAGAATTTCCCAGTCCCAAGCCCTGCAGACCATCCAGTTATCCTTCCGTGGGTTGAGAGTATGGTTGGGTACATCGCCCCGGAGACGATATACCCTTAGGTGACTTAGAGGGTGCAACACATGACAGTGCGCTGGAAATGTGCTCTACTCGTCGGCAAGCTACAAGTCCAATTAAGAGCGCCCAGATAACGAGATTGCCTGTGACTGGAAATTCTTCATGAACTATAGTTTGATCTAGTCATTAGCCTAATCCATATTCAGTATGAATCCCTGACCGTGGGAACCAGGGAGTCACGTCCTAGACATGATACAAGACAAGACAAGTGGATTGCACAAGCAAGCAAGCAGGAACACCCACGATGTCAATTTGATTATACGAGTCAAGTTAGCTGTCGCAACAGCATCAAGTCAAGTCAAGTTACAAGTTACAAGTCAAGTCAAGTCAGGAGTGCGCCGCCACGGGCCACTATCAAGTTATCAAGGTAAATCATGTCAGGGTACTTGTCAGGAGTGTGCCACGACGGGCCAATATCATGTCAGGTTGGTCATGTCAGGAGTGCACCACTACGGGTCACTGTCGTGTTATGCTAGTTCTTTGTCATACCATGCCATGTACAATAGTCATTCCAAACATGTTAAGTAAAATCAAGTTCATGACAAAAGGCGTAAGGATATAAAATGGGCGTAAAATATCTAATAAAATATCAATATGCAGGGCTATAGAAGAGCCAAGCTTAAGAAATAAAACCAAAACTCCAAGAGCCAATGGTTTGCGCAAGGGGTCAGGGGTTGGATTGCGCAGGTGTCAGCTGTGCAGGGTGCCAAGTACGCAGGGGCACAGGGTGCAGGGGCAGATGGCGCATGGGTCATATTGCGCATGAACAGACTGCGCAGGAGTGAACTGCGCAGGGGTGGATTGCGCATGAGCAGACTGCGCAGGAGTGAACTACGCAGGGTAAAGTGCGCAGAAATGGTTGGCGCATGGGGCTGAGCACAGTTCACCATAGGGCAAGCTGCGCGGTCGGCACTGCGCTAAAGAGCGCAGGCCGAGAGGGGCTGCGCAGTCCAGCACTGCGCTAAAGAGCGCAGGCTACAGGCTGCTACTCCAGGCCGAGAAGAACACCAAGAACACCAAGAATTCAAATTTTTATATCTTTGTCAAATCAAAGCCAAATCTAGATTTTCAAAGTTCTAACTTGAGTAAAATTGAATTCTCTTCCACATGGAAGCATCAAAACCCACAAAAATCCAACCAAAATAGATCAAAACCATGTAAATCCAAAAATAGTTAAAACCTAGATCTAGAATAATGGAGACTCCAAATCACAAAATGTCAAGCACTAATGTTGATCACCATGGCCTAATCTAGCTAATGAACAAATAAAATATGGTTCTCATGTGGTGGCAAGGTGCACTTGCCTATGGGTGTTGGTGAGTTGTGTAGGGGAAGGAAGAAGAAGGAGATGGAGAAGTAAATGAAAAATAAAGAGGAGAGAGAAAAGTTAGGTGAGATTTAATGGAGGTGGGTGTGTTGTGTTGAGGGTGGAGCATAGGCTAAGGTGTTCCAATGCATGTTGAACCAAACCAAACCAAATCAAACCAATTCTCCTCCACAAAATAAACCAAGTCATGTAAAACCCAATTACGAGAACCAAAATCTGCAAGTCAAGCCAATTACAAGTACATGCCAAAATCTGAGAAAATAAATACAGGTCTAAAATATATGCAAGCATGACAAAATACGTATTCAGAATATGGGTGTTACAAAAGTCCACTACCAACTATCACAATGAAAGAAATGTACAAGAATCGATCAATAAAATGGCTAGACGAACCAAGCGCAATCGTCTTCGAATAAATGGAGAAGACCACGGCCTTGGCTAGGATACCTGCGAAAGACATGAACACACACCTGGGGAATAACCAGGTACTCAGACGGACGTAGTAAGATACAGGAAGAACATGCTAATATGAACTGTCAGAATAATAATATATAAAAGACTATCCTACATACAACTATGCAAAGGAGATTCTAACCGCCTAATGTACAATTTAGAGGACAACTTTCATGCGCATGGGTAGGATTTTAGGCTATGTGTACGTAACTGGCACCCAGTCATCTGTATCCGTCCGTAATATCCAAAACGTCAGAGGGCATCTGCAAATAAATCGCCACAATTCCATCCAGAGACTGTGGTTTACCTGTTTGGATTCCCATACGCACTAGCGACTGTCCTCCCCCAATATTTCCCATGCTGTTCAAGTCATGTCCATGGCTCATCCAGTTTTGTAACTGCTTGAGTCTCTAAAACTCTAGTCATAGCAGTTACGATCATCTACCTCACACGACTTTAGAGATAGCTAGTCAATAAGTCGTGCCCCTAGCAACATGTCTCAAACCGTGTAGTGTAAGTGTCACAACCAAAGGAGATATAAGGATATCCCCCCAACAAGAAGGTAGTCCGCTAACACTAAGTTATCATGCATATAATAAAATAACGACTAATAAAGTCGATTGCACCCAAGTATGGTTTAGATGCGCAATTTATAACAATGGAAAACTAACAATATGAAACAAAATAAATAATGCAGAAAATAAATAATTTGACAGTAAAATTAGCAAGGTATAATTGCCTGGTAGGCCGTCTGGTGTGTTGCGATGATCAAGGTGGTACAAAATATGACTTTGGTGTTTCAACTACGCAAGGTGACCTCTGATAGTGGCACGGACAGTTCCATCGGGTCCAGAACGGTCAACTTAGTTAAGTTTGACATAATGAAGTACAGAATTGGAGAGGAAATAGAAATGTCGGGATTAGTCATGGGATAGAAGAAAATCAAAGAAAGTTGATTAAATAATATATACACGATTAATAACACTTGGAAAATATATTATTAGTAAAAATAGTTTTTAGATAAATATTTATAAAAGTCACTTTTAAGCAAAAACTCTATTAAAATAGGGTATTCAGATAGAAAGTTATATTTTATTAATAAAATAGTTTAGATAATTAATTTGGAAATATTAGAAAATGGTTTTATAATTTGGGAACTATATCTCTATGGTCAAAATATTTTTGGATAAATAATATAGAATATTTATTTAGGGTTAAAATTAAATTGAAATCTATTGCTAGTGTCAAGTCAAATCTGGTATTTTTATTACATATATAGCTTTTCATAAATAATATATAATAATAATGGTAACAAGTACTAAAAGTAATGTTATGATATTCTCATATTAATACACATGTATATATACAAAAACTTTATATAAATAATAATAATAACATATATACCTTTTAACAATAATCCATACACTATAAGTGATAATGTAAACAATAATAGTAATAGTAATGGGTAGTAATGATAATAGTAGTAAATAATAATACAAAACTCTTTTTTTATTTTATTGTAAAGGTGCATCTCGTACAGAGAGCCCTTTACTCTTTACAGGCTTCTTCTTTCGTAAGGAGTGAAGAATGAGAGTTTTTTTCTTTTTGTAAGGAGAAGGAAGAGAGAGAATAGTCAAAGTGGAGGAGGGAGGTCTGGGAGGAGATGTGGCCGAGGGAGGCGACGGAGAACGGGGGAGCGGGCGGCCATGAGGAGTCGGGCATCGGCGGTTCGGTCGGGCATCGGCGACGCGGCGGCGGTCGCGGCATCGGTGAGGGAAGGCGTAGAGAAGGGGGTTTTTGAGGAGGAGGCTGAGCTACCGGCGGGCGGCTGGCCGCGGCGGACGCGGGGGGAAACATGGGGCTCGGGCACGGCGGGTTACCAACGGTGCGTGCCGCTGGACGAGGCTCACCGCGGCTGGGGGGCTGCCAGTCGGAGAACGACTCTCGGTGGCCGGGGGCGCAGATCTGGGCGGCCTGAGAGGAGACTCGGCTCCGGGCGGAGGATAAAGGCGTGGACTCGACGAGAGGAGAAGATTGAAGGGGATCGAGGCGGGGACAGATCGGAAAGCACGGGTTGGGGAGCACAACGGCGAGGAGGGCGACGCTCCTGCTCGTCGACGGTGACGCGGTGGTGAGTTTAGGTTTAGGGTTTATTTATTATTATTTTTTTGCTGGTGGTGATGCATTGTCGTGGTCGACGGAGGCGGTTCTGGCTATGACTGGTGGTGGGTTACGGTGGTCGGGTGTGCGGCAATGCCTATGGTGGTGGTGGTGCTAGGCGATGACAATGATGGTGGTGGTCTTGGCGGAAGGCAGAGCAGAGATGGGTGGTGATAGGCCGGAGTTGTTGGGGCCAGTGGGTATTTCGACGGGGTGACCAGTGGCCGGGGTTGGCCAGGTGAAACGGTGGGTGAAGGAGATGTCAGGGAGAAGGGACGGGCAGGACTGGCGATGATGGGGGCCGGGTTGTCCGAGGGTTGGTGACAGTGGCGGCGGACAGAGAACGGAAGGCTGGCCGTGGGTTTCGGGTTAGGTTAGGAATAGGATTTGATGGTGTGTCGGGGGTGTCCGACACGGAGAAGATAAAATTGTATTTGTAAAAAAAACATGGAATAAGAATTTGGACGAAAAACGTGGACATGATGCACGCACGTATACTTGTGGAGAAATTTGTGGATAGTGGAAATTATGGAGGAGTACCTACCTATTTATAGGATGTGGGAATACCCATTTGGATAGGATTAGAATTGATTTAAAACCCAATAGATAAATACCATATTAATTTAAATAGTTTTAAAGCAATTTCAATCAAATTTCGAATCAATTTAAATCTAGGTAAATCTTTACATTAAAATAGAATCCATAAAATACATCCATATTTTTAAATCATAATAATTTATCTAAATATCAATCAAACAAAAATTAAAAATATATTTTTATGAACACTATTATTTTAATAATAATTAATTTCGAAAATAAACATAAATATTTAAATATTTAAAATACCTTATTGCTAAATAATTTATTATAAATAATAAAAATAAAATTTGAAAATACACATGAAATAATTTTTCATGTGCTTTATACGAATAGCATATTCTAGTTTTCTAATTTACCACTATTAAAATAAGATAGTATTTTATTAAAATAATAATTTTGCCAATCTCGATAGATACTTTTCACAACTTTTTAATAAAAATATTTATTATACATATTATTTTGAAACCATCACCGATGATAAAAATCAAAACCATTTTTCTAAAAATATGAACCTCGCCCATATTCGCACTCGACGAGTAAATACGAAAACGTAAATTTTCGTGCGACGTACAATACGACTTTGCGACGTATAATACCAAAAAAAATCAGTACTAAAATATAGTAGAAATTTAGGGGTTTTACATCCTACACAACTTACAAGAATTTCGTCCTCGAAATTAAAAATGAGTAGTGGGTTGAGAGGGTACAAGGGTATATCAATGAGGAACAATCAAATCACGACGTTCAAAACATGCATTAGAAAATCGTGACTTCGATAACTACGAAAAATAAATCACGAATTTAATTTAGGGAGTAAATGATGGTCGCGACAATGAATCTAGGGTCAAGGGAAAGGACGAGTAACTCGAGATGGGGATATAGTCCCATCGGTTGGTCGGTGGCTAACTATTTTGGCAATAGTTAGGGGGATAACTAAAGGTGATACCTTGGGCCTATCTACTAGGTACGAGTCTTCGTCTAAATAAGTGAAAGATGAGAACCAATATGAGTCCAAAGAAGTTATTTTTGAATACCAATATATGATTCAAAAGCGAGTGAGTAATTCAAAAAGAATTGTCAAGGCTGTCGCGGATGGGACCCTAGAGGACAAGTTTAACTATGTCCCCATCCACGTAGAACGATGGATAAAAGCGAACCAAAGTGCACTCGGTTGATCAGACCATCATGCACCGGTTCTGACTAGACAATATGTTAGTGAGCGCGCGCTCAATAGCATGTGTCTCGAGCAAGTTTGATAACGGTTAAACTTGCAAAACTAGGCTATAGTAGCAACATTTAATTATGATGGTAAAAAAATAAGTACGAGAGATTAAGATTGAAATAGAGTGGAATTAGTTCAAACTCCTTAAGAATCTAAGTCTTGTTTGGTGCCTATACAGTCGACCTATTGCCTTTTGTCTAAGGCTTGGTGGGCTAGATAAGTTAGGGTCCTATAAGTTCTAGAACCTAAGTGAACTTGCTAATATAGGTCACAAGGACAAAGGGATTGCTAGGTCATAAGGCATTCTACCCAACTTACAAGAATCAAACTAGTAGGGTGATGGAATAATGGGTCATGTCCACCTAGTATGGGTTACCTTATTAATCTCTATCAAGCACGAAAGAAGGGCACGAATCACGATAGAAGGGATCAAGCAAGATGCAACTCGAGGAGTCAAGCGAGCAGGCGGTCAAGTATGTGGATGAGATCCTAGACTCTAAACCTATACGCAGGCTTGCTTGGTACGGTAAAGTAACCAAACAATTTATCTTGACCTGTATGGGCCACCACAAAAACATGTAACGTGCCAGTCCCAAAATATGTAGGTCCAAGTACGTAAACATGTCAGCTGTATACATACGAAGTACAGGGCCTTGTATGTATACATAAGCTTTAAAATGCAGTAATCCAAGACAAACTAAATCTCATCCACAATGAAAAGAATAATAATATAAATATTAACTCGAATATTTATGATACAATCGTTGGACGGAGACAAAGTCCACTACCAACTATCACAATAAAAGAAATATACAAGAATCGATCAATAAAATGCCTAGACGAACCAAGTGCAATCGTCTTCGAATAAATGGAGAAGACCACGGCCTTGGCTAGGATACCTGCGAAAGACATGAACACACACCTGGGGAATAACCAGGTCCTCAGACGGACGTAGCAAGATACAGGAAGAACATGCTAATATGAACTGTCAGAATAATAATATATAGAAGACTATCCTACACACAACTATGCAAAGGAGATTCTAACCGCCTAATGTGCAATTTAGAGGACAACTTTCATACGCATGGATGGAATTTTAGGCTATGTGTACGTAACTGTCACCCAGTCATCTGTATCCGTCCGTAACGTCCAAAATGTCAGAGGACATCTGCAAATAAATTGCCATAGTTCCATCCGGAGACTTGGTTTACCTGTTTGGATTCCCATATGCACTAGCGACTGTCCTTCCCCAATATTTCCCATACTGTTCAAGTTATGTCCATGGCTCGTCCAGTTTTGTAACTGCTTGAGTCTCTAAAACTCTAGTCATAGCAGTTACGATCATCTATCGTCATACGACTTTAGAGATAGCTAGTCAATAAGTCGTGCCCCTAGCAACATGTCTCAAACCGTGTAGTGTGAGTGTCACAGCCAAAGGAGATATAAGGATATCCTCCAACAAGAAGGTAGTCCGCTAACACTAAGTTATCATGCATATAATAAAATAACGACTAATAAAGTCGCTTGCACCCAAGTATGGCTTGGACGCGCAGTTTATAACAAAGGAAAACTAACAATATGAAATAAAATAATTAACGCAGAAAATAAATAATTTGACAGTAAAATTAGAAAGATATACTTGCCTGGTAGGCCGCCTGGTGTGCTGCGATGATCAAGGTGGTACAAAATATGACTTCGGTATTACAACTACGCAAGGTGACCTCTGATAGTGGCACGAACAGTTCCATCGGGTCCAGAACGGTCAACTTAGTTAAGTTTGACATAATGAAGTGCAGAATTGGAGAGAAAATGGAAATGTCAGGATTAGTCATGGGATAGAAGAAAATCGAAGAAAGTTGATTAAATAATATATACACAATTTTATAATACTTGGAAAATATATTATTAGTAAAAATAGTTTTTAGATAAATATTTATAAAAGTCACTTTTAAGCAAAAACTCT
Source organism: Iris pallida (assembly GCA_029216955.1). NCBI lineage: Eukaryota > Viridiplantae > Streptophyta > Magnoliopsida > Asparagales > Iridaceae > Iris > Iris pallida. The sequence goes on along the minus strand of JANAVB010043145.1, from coordinate 79,303 downwards.
AAGTTTATTAAAATAGGGTATTCAGATAGAAAGTTATATTTTATTAATAAAATAGTTTAGATAATTAATTTGGAAATATTAGAAAATGGTTTTATAATTTGGAAACTATATCTCTATGGTCAAAATGTTTTTGGATAAATAATATAGAATATTTATTGTAGGGTTAAAATTAAATTGAAATCTATTTCTAGTGTCAAGTCAAATCTGTTATTTTTATTACATATTTAGCTTTTCATAAATAATATATAATAATAATGGTAACAAGTACTAAAAGTAATGTTATGATATTCTCATATTAATACACATGTATATATACAAATATGTACTAAAATTTTATATAAATAATAATAATAACATATATACCTTTTAACAATAATCCATACACTATAAGTGATAATATAAACAATAATAGTAATAGTAATGGGTAGTAATGATAATAATAATAAATAATAATACAAAACTCTTTTTTTATTTAATTATAAAGGTGCATCTCGTACAGAGAGCCCTTTACTCTTTACAGGCTTCTCCTTTCGTCATGAGTGAAAAATAAGAGTTTTTTTCTTCTTTTTATAAGGAAAAGGAAGAGAGAGAATAGTCAAAGTGGTAGAGGGAGGTCTGGGAGGAGATGTGGCTGAGGGAGGTGGCAGAGAATGGGGGAGCGTGCGGCCATGAGGAGTCGGGCATCGGCGGTTCGTCGGGCATCAGAGACGCGGCGGCGGTCGCGGCGTCGGTGAGGGAAGACGGAGAGAAGGGGGTTTTTGAGGAGGAGGCTGAGCTGCCGACGGGTGGCTGGCCGCGGCGGACGCGGGTGGGGGGGGGGAACATGGGGCTCTGTCACGTCGGGTTACCATCGGTGCGCGCCGTTGGACGAGGCTCACCGCGGCTGTGGGGCTGTCAGTCGGAGAACGGCTCTCGGTGGCCGGGGGCACAGATCTGGGCGACGTGAGAGGAGACTCGGCTCCGGGTGGAGGATAAAGACGTGTACTCGGCGGGAGGAGAAGAACGGAAGGGATCGAGGAGGGGACAGATTGGGAAGCACGGGTCGGGGAGCACAGCGGCGAGGAGGGCGGCGCTCCGGCTTGTCGACGGCGGCGCAGAGGTGAGTTCTATGGCTGGTGGTGGGTTACGGTGGTCGGGTGTGCGGCGATGCCGATGGTGGTGGTGGTGCTGGGCGATGACAATGATGTGGTGGTCTTGGCGGAAGGCAGAACGGAGATGGGTGGTGATAGGCCTGAGTTGTTGGGGCCAGTGGGTGTTTCGACGGGGTGACCACTAGCCGGGGTTGGCCAGGTAAAACGGTGGTGAAGGAGATGTCAGGGAGAAGGGGCGGACAGGACTAGCGATGATGGGGGCCGGGTTGTCCGAGGGTTGGTGACAGTGGCGACGGACAGAGAACGGAAGGCTGGCCGTGGGTTTCGGGTTAGGTTAGGAATATGATTTGATGGTGTGTCGGGGGTGTCCGACATGGAGAATATGAAATTGTATTTGTAAAAAAAACATGGAATAAGAATTTGGACGGAAAATACGGACACGATGCACGCACGTATACTTGTGGAGAAATTTGTGGATAGTAGAAATTATGGAAGAGTACCTGCCTATTTATAGGATATAGAAATTCCCATTTGGATAGGATTAGAATTGATTTAAAATCCAATAGATAAATACCATATTAATTTAAATAGTTTTAAAGCAATTTCAATCAAATTCTGAATCAATTTAAATATGGGTAAATCTTTATATTAAAATAGAATCCATAAAATACATCCATATTTTTAAATCATAATAATTTATCCAAATATCAATCAAACAAAATTTAAAAATATATTTAAATATTTAAAATACCTTATTGCTAAATAATTTATTATAAATAATAAAAAAAATTTGAAAATACACATGAAATAATTTTTCATGTGCTTTACACGAATAGCATATTCTAGTTTTCTAATTTAACACTATTAAAATAAGATAGTATTTTATTAAAATAATAATTTTGCCAATCTCGATAGATACGTTTCACAACTTTTTAATAAAAATATTTATTATACATATTATTTTGAAACCATCACCGATGATAAAATCAAAACCATTTTTCTAAAAATATGAACCTCGCCCATATTCGCACTCGATGAGTAAATACGAAAACGTAAATTTTTGTGTGACGTACAATACGACTTTACGACGTATAATACCAAAAAAAAATCAGTACTAAAATATATTAGAAATTTCGGGGTTATATATATATATATATATATATATATATATATATATATATATATATATATATATATATATATATATATGGATCAAATATATATATATATATATATATATATATATATATATATATATATATATATATATGGATCAAGTGTATCCTAGGTTGTGGCTTTTCAGTAGAGCTTGAGCCACTATCTTCATACAGCAACAGTAACAGTATTTATAGGGTGTGGCTTGGTATGTGGATTGATAGTATTATTTATGTGTGTGTGTCATCCAAGAGTGAAAGGCATGAGTTGAGAGTATCGGTCTTAGTTTTAGAATAAATGTTTTGGTTAGGATATTGATGGCTTGGTTGGGGATTTCGAGGTGAATGAGGATATGAGTTTAGAATATAGTGTAGGGCTAAGAATAATATATGATATATAGTGTATATATAGTAGAGGTGGAATATTATGTATGTATTGGTTGTGTGTTATACCTTTATATGGTTATGGTTTGAGTTAGGATGGTTGAGTTATGATATGTATTGTACTCATAGGCTATAGGATGTGAGTTATAGAATAGAAGTGGAGTTGGCTCTAGGTGGATTAGTCTACTTTGGTTTTGACCCCTTTAGCCTAGAACTTCATGGCCCAAATTATCAAACCATAGAATTAGCCTAGTTGATCAAACCCTATTGATTGACTTAGTTGACTAGAAGTTTGACCAAGTTGACTGGAGGTTGCCCAAAGTTGACCAAGAGTTGACTTTGACCTAAAATGACCTAGAATTATGTAGAATGTATTGTGAACTTTATTTATTACATCTTGGACACATTATAACCTGTATTGCTCTAAATAGGACATTGTGACTCCGGTTCGGACATCTATATACATCAGTCGCTCAGGGTATCAAGTGAGTACATGCTTTGATCATTTTCGTACTTGCTAGAACTTATATTCATGCTTTAGATAAATTACTTGATGCTGTCACGTTGTTATCACGGACCAGTACCCTATGGATCTTGTCGTGCGATGTTATCCCCTTCGGGTTCATCAAATACATCTTGTCATGTGCTTTTCACGAACATCTTGTATTTCTTGTACACCCCTACTTATGTATACTCTTGTGCAATCTTCTACTCTCATGATCACATGAGCCTCATGGATAAAAACCTCTTGTACAGGTAACATAACTTGACTGGATCCTTGTGTATTGATTGGGGAGGGTGAGTAGGAAATGGTTATGTGATCAAATCCCATCTTGTATAATTATTGTGTATGTCTATTATGCCCTCACGTATAATAGAGTCCCATTTTATGGTAACCTAACCCGTTTACATAACCATCTTGTGCTCTAAACACTTATATTACTTATAATTCTTATTTCATATACAAACTGTCTCTTGTACTCAAATTTGTCTATTTATACTGTTCTTGTATATGTCTTACAGTTTTTATTATAATTTACTCTACTGCTTGTTTTATATATTCTGTCATGATATGATCATATTTCATTGTTATGTATTGCTCCTGTCCTGACTGGACCTGCTGAAAATATTACAGATGATATTGAGGACTTCTGCACAACCTATTATGGAGCCCATCTAGACGACACCCGTGAGTTGGAACCACAAGAGGATCCAGCTCTAGCTGAGGGCATCATCCCTATTGCTTAGGCTAGATAGCTAGGCAGTTTACCTTATTTCATTTGTGTTGTCTTTGTTTGTATTATTTTGGACGTTGAGTTGTTAGTGTCGTCTAGACACTTAGACTTATTTTCTTCTGTTTGTATCTTCTCTTTGAGATTTTATATCTACCATATCGTGCTATTTTCATCCTTAGAATTGTGATTGAGTTGTACATTCTATGATTTGTCCTCCGTTTGAAGAGTATATCATATTGTGGTTAGTTGTGACAATGACCTAGAACAACGTTCTACCGCCGACACTACGGCGTTGGTTGGACGTATCCACTTCTTGTGCCTCTACACTGGGTGCGAGTCGTGACAATTATTCACAAGAGCTTATTATAGACATATCCACAAGATCTAACTAATCTATAATCAGAAAATAGATTATTTTGCAAAGATGCAATCAACAATTAAATAAAGTAAACAAATTCTTTATGTTGTTGGTGCATAGAATCATTGGATCAGCATTTACTAATCTACTATACAATTAAATAAATGTGACATAGGCTCAAATCCTGAAGGAATATCTAATCATATATTACCAAACAATTAGATTTCTTTTAAAACGCACAACCCAGCAAAACCTTGCACAAAGAAACATTTTTTTGGTCAAACTAAATGTCTCATGAGAAATGTGAAAGGTTTAATTCACTAAAAAAACTTAAATTATTTCAAAATAGGGTGAGCAACTATTCTTTGATTGGAGACTGCATAGAGAATATTCCATTAATCTAACAAGATAGACACATCAAAATATGAAGAATAAGAAGATCCAACCTCTATCAACTCTAATTTACTTTAAAAATAAATAAATAAAAAGCATCTAATGTAATGGCAAATGCATCAAAATCCATCGTCCAAAATCTCTAAAGGAAACATTAATAAATCAACGAGACAACAGAATACATGTGGACATACTCGATCAACTCTTTTCTAGAAATGCTGTACCCATTGACCATTAAACCACAACCAAGATCTTTATCCTAGATTTATGAAAGTTAACTATGAACATTCATACTTTTTTGACTTGGCAAGATTTTTTATGTTGCTTAAAAGTCAACAATACACATAAAGATGATCCAAATTGGTGGATCATAAAAAAAATTGATTGAACAATCCAAATTAATTTGAATTAGATCAAACAATATAGGGTTCCTAAACAAGAACAAAAATTAATTTTTAAACTTCGACCTCATAAATCAAACAAGGAGGCTCTGATACCACTTGTTAGAAATTATTGCCTGTTGATTCATGAGATAAAGAACAAAATTAAATGCCGAAGCGTACCTGAATCCATTGATTGGCTTGATGGATCCTAAAATAGACATCTCTTTATGGGATTTGATCTTCCAACCCGCTACGACCCTTAATAACAAAGATGAAATCTTTGTTGCTCTCTCCATTGATGGGGATACAAAAGAGAATAGAGAAAACACTCTCTTTGGTGGCCGTATGAGTTGGGGACCATAACCTTAATGAATATATATATATATATGTTTTGATATTTTTAATTTGGCCCCTCATCAAATTAGATTTATCTCCAGTATCTATACGTTATTTTCATGAAAATTATACCCTTAAGCCAATTTTTCATATCGATCATTTTAATTTGACTTAATTATTTAGATAGACCAACACAATTAATTTTACATGTGTGGCTCCTATATTGAATAATTCCAACAGGAATAACTTCATTTTAGGCGCAGAAATAACTAAACCATTTTTATAGCCAAATATTTGAAAATATTCAAATGATTGAAGTGCACTTCAATAGTATGAGAAAATATTAGTATGTCATCAATATATGACAAAATAAAATTTGAATGCTGTATAAAAATTTCATTCATAATATTCTAAAATTCTGAAGGAGCATTTTTATGTCCAAAAGGCATTACATTCCATTCATATTATCCAAATGGAACAGCAAATGCAGTTTTGTACTTATCCTTCTCATCAATCTCAATCTGCCAATAGCCTGATTTTAGATCAAATTTAGAATATATACGTGCGCTAGCAATTCTATTGATCAAATCCTTCTTATTAGGAATATGATATTTAATCCATTTTAACACCTTATTTAAGGGTTTATAATTGATAACAAGGCGAAGAACCCCTCTTTCCTTTTTTTTTTTTTTTGCAGAATTATTCACATAAAATGTTGTACAACTTCATGGAGAGTAAGACTTTCTTATAAGTATTTTGTCTAATAGATCTTGTATTTCTTTTTTACATAACTCCAAATATTCAGAATTCATCTGGCAAGGTCTTGCCTTAGTAAGAATATTTGTCTCTTAAAAACTTTTCTCATGTGGGAAAGACACAATATGCTGCTTTCTATCAAAAAAAAAACATTAGGCATATTTCTACAAGTTTGAAGTTTAAAATCTTCTTCAACTTTTTTAATCTTCTGTTGCATTTCCAACCTCTGCAACTGATGAGAAATATTTAATGTTTTTATTTCTTCTTTAAGAAAAATTTATTTGATTTTCTTTCAAATAAACTTTCTTAATCGCATTGAGAATTTTGACCATTGGGTCAGTAATAAAGTCAAACCTAATTTGTCTGCTTTTGTAATCCGAAACAATGCCCTTCTTACTAATTTCCTTTATTGGCATAATATTTTTTCTAGGAAAGGAGTTCCTAGAATAACATGTTGTGTAATTTCCTTAACCACAATAAAGTGTGTGGGTATACACACATCTTCCTTACAAATATTTACATCGGCAACTTTGTAAGTAGTAGTTAATGTTTTATTATTAGCAACACTTAACGTCTGGGTAGCACGTTCATAATATTTAACTGGAACAATTCCATTTTTGACGCAATTCAAATATGCACCACTATCCACAAGTGCGATAAAATTTGTAATATAATATTCATTATTGATAATCAAATTTATTTTGATAAACCATTTATGAGTAATAAACAAATCCATCTTATTTAAGAATGAATCTGAATCCTTATCTTGGTTTTGGGGTATCATCAATTCTTTACCCTTTAAGGATGATTGTCCTCTGGAAGCTGATTCTTCATGTTCTCTTATTAGAACTTCTTGTTCTTTGATTAGAACATTGCTAGCTTCAAGCTTATTCAGCCTATGTTGAGTGATTTCAGCCTGGACTTGTAAAGTCTTTATTTCCCTTTTTAAACACTTGATCTCTTGATTGAGATCGCTAATAGCAACAGATGCTTGCTCTTTTGATTTATATCTGTTAATAATTTCAGCCTTCGGATTCTCAAAAACCTGGATCAACGTTGTCTGGCGATTGATCAACAACTCGTGGTTCTCCACGGTGATCAACGGGCAAGCGGACGGGTTCTTCAAATCCAGTCGAGGAGTTAGACAGGGGGACCCGCTTTCGTCTACTATCTTCATCATAGCAGCGAAAGCCCTGAGCAGAAACCTAAACAAGTTGCCGACGACCCCACACTTCAAGCATTTTTATACAGCTAGCGGATGCCCGATCATCACTCACCTAGCTTACACTGACGATATCCTCATCTTGTCCTGTGGAGATGTCGGGTCCGTGGAAGTAGTGCACAATGTGCTCCAAAGATACACTCGCTGCTCTGGCGAACGAGTCAATCCCGAAAAAAGTGTCATTTATGTACACCACAAAGCCAACAGGGAGCATACTGCTACCCTCACCAACATCACCTCCTTCTCTGTCGCTTATCCTCCTTTCTCCTATCTCGGATGCCCATTGGTCTACGGCAAATCGAGTACGGGCATTTTCGAAGGTCTTATTGGCAAAATCAGAAAAAAAATAAAAGGTTGGTATAACGCAACCTTATCGCCAGGCGACAAAATAGTACTGATTAATCATGTGCTCTCCTTAATCCCTATATACACCCTAGCAGCATGTTATGCAACCTTGTTGCACTTTCTTTTATTACCAATTTTTTACATACATTCCTATTTGATAGTTCTATGTTTCAGTATACGTAAATTGTAGGGTTATACTTTGCTCTTTTTCTGATTGGATCTTTGCAGGTGAATTGACTGAGAAGGAGTTACTTTGCAACTCATACTATGGACCTACCCCTGAGACGCTAGGTCACATCCCAGAGGATGTCCTTGCTAGGAAATACCCTATAGCTTAGCTTACATTTAGTATTTGAATTTGGTTTGTAATAAATAGTCATTTGCTGGATTTGTCTCCAGTTACTCTTGTTTTTGGAATGTAACTAAAATGATATTTTGGACTTATTCTAGTTTATCTAGATATAGAAGTTGTAATTATTATGATTCAATATAATATAATTTTGATGATAATTGAAGGATTAGAATTGCTTACTATGCAGTGTTTTATAGCGTAGGCTGGATGTGTTCGACTCGTATCTGAATATTCGGGAGTGGGTCGTGACATGTTTTAAGTGGAAGCCCATACAGGTCCGCTTAATAACACTTATGATATATAGTGTTAATTAGGACTTGTTAGATTAAGACGAAGAATCACATCATAGGACCGGTAGTATATATACTTAGGATTATTATTTTAGTTTTTCTGTCTAGATAGATTACTTATTTGTTTCCTTGTATTCCAGAGAATGACTACTTCGCAAGCTTTTTAGGGTGAAGCTTCTTCTGCTCATCCTGGATCACAAGGGGATATATGTCACGCCCCAGTACCGGGATACAGAGACGGACTAGGCCAGCTATTCCATATGAGGTATGCAAACGTCATACGTCGATCGTGGTTGTCAAGAGACAAGGGGGTGCATGCTACAATCAAGTCTCCTATGGTCTCACAGAGTATCTATGTCTCAATCATTCAAGTAAGAAGCATCAATTAATGAGCATATGAGATAAAGCAGTAAGGTGTCCCCGACGCTTCATCAAAATGATCATGGGGATCCAGCTTTATAAGTGAGCTAACCTAGAGAGTCATATGTACATAATCGTATTCAGCAGCAGTCTGATTTAATTACAATTATGCAAAAGATAAAATATCCAGATTAATCGGCTAAACAGGTGCCGTGGCTAAATGCCAGGACATAAGTGATGAAAACTAGAGTGGTGAAGAAGAAACCCACTTAAGTCCCCCGCCAGCCATGCTCCTAGTATGCACCATTGGCGTCAGGGAAGTAGTTTGGATCCTTAGGCGCTGCTACAAGATCTGGCCAAACAAAACCAGCAGGGTAAGCCCCAAATTGGGAGTACCATAAGGGAGCACAAAAGAGTGAGATAAAATCCAAGCATAAAATAATAATACTAGTAATAATAAAGGCTTCCGGTCGTAACCTCGGTCTATAGCCTGTCCTAGCACGATAGACCAACCAAACAACCAAACAAGGACATGGGTTGGACCATGCACCATGACAGTCCATGTCCTTCAGCTACTAATGGAAGACAGTCAAGTCGTTTTTCAAGCGTCCATTCATTCCTACGGCTTTCTAAATTTGGCAGAGTTATCCCCGCGATACTGATTAAAAGGAATCATCAGTTCGTGTCAACCCAACAGGGCTAGCTAAACCATTAGACATTTAGCACATTGAGTATGCACCGGTCCCCCGAAGGGCTACCGCGATAATATATATAACACATAGCTTGTAGAAGTCGGATATAGTCATCTGCTAAAGGTGAATGAAACAATATCAGTAGCGGCCAACCCGATACGTCAGGACTGGACCTGGGATGACTAGTATGGCACGATCTCGGGATTCTTCCCACCCAATGCATCTACCAAGTTAGTTGCCTAGTTAATCCCTAGGTTATCCTCAGAGTTCACATGTCCTGGTCACATGCTCACTCCCCTAGATGTTGTACAATGTACGAGTACCCCAAGAAGGAATCTGCACTGGTTCATGGAGTCATACGTATGTACCCCTTTTTGGTGTAATGCAACACACAATACATACCACGTTATTGCTACCGACCATTCGCTATGTAAATGTTGGACTCTTGGATGTACTGGCAGGTATCACGTAGGAACACTTAGCACATAGGATAGCACCTCGGTGCTCACATAGATTGTACCATAGTACATATAGGTTTATCCAGCACTCGCATAGGTAGTCAGATCAGTAATGAGGACTAAGCACAAGGACGCATGCGATCGAGGGTCATGCAGCCAAGGATGCAGTCTGCATGACTGCATGCGGCCAGGGGTCAGGCGGCAAGGCATGCAGTCCGCATGACTTCATGCGACCGCAGCTTCATGCGGCAAGCAATAAAGTCCGCAGGACTTCATGCGGCTAAAGCTCATGCGGCCAAGATATGCGACCGGCATGATGTCATGCGGCCAAGGCGACACTGCCGTATGACTTCGTGTGACAAGGCTTCATGCGGCCAAGGCAACACTGCCGCAAGACTCCATGCGGCAAGACTTCATACGGCTAAGGCAATACTGCTGTAGGACTCTATGTGGCAAGACTTCATGTGGCCAAGGCAACACTGGCACAGGACTCTATGCAACAAGACTTCATGCGGCCAAGGCAACACTGCCGTAGGACTCCATGCGACAAGACTTCATGCGGCAAAGGCAATACTGCCATAGGACTCTATGCGGCAAGACTTCATGCGGCCAAGGCTCATGTGGCCGAGCTGCTCATCTTCTCCAAAAATTCGAAAAAGATGGCCATGGAACCCATAAACTTCAAACTGTCACAACTCGATCAAAACAACATAAAATCTAATTTTTTAAAGGTCAAATTTGGGTAAAAAGAAATGCTCTACCATATGGAACAACTAGATTTTGAAAACAAGCAAGTTTAATAGATTAAAACCAAAGAAAACCCAAAATGACATAAACTTAGATATACAAGAATCCATCCTTCAAAACCGAAAATACCAAGTACTAAACTTGTAGAGGATGATGAGAAGAACATTATAGACAAATAATATGAAAAAAATCAAGGATGAAATATCTACTTTTGAGCAAGTTGTACTTGCCTAATGGTGGTGGTTGATAGAAATGAGTGAAAGAGTGAATGAGGAGAGAGAGTGAAGAAGAGAATATAAATAGGGGTTGGGTTGGCTTAAGAAAACCCTAATCTCTAAACATGCTCTAACCATTCCACTAATGACTTGCTTAAAGGCTATATACAACCATTAATAAATAATAAATAGAATTATGCGCATGCTAAATACATGGTACCATGTACAGGATTTATGAAAGAATACATATATCGGAATCGCGGAGTGACCTCTCTACCCTCCTGTCACGACCCGCACCCTAGAGTTAGGGCACGAGAACGTAACGACGCCCAGCCTACGCCGCAGTGTCGGCGGTAGAACGCTGTCCTAGGTCACAACATCTAACAATATAAAGCTAAGCAGTTTATACTCCCCGAATGGGGGTGACATAGCAGATACAAATTCAATCACATCTAAGGTAGAGCATGATAAGGATAGATAAAACATGAAATCCAAACTAAATACAGGAGATAGAAGTCTAAGTGTCTAAGATACATGAACCCAGAAGTACATCTCAAAACTCAAATAAAGATACAGTAATCCACAAAGTAAATACAACTCCAGACCAAAAGAAATAACTACCTAAACAAACCCTACTGTGTCTCCTCTAGGCTAGCAGGCACCTCTAGGCTATCTGTAAAATTTATCAACAGGTCCAGTCAGGACTGGAGCGAGCACAGTACATCTCAACAGTTCATAGCAGGTAAGAAATTGTAATCATGCAGTAAAGTAAGATACAAGTACTGAAAGAAGTACAGTATGTAAACAGAGAGAGAACTGTAATAGAAATATCTACTATACATAGGGAACTAGCAGTGACTAGTGAGTCAGAGTACAAATAAACATGTAATACTCCCCCGTACCCCCTATCAATACACAAGGATCCAGCCAGGTTATGTTATATGATGCTATGTAGCAGACCCCGAAGGTGATAGACCCCGAGGCTGATAAGCCCCCGAAGGGTGGTAGACCCCGAAGGTGATACATAGTAGTCCCATAAAAATGGAGATTCTGGGGGTAACCCAATAGTGTAAGTCCCATAAAAATGGGGATTCTGGGGATAACCCAACAGTGTAAGTCCCATAAAAATAGGGATTCTGGGGGTAACCCAACAGTGTAAGATTCCAGGAAGACTCTACGATCATGAGGGTACATGTCGTAAGTGATCAAAGAACCAAGAAGCATATGATACGCTATGAAAGTGAAACGCACAGAACATAGAGTACCCGATGCTCCCTAAGGATAACATCTCAAGAAAGGATCCATATAGTACCAATCCGTGTGACCAACGTGACAGTACAAGTAAAGTAATCTACTGCAGGAAATAATTCTAAGCAGGATATGAAATGATCAGAGAATGTACTCGCCTCGATAACCTGAACAGCTGATAAGTATAGGGGGGTCCCACTGAAGCCACAGAGTCCTATTTAAAGCAACACAGGTTACAAGGTGTTCAAGTTGTAATAAATGAATCTCTATAATCAATCTATATTATTCTAGGTTCTTCTAAGTCAAATTAACTCTAGGTCAACTCCGGTCAATAATTTAGTCAAACTAGGTCAAGCGTTGACTTATAGTTGACTTTGGGTCAACTGGTCAACTCTGGTCAAACAGGGTAAATCTAATCTAATATAAAGTATACTTCATTATTTGTACGTCGAAACTTACGGCACGCAAATCGAGATAAGAAGATTATCGGTAAGGTTGATAATCTTATTATAGTGATCCACGTCTCCAACTTGTCAATTTCAGCGATGTGAGATCACTGGAATTGGCTGATCTCAGTTTCGTTGTACTAATCCCGAAATACGAACATTATGTGAATTAATTATTAACTAATTATAAAAAGGTTAAACTCAGAGAAATTATCAACAAACATTGTCGGACGATGAAATGAACATCGCCAACGTGTCCAGAATGGTCAAATTAGCTAGGATAGCCTACCCAACGGTCCAATTTGGACACAAGGGTAAAAAGGTAATTTCGGGTCAAAACGGTGTCCGTGTCGGAGCCGTTTTGCACCGAAAAATGTGCAAGAAAACAAGTCCATAAAATATAACAAATTATATGTCCACGCAACCAGTATGTCGATACGAACCCAACGGTATCTCCAGAATTGGATTCCGTTGACCCGATCTCATTTTGGCCCGTTGACCAGAACTTGGAATTCCGGTTTGCACGAAAATGCATGCCGGAGCCAAAGTTCTCAAAACTCAGCAAACTACCTGTCAACGAGTCCAGAATGATGATACGAACTCAACGGTATCTCCGGAATTGGATTTCGATGAGCCGATCTCAAAATGACCCGTTGACCCGGATATTGGTATCCGACTTGCACCGAAATACGTGCCAGACCCAATGTCCACCAAAACCTAGCAAATTATATGTCAACGAGTCCAGAATGACGATACGAACTCATCGGTATATCCGAAATTGGATTCCGATGAGCCGGCGTCAAAAAGTTTTGTTGACCCAGAATGTGGGACCCGCTTTGCACCAAAAAACGTGCCAGGGCCCACGTTCTCCAAATCTAACAAATTTTATATGAAAACATGCCAGAACGACGCCACAAGTCTAATGGTGGTGTCAAAAATGAAATCTGGAGTCCCGTGTTCAAAAATAGAATTTTACAAGTTAGAAATTACGAATTCGGACGGCCAACTTTGGCGTCGAATTTAACCAATCAAACAAGCTCACAATGAAACGAAACTGGAGGGAAAGTAAGAGGGTTATACCAGCTTTGTACCGGAACTGGTAGCACGCCAAACGGAGCTGCGGTGGAGGAGATACAAGCTGACGAAGTTGGCCCCGCGAAACTGTCCAAATTTAATACAATTTAAACGGTCAACTTGGTGGCCGGTTTTGATGTATCAAACGATAAAATTAACGGACGAAAATTGACATGAGCGAAGGTGGATATACTGAGATTGCGACGGAGCGAAGAAATCGCCGATACAACTGTCGGATTTCCGGAAAAATGTGCACGAAGTTGCTGCGATGGGGCGCCAAAATAAACTTCATTTCGCGCGCGTCATGACAGAACGTCGTGCAAAACGCACGAATCGCCTATACGTTGCGCCGGGGAGCGAGGTGGCTGACCCAGGGGGTCACCGGAGTTCGCCCAAGGCGGGGGAACACTACGGCCACGTCGGCGCGTGGCCGACGACGTTGCATCGGAGCTCGCGCGCGCGCGCAAGTGGGCGCGCTGCTTGATCGCGCTTGCTGCCGAGGCTACTGCTGCACGCTGCTGTGCTCGCGACCGGCCTGGCCGGGCACGGCGACGGCCACGGCGGTAGCGCGCGGCCCTGGCGGCGGGGCACGACTGAAGGATGGCTGGTTTCGAAGGGAGGAGGTCGCCGGAGTTCGTGGTGAAGTGGTGGCTCGTTTGAGAAGGAGATGGAGGAGGAAGAACGGAGCTGTCGACTTTGCTCGGTGGCCGACAACTATGGCCGAAGAGGAAGGTCGGGGAGAACTGGTGTTCGGGGACGATGAGGTTGAGGTGGTGGCGGTGTTGAGTTTGATGGTGGTGGTGGTGGTGGTGTTTCGAAAAAAGGAGGAGGAGAGGAGAGGAGATGGAGGAGAAGGAGATGGCCTGATGTGGGTGGCCGACGGCGAGGATAGTCGGGGGTGGCCGAAGCTGTGGAGGAGAGGGAGGTGTCGGGTTGTATAGGTGTAGGTGATGTATGCTGTGTGTTGGTTTAGTTTGTAGGAATTAATAGAAAGGAGAGAGAGAGAGAGAGTGAAAAAGTGGATAGGTATTAAATATGAGAGAGAGAAAAGTGTTCTCTCCATCAATGTTAGGGCCGGCTACACATGCTGCCAAGGGGTTGGGGGAAAAGTTGTAGGGAATTTAATGGTTGGGATTGATTAGGAAAATCAAGGGCTAGAATTTAAATAGGAATATTAGGTTATTCCTATAGGATTAATTCAAGGAAAATTCCAATAAATAATTAAAAAAATGGTAGAATGAGTACTAATATTTTTGGACAAGAAAATACGAGGGTATCATGATGGAGAAAATCATGGAGCTGGACTAGACTCGGTGAAGCCGGATTGGGTTAAAATCGGACATGATGCAAAAATCGAATTAAAATTAGACGTTGATGATCATGTGTAAATAAGTAGCACATGGAGATTCCAATAAATGGGACACAAGTGGCGGACGGATAGTAGGCTCAATATGGGCCATGTCCATAGTTGGGGCTGACAGGTTTTGGTCGACAGGGGACCCACAAATCAAGTTGGAAAATGAATGTGACGCCGTGGAGTGAAATAAAATTGGGCCACGTGTCGGAAAAGTTGTGCGAATCAAATGGAGCTCAAAATGACGTGTCTGAGTGGGACACAAAGGTCATGGGTGACGAGCGTCTCGAGTAGATCATCAATGAGGAGTTGGTTTCAAGAAACTGACTGGTCCTGCGCTCCCAATTTAAATGTCATGGTAACGCGCTGAAAATGATCAAGAAAAAGAGTGGAAAAATAAATAACAATCAAATGGTCTAAACCGACCCAAAGTTCAGCGAAACAGAAAGAGCACAAGGGAACAAGTTTGGATGGGACACTATATACCGTCATGAAGGTAATCGTGTCCACTCCAAAACTCGTGAAGAAGATTTCCAGAGTTGAACATCCCTGATACTCCAAATATCAAAGGCATGAAAGAGTACACTTACAGATAAATAAATAAAATAAAATATTTATCAAAACCAATAATCAGGAAAATAAAATAAAATGAAAAAAATTAACCCAAAATTCAGGGTGCTCACATCCTACCCACCTTATAAAAATTTTGTCCTCAAAATTAAAATGTCCATACTCCCTCTAGGTCAAACCCCCACAATCAAGTCCCAGAACTTAAATAAAACATACCATCAAAAAAAGAACGGCATACAGGGTCATGGCATACGGTGACAATAAAGTCTCATCTAGGTATACTAGTCATGCTAACCGAAAGGGTCATAGGGTATCAAACACACAAGAAGTCTAGGGTGCTGAACGAAAAAGTTACAGAAATAACAAATCATCAAAACTGTAAGGCGGTCTACCATCCTATATAAAACTGGTACTCATCAAAAAAAATAAGGGTAACTACCAATTATCAAAAAAAATACTATTCCAGGAAAAATCAAATCATTAGTTAAGGAATGAAAGTCAATTGCGTTGAAATTCAATTACAATATATATAAAATATGTATTCTCGATACGATCTAAGTTGATCAAATTGGGAAAATCAAAATTTAGGCAATGTGGAGGACAGGTTCAACAAAGTCTGAGATCGAGCATACTAGGATGGAGATTCAGGTCACAATTAGATTTAATTCAATTGAGTACAGCTCAAGATATTAATACAATAAGAAAAGATAGCCGAAGTCGATTTGGTCGTGATTAAGGAAACTAGGGTTCAATGGTATTGAAAAACCCTTTTTGAGAAAAACAAGGAGTTTTCATACGAAGCCAGTAAATCATCTCTCTCTAATACTATCAGTTTATCATCGCCAAACCATATTTTTTTTTCTCACAAGTCTCAATATGAAAATCAACCTTCATATGACTACCATCGAAATTTTATAACCTTCAGTCATCTAAACCTTTACCATGATCACCATAGACAAAATTTCAAACTTATAAAATATTTTCCATGAAGCATACCCCTCTTATTTAGGTACCAATACTTATTCATTTAATCCAATTTCTAAATTCCTTCACCTCGTTCTAAATTAAATCTGAAACCTCTAAATCCAGTTTATGAAATCTTGTACTTGTTTAAATCGAGTCTCGTATTTACTCAACTCCAATACCACTATGTCATACCAAATTTATTCTCGTTTATAATTCAACCTTCATATTCCTTCAACGTTCACCTTCAATTATCATCCTTTTTTTTTGAATTCTAAAAATTTTCTCCAATCATCTAAAAATAATTCCTATAATTTAAAATCCTTGTGTTCTTTCTGTCTCTAGTCACCCTCTTACAATATCTAGTTCAACTTCGCATAATCATTAAATACAATTAAATTCTGCCTTCCATTTCTAATTTCTACATAGCCTCAGAGTAAAAGTTTCCCCAGAATCAATAACCAAGATTTTCTAGTCCTCAAAATTAGGTTGACCTCTGATAACCTCATTAGTTTTGAATTACATCCATGAATTATTCATAACCAAATTTTCTGCAATTGTTTCTAAATTAATAACATTTATCCCTCGATTTCATTTCTAAACCTTTACCACATCTATATCTCAAAATTTTTTTGACATCCAATATTTTGATTCCTACAAAATTATCACATAATAACCAATTACGTCATTCCCATATTAGATGATTTACGTCACTTCCTCAACATTTCTCAGATAAAAACGATATGCAGATTCAAGAGTTCAAGTACAGCTGACAGAACGAGATACGAGACGGAATTGATGTAATCATGATAGTTGTATATGACAAGGAATGATGGAAATAAAATATTGGCAGGAAGAAATGGTAATAAAATCTGTTCTACTTATCCGTTTTAAAAGAGGAAACCATTTTAAAATCCAGAGTTAAAATATCAAATTTAAGATAAAGTCTAGCAAAATTATCGATTCATTGTATTATGAAAAACTCATAGCAAGAAATTTCACAAGGTTTATAAAACCAACTAAACTTACTCCTGAGTTAAATAATGAGAAGCAAAACTAAACAAAACGAGCCAATTAATAATTCTCTTTTATTTTTTTTGAAGGACTGCAACAAAAGTAGAGAAAACATGTTTGAAAACTTTTTAAAGTACAATCTGATAATCATATGCGTCTGTCCAAAATTATGGTACTCTAAATCCTCGTCATACCAGTAAGCAAGGCTGCGATAATCACAGAGCCCTTGACTTATGTACATATCTCTAGAATCATGGTATTTAACATTTTCGCGGTGCCGCTAGCTTGGCTGCGAAAACCTTAAATTCCCACACCCGAGAAATATATCCAAAGTCAGACTATATGTCCTCACCATGCTGGCTAATGTGACTATAGAAGACAAGATTTCCATAACATAGATGACCTAGCCCATATAATTTCATCTTGCCAAAAATTAAATTAAATAAATAATGAATACTCAAAAATCAAATCAATTTATTAACGAACATCAAAATTCAAAATGAACAAAATCCATCAAAATACAAACTCGAATGCAACAGCTATCATCAAAATTCAAAATTCGACAATCATCCATCAAAATTTATAAATACAAACTCAAATTCAACAATAATCCATAAAAATCAAATTTAACAACCAAAGGTAAAAAATGAATCCAATCAAGGGAAAAAGAGAGTTTTCAAATCGAAGTTAAATAAGATTCTCCAGGGTCGTCCCAGGAATCTCTCAAGGGATCCTAGCTGTGATTGAGTATCTTCAAAATATATCCTAATCCTACTGCAGGCTGTAGTGGTACTCAAGTTCGAATACCACTACACTTTAGTCTCGACCTGCATGGGCCACCACTAAAAACGTGTCACGACTCGCACCCTAGAGTTAGGGCACGAGAACGTAACGACACCCAGCCTACGCCGCAGTGTCGGCGGTAGAACGCTGTCCTAGGTCACAACATCTAACAATATAAAGCTAAGCAGTTTATACTCCCCGAATGGGGGTGACATAGCAGATACAAATTCAATCACATCTAAGGTAGAGCATGATAAGGATAGATAAAACATGAAATCCAAACTAAATACAGGAGATAGAAGTCTAAGTGTCTAAGATACATGAACCCAGAAGTACATCTCAAAACTCAAATAAAGATACAGTAATCCACAAAGTAAATACAACTCCAGACCAAAAGAAATAACTACCTAAACAAACCCTACTGTGTCTCCTCTAGGCTAGCAGGCACCTCCAGGCTATCTGTAAAATTTATCAACAGGTCCAATTAGGACTGGAGCGAGCACAGTACATCTCAATAGTTCATAGCAGGTTAGAAATTGTAATCATGCAGTAAAGTAAGATACAAGTACTGAAAGAAGTGCAGTATGTAAACAGAGAGAGAACCGTAATAGAAATATCTACTATACATAGGGAACTAGCAGTGACTAGTGAGTCAGAGTACAAATGAACATGTAATACTCCCCCGTACCCCCGATCAATACACAAGGATCCAGCCAGGTTATGTTATATGATGCTATGTAGCAGACCTCGAAGGTGATAGACCCCGAGGGTGATAAGCCCCCGAAGGGTGGTAGATCCCGAAGGTGATACATAGTAGTCCCATAAAAATGGGGATTCTGGGGGTAACCCAACAGTGTAAGTCCCATAAAAATGGGGATTCTGGGGATAACCCAACAGTGTAAGTCCTATAAAAATGGGGATTCTGGGGGTAACCCAACAGTGTAAGATTCCAGGAAGACTCTACGATCATGAGGGTACATGTCGTAAGTGATCAAAGAACCAAGAAGCATATGATACGCTATGAAAGTGAAACGCACAGAACATAGAGTACCCGATGCTCCCTAAGAATAACATCTCAAGAAAGGATCCATATAGTACCAATCCGTGTGACCAACGTGACAGTACAAGTAAAGTAATCTACTGCAGGAAATAATTCTAAGCAGGATATGAAATGATCAGAGAATGTACTCGCCTCGATAACCTGAACAGCTGATAAGTATAGGGGGGTCCCACTGAAGCCACAGAGTCCTATTTAAAGCAACACAGGTTACAAGGTGTTCAAGTTGTAATAAATGAATCTCTATAATCAATCTACATTATTCTAGGTTCTTCTAAGTCAAATTAACTCTAGGTCAACTCCGGTCAATAATTTAGTCAAACTAGGTCAAGCGTTGACTTATAGTTGACTTTGGGTCAACTGGTCAACTCTGGTCAAACAGGGTAAATCTAATCTAATATAAAGTGTACTTCGTTATTTGTACGTCGAAACTTACGGCACGCAAATCGAGATAAGAAGATTATCGGTAAGGTTGATAATCTTATTATAGTGATCCACGTCTCCAACTTGTCAATTTCAGCGATGTGAGATAAGTGGAATTGGCTGATCTCAGTTTCGTTGTACTAATCCCGAAATACGAACATTATATGAATTAATTATTAACTAATTATAAAAAGGTTAAACTCAGAGAAATTATCAACAAACATTGTCGGACGATGAAATAAACATCGCCAACGTGTCCAGAATGGTCAAATTAGCTAGGATAGTCTACCCAACGGTCCAATTTGGACACAAGGGCAAAAAGATAATTTCGGGTCAAAACGGTGTCCGTGTCGGAGCCGTTTTGTACCGAAAAATGTGCAAGAAAACAAGTCCATAAAATATAACAAATTATATGTCCACGCAACCAGAATGTCGATACGAACCCAACGGTATCTCCAGAATTAGATTCCGTTGACCCGATCTCATTTTGGCCCGTTGACTAGAACTTGGAATTCCGGTTTGCACGGAAATGCGTGCCGGAGCCAAAGTTCTCAAAACTCAGCAAACTACCTGTCAACGAGTCCAAAATGATGATACGAACTCAACAGTATCTCCGGAATTGGATTCCGATGAGCCGATCTCAAAATGACCCGTTGACCCGGATATTGGTATCCGACTTGCACCGAAATACGTGCCAGACCCAATGTCCACCAAAACCTAGCAAATTATATGTCAACGAGTCCAGAATGACGATACGAACTCATCGGTATATCCGAAATTGGATTCTGATGAGCCGGCGTCAAAAAGTCCCGTTGACCCAGAATGTGGGACCCACTTTGCACCGAAAAACGTACCAGGGCCCACGTTCTCCAAATCTAACAAATTTTATATGAAAACATGCCAGAACGACGCCATAAGTCTAATGGTGGTGTCAGAAATGAAATCTGGAGTCCCGTGTTCAAAAATAGAATTTTACAAGTTAGAAATTACGAATTCGGATAGCCAACTTTGGCGTCGAATTCAACCAATCAAACAAGCTCACAATGAAACGAAACTGGAGGGAAAGTAAGAGGGTTATACCAGCTTTGCACCGGAACTGGTAGCACTCCAAACGGAGCTACGGTGGAGGAGATACAAGCTGACGAAGTTGGCCCCGCGAAACTGTCCAAATTTAATATAATTTAAACGGTCAACTTGGTGGCCGATTTTGATGTATCAAACGATAAAATTAACGGACGAAAATTGACATGAGCGATGATGGATATACCGAGATTGCGACGGAGCGAAGAAATCGTCGATCCAACGGTCGGATTTCTGAAAAAACGTGTGCGAAGTTGCTGCGATGGGGTACCAAAATGAACTTCATTTCGCGCGCGTCACGACGGAACGTCGTGCAAAACGCACGAATCGCCTATACGTCGTGCCGGGGAGCGAGGTAGCTGACCCAGGGGGTCGCCGGAGTTTGCCCAAGGCGGGGGAACACTACGGCCACGTCGGCGCGTGGCCGACGATGTTGCATCGGAGCTCGCGCGCGCGCGCAAGTGGGCGCGCTGCTTGCTCGCGCTTGCTACCGAGGCTACTGCTGCACGCTGCTGTGCTCGCGGCCGGCCTGGCCGGGCACGTCGACGGTCACGGCGGTGGCACGCGGCCCTGGCGGCGGGGCACGGCGGGAGGATGGCTGGTTTTGAAGGGAGGAGGTCGCCGGAGTTCGTGGTGAAGTGGTGGCTCGTTTGAGAAGGAGATGGAGGAGGAAGAACGGAGCTGTCAACTTTGCTCGGTGGCCGATGGCCATGGCCGAGGAGGAAGGTCAGGGAGAACTGGTGTTCGGGGACGATGAGGTTGAGGTGGTGGCGGTGTTGAGTTTGATGGTGGTGGTGGTGGTGGTGTTTCGAAAAAAGGAGGAGGAGAGGAGAGGAGATGGAGGAGAAGGAGATGGCCTGATGTGGGTGGCCGACGGCGAGGATGGCCGGGGGTGGCCGGAGCTGTGGAGGAGAGGGAGGTGTCGGGTTGTATAGGTGTAGGTGATGTATGCTGTGTGTTGGTTTAGTTTATAGGAATTAAGGGAAAGGAGAGAGAGAGAGAGAGAGAGAGAGAGAGAGAGTAAAAAAGTGGATAGGTATTAAATGTGAGAGAGAGAAAATTGTTCTCTCCATCAATGTTAGGGCCGGCTACACATGCTGCCAAGGGGTTGGGGGAAAAGTTGTAGGGAATTTAATGGTTGGGATTGATTAGGAAAATCAAGGGCTGGAATTTAAATAGGAATATTAGGTTATTCCTATAGGATTAATTCAAGGAAAATTCCAATAAATAATTAAAAAAATGGTAGAATGAGTACTAATATTTTTGGGCAAGAAAATACGAGGGTGTCATGATAGAGAAAATCATGGAGCTGGACTAGACTCGGTGGAGCCGGATTGGGTTAAAATCGGACATGATGCAAAAATCGAATTAAAATTAGACGTTGATGATCATGTGTAAATAAGTAGCACATGGAGATTCCAATAAATGGGACATAAGTGGCGGACGGATAGTAGGCTCAATGTGGGCCATGTCCATAGTTGGGGCTGACAGGTTTTGGTCGACAGGGGACCCACAAATCAAGTTGGAAAATGAATGTGACACCGTGGAGTAAAATAAAATCGGGTCACGTGTCGGAAAAGTTGTGCGAATCAAATGGTGCTCAAAATGACGTGTCTGAGTGGGACACAAAGGTCATGGGTGACGAACGTCTCGAGTAGATCATAAATGAGGAGTTGGTTTCAAGAAACTGACTGGTCTTGCGCTCCCAATTTAAATGTCATGGTAACGCGCTGAAAATGATCAAGAAAAAGAGTGGGAAAATAAATAACAATCAAATGGTCTAAACCGACCCAAAGTTCAGTGAAGCAGAAAGAGCACAAGGGAACAAGTTTGGATGGGACACTATATACCGTCATGAAGGTAATCGTGTCCACTCCAAAACTCGTGAAAAAGATTTCCAGAGTTGAACATCCCTGATACTCCAAATATCAAAGGCATGAAAGAGTACACTTACAGATAAATAAATAAAATAAAATATTTATCAAAACCAATAATCAGGAAAATAAAATAAAATAAAAAAAATTAACCCAAAATTCAGGGTGCTCACACCTCCTTAGAAAAATTCCATCCTCGAAATTTCTGCCAAAATATGATAAAGAAATCAAAGCAAGCAAGATACTAATTACAAGGCTAACTGTGCATGCAATCTCATCAATTTTAACAGGTATTAGAGAACAATTATCCACCCTAGTGGGTGAAAGAAAAAATAGGGAAATATATTGTTGGCCCATTGGTCATATGGTTAACCTGATTTTAATAATTGATCAAACTCTGTCTGGATATACGAAGCTAGTCGGGACATCTTGGATTCTTGGACATGATCAAGATTGGCTATCCACTCCATTCAAGACCGAAGATCTGTTTGCCTACTCGAGTCTGTAATTTCTTATGCAATGTACTTTTTATTTTATTTGAGTCTAGGAATATGTTGTACACCGAGTCGTACTGGCAAATAGGCTATCCCTAAATGAGTTCAAAATATTTTTAAAATGACCTCTCAAAAAGGTTTTCAAAAATCATCAAAAGCTTTTTCAAAAACCCTAACTAAATCCTGACTTAACCCTGACAGAACTCGGACCGAGTTCGGCCAGAGTTCAGTTGGTGGCCGTTGTGATTTTGAATCATTGGAACTTGGTCCTCCTGCAGTTGCGGATTTGACCAAGATTTGCTCAAAGAGTTCTGCCCGAATTCTGCCCGAATTCTGACAGTAGTCTGCCTTTGGAACTCCTATAAATAGAGAAGGATTTCGATCATTTTAATTCACTCATTCACTTTCAATCTTCTCTCTATCTAAAGCTTTCAGTCTTCCAAAGAGTTTTCTAGAGCTTTCAATTTCAGATCCCAAGCCAGTTACAATCCTCTAGTCAATTTGCCAGTACGGTACGGTCTAGAAGTTTCTGAGAGATTGTAATCAGAATGCTTGATTGAAGAATACCTCTTCATATTTGAAGTTGGACGAGTTCTTCGTATCAAAGCTCGCGTTGTAGAAGTTGCAAGGACTTCGTAAGAAAACTTACGATTTTTCCAATAGTGGATTCAACTGGTAACAAGAGTTCTATCGACTGGATTAGTCCTCAACTGAGGGATACCAGTATACATCGCTGTCTTTGCGTTTGCTCTCTTAACTTTTCCTTTACATTATTTTAGTTGTGATTATTATTCTGTGATTGTGCTGTTAACATTTTTAATTAGCATTTTTCCGCTGCCAACTCTATTCACCCCCCTCTAGAGTATTACGCTTTACTATTTCGTTCCTATAATTGGTATCAGAGCGGGTGTTACAGGTAAAGCAAAGGTAACAGTGCAATTATTTATGCATTTTAATTAACTGTTATATAGATCACAGCACAACACATGGCAACTGTGAAATTCACAAGTGAAGGCCAGGCCACAAACAGACCCCCACTGTTTGATGGTACGAATTATACATATTGGAAAACACGGATGAGTTTCTTCTTGAAATCTCTTGACTTTGATTTATGGTCCATTGTTCTTGATGGCTATCAGAAGCCACCTCGTATAAATGTTGATGGAGTTTTAGTTGAAAAACCCCATAGCAGATATACAAAGGAAGAAAAGAAAAAGGCCAGTCTTGATGCACGTGCCATTAATGCTCTTTTTTGTGCTTTAGACAACTGAATTTAACAGGATGTCTATCTGCACAACGGCTAATGAAGTATGGAAGCTACTCGAAGTCACACATGAAGGCACGACTCAAGTCAAGGAATCTAAAGTCAGCAGACTTACTCAAGAGTACGAGGTGTTCAAGATGATGCCCAACGAAACAGTTACACAAATGTTCGAGAGGTTCTTGGATATTGTAAATCCTTTGTCTTCCCTAGGCAAAGATTACAGTAACCATGAAAAGATTCGCAAACTCCTGCGAGCTCTCACCAAGAACTGGATTCCAAAGGCTACTGCAATCATTGAAGAGAACGCCCTCACAACGATATCCCTAGAAGTACTCATGGGTAAGCTACTCACTCATGAACTAGAGCTACAAGATTTTGAAGAGCCTGCACCAAAGGAGAAGACTATCGCCCTTAAGGCTCAGCACAAAAAATCTGCTGAAGATGACTCAGACAGTAGTGGATCTGACGCTGAAGATCAAGCACTCCTAGCAAGAAAGTTCAAAAGATTCATGAGACATGAGAAGAGAGTCAAAGAAAACAACAGCAACAACTGGTACCAAGAAGATGCTGTCTGCTATGGTTGCAAGAAGAAGGGACACATGAAGAAGGATTGTCCCACAAACTCATCATCAAGCAAGAAGAGCAACAGATATGAAAAAGGGAACCTGAAGAGATCAACATCATGGAAGTATGCCAACACCAGCATATGGCATGAAAGTGAAGCCAGCGACTCAGAAGACGAACAATCAGAAGACGCTGCAAACGTATGCTTTATGGCATCCGATCAGGTACCTACTGAACCTGTAGTTGATACTTATGATGACTTCACCTTTGAGCAATTAGGAGATGCCTTCAGTGACCTGATGACTGATTACAGGAAACTGCGTAGTAAGTATCAGACCTCTAAGAAGGTACTCAAAGAGTACAAAGGTGAAATAGGTAGACTTACCGACCTACTAGCTGAGGTTAGAAATAATGTTAGTGAGTCTGGTGAGCTTTCTTCAATAAAGCTCTTATTACACGAGACTACCAAGTCATCTGAAGAGAAAGACAAAGTTATTGACCAACTCAAGGAAGAACTTTCTATAGAGAAGAAAAGTCTTCAATGTGCACAAATCAGAATGGAATCACTTACTTCTGATTATACTAAGTTGTATGACACTTCCAAAAGATTGGAAATTAGGTTAGGAAAACAGCCTGAGCCTGCTGCTTCCTTCCCTAACACGTGTCACTTACCGAAAAATTGGAACATTTCCAAGCCAAACACTATCAGACCTAACCCTATAAAACCTTTACCCCAAAAGATTAAGCCCAAACAAGATTATAGGTATGCTTTCTTCTATACTAGAAAACCCAAACCTACCAACCATGCATACCACTCAGCTTTCAACACTCGACATGCACAATGTCATTATTGTGGCCTCATTGGTCATATATCATCTGCATGTAGAATGAGAAAGCTTGTTGATTTAAATGTTTATGCTTGGATACCTAAAGTAACAATTCAGGACCCTACAAGAAATGGGTACCGAAGGTTTCATCTGCAAACTGTTTTGTAGGTGGAACACCCTTCACATGCTAGAAGCAAATGGATCCTCGACAGCGGTTGCTCACGGCATATGACCGGTGATGCTACCCTATTTGCAACACTGTCGAAGAAAAAGAAGGAATGCTATGTCTCCTTCGGTAATAATTTGAAAGGGTATATTATTGGCACTACACCAAAAAAGGCCTTTAGGAACAATTTTTGTATGTTCCTTATATTTTTAGGAACAAATCATAACCGTTCCTAAAAGTGGCATTGCAATATTTGGAACAGTTAGACTACGTTCCTAAATTTGGTTTGGAACAGTTATATAGCGTTCCAAATGTAGATTTTGGAACATATGTGATGTGTTTCTAAATTATTTTTGAAACATCTTTGAAATGTTTCTAAATATCAATTTGGAACACGTTCTGCTCGTTTCTAAATATAAATTGTAACACTTTTTCATTATTCTTGTGGCAAATTTTGCAACATTTTGTAAGCGTACCTATTTATTTGTTAATTTCATTTTGTAAGCGTACCTATTATTTTATTCTAAATTATACAAAAATAAATAATAGCTTAAACACAAATCAATGAGTGAACATTTGAGCAATTTGAACAATTGATCCATTGTACATCACATTACTAGGTTCAAGAAGCTCCTTGGCTTACAGTATACATAATAGAGGCAGTCAAACACACACAAGAGAAAAGCCACATTGAATGCCAAAACGAAGAGCAAAACAGGGACACTATCTCATACACTATTATGATAGGAAAAGAAACTACAAGTAGTTTTATAACTTTAAAAAAATTTGACATCAATGCTCAAGTAAACAAAAGTTCAACAGATTCCAAAAATAACAAACAAGTTATATATCGAGCATCAACTATAGTTACTAACAGCTCCTCAAAAAATGTTTGTTTCCTTCAGTTGAATCCATTTGAAACATGGCCTAATGCTTGCCTTTCTAAAAATCAACAACAATCTTCCTTCGTGCGCACAAAAAGTCGAGGCAAATCTTCAGTGAAAAGTTCTCAGGAACCTATTCAGAACAAAAGAAAATAATTTAATAAAATTTATAGAGCTAAGACAAGTATGTCAAGGACTAATCAAATTATATTGCAGTAATAAAAGAATGAAGCGGATTATTGTACTAGCAGAATTATAATGAAGAGAAAATAAGACTTACTATGGCTCTATGTATTTGACGAAGGACTTGTTCCACACAAGAAAATCGCCGAGGGCAACTTCTCCAATTTTTTTCGATTCTGGATTTTTATCAGCCTTGTAAATCTTTGCAGAGAACATCTTTCGTGTAACCATGCTCACCTTTAATTCATCAGGTTCCAAGACATAGCCATGACATATACCCCGATGAATTGGATCTACTACCTCCTTCGCAATTGCAAGACAGTTTCCATCCCAGTCAAGCATCTCGCACAATCTTGCAACTTCAGTAGGTTGATTGCATGCCACTTTAGTAGGTTGATTACATGCCACTTCAGTAGGTTGATTGCATGCCACTTCAGTAGGCTCATTGTCTGCCACTTCAACAGCATTGCGTGCAGATGTCATCGAGCCTCCTTCAGCTAAAGAATGTCTTTTCCTTGTTAAATTCATGTTCATCATCATTGCAGGCGGCGAAGACCCAACAATTGCTTCTGCTTCTGTTTGTGAGAAGTTTTTCTATAGTACATAACAACAATTAATTAATGCACAAATATGATTTTACACAATCAAGTTTATATTTTAGGGCTTTGATAAAGTAATGTTAGGTACTCACCGAACACATGTTCAAACATAAATCAACTTTTGACTCCAACCTTTCAAAATTCTTTTCTGTAATCTTCTTTTCCGCTCGTTCATTCAATAGCATTATATGGCAAGGAAGACAATCCTCATACTGTCTCCTGGAAACATGGCTACCAACATCCGGAAGACTGCCATTTGAGTTCTTACCTAGAACTTGAGTCAAAGGATCAGAATCAATTGATAACGGATAAATGTCGCTATTGTTTTCACTATTTTTAGCTTCTTCGAACTTTTCCTTAATTTTCTCCTGTAATGTGATGTTGAACATTACTAAATAAATACAAAAATATTTATGTATATGCATTAAACTTTACTAATGTCATTTATCTCACCATCAGCTCCACAGCGCTCGGCAATATGCTTTTATCCTTTCTAGTATGAGTTTCTATCCACACTGCAGTTCATGAAATTGGAATAGTAGGATCTGCTTGTTTTTGAATCTGTACCATAAATGGTTATTATTATATCATTTTAACCATTGAACTATAACAAAGGTGCACTAGAATACATACCATTTCCTCCTCAACCATTGCAGCACTCTTACGTCCTCCAGTATGGCCACATCTACTATGCTTCTTGTTTTCAGCATTTTTCACTCTACGTTCTTTTGGTTTTTTCCCACACTCATTTTCACAGAATTGCTCCCAATCCTCTTTTTTTGTTCTAGGAGGAATATTCAATTTTTGTGCCCGTATATTTGGATACTTGTCCAAAAAATTCTTCCGTAAAGTATTTTTATGCTTCCTAAACACACTCGCCATTGAACCCTGAAGATGTCTTTTGATGTAGGTTGGTACTTCAAATTCTTTCTGCAATAAACATATGTTAAGAGGAATAAAACATATATTAATGTACTATTTTCTAAATAAAAAACCCCTTAAAATTTAATGAAAAAATGTAGAAAATGTCTATCTCACCAATATGCCATTCCAAATTTCATCCTTCTGGTGATCAGGAACCAACCTCCAGTCAGTATACTTGATGGACGCATGTGACTTCACAATCTCGCCAACACGGTGCATAAAGTGAGGCGCTCTCTTTCCAATTGCTTTTCCATGTCGGTTGAAGTCAATTTTCTTCCGAGATTTGTTGCTATCTTGTGATACTAGATTTTCTTGAGTGGAGTTGCTGCCCATATGTTCTGACATTGTGCTTATCAAGAAAACCTTTAGTATCAACAAAAAATGAAATGATTATTGGCTTACATAAAATAATAAGATAATGAAAAGTGCCTATGAACATTGGAAACCTTTCATATTTCAAGTAGATGTGACACATGGTCAAAGAAATCTATCTTTGGTGTTATGAACATTGAAGTTTCTACACAATAGAGACAGACTTCAACCAATTAGGCAGGCTAGCTAATCTGACTAGGCAATATGTGAACTTTTTGGTACTTAACATTAATAACTGATACTGAGAATGCAGCTTATGAATATTAAGAATGCTGATTGATACTGAGAATACAGCTATGTTAAAGCCAAAGCTAGCTAATTGATAAGAATGATACTATGACTGATGAGTTTGATAAAAATGATGAATACTGCTATGCTGATTGCTTAATTGATTGACACTTTGCATTATACAATGCCAGCATAGCAGTATTGATCAAAATATATTTTAGATGCATCCAGATGAACTGAAACATGCTTGCTTAATATGGCTGGAGGCAACACTATATGAGCTATATTGTATTATACAAGGCCAGTATACAACAAAATATATTTTCCCCAAATAATCTCGACCATAGGCTTTGAAAATTTATAGTATCAGCTAGGTTTTTAGGAGTAGTATGCTCATGTTGGTCACTTCGAGGCATGAATCCAGTTTGGAAAAAGAAAAAGAAAAAAACAGTATATCACGAGTTGAAAGGGAAGAGAAAAATGCATGGACATTGTAGGTTCTGTTGGTATTCTCTGGTGTATGCTCTCCTAAAACATGTTTTAATTGTTATAATTTGTTGAAATAATATATGGGGTATCTGGTTTAGATGATATCATGATACTGATACCAATCTGCATAATTTTTAATTT
Source organism: Iris pallida (assembly GCA_029216955.1). Lineage (NCBI taxonomy): Eukaryota > Viridiplantae > Streptophyta > Magnoliopsida > Asparagales > Iridaceae > Iris > Iris pallida. Next base: position 49,511 of record JANAVB010043145.1, on the reverse strand, counting down.
GTTGGTAGTGATTTGGACTCACTGTTCTTGTATTTGCAGGAATTCCTGGAACTAAATGGTCTCCAGTTTGGCGTGATTGTAACGTTTTGTAATGCTTATTTGGAATGTTCTTGTTCTTTGTAGTACAACACCTTGAAAAATAAACTGTCTTTATTTTGTGACCTCTTGTCTTTAGATTCTACTCTACTATGATTGTGTCCACTACCTTTGGAGTTTAGGCTGGTTTTGTCTTGATTTCTGTATGTACTTGCTACTTGTTTTGGGATGCACAGTTGTCTTGTATGTGTGTTTTTATAAAAACACGTTACTTGGTTTTGCAGGAATTAACTTGTCACATTAATTTTATTATTATGAGAGGCAGCTATTAAGACCAATATAAAATATATAATATTTATGTTGCACGAATGTTGCTTTCCCACAGTTGGGTGTATTCAAATATCAAGGTGTTTATGTTGTACAATTATGGAGCATTGAGAAACTTTAGCCTAGTATCCAGAGTTCCAATATATTTTGTCATTCAGAAAATTCAGAAGCTAGGAGGAAGATCCTATGCTTATTTTAAACCATTTTTGTCTATGTTGCACTTCTACTTGACAGAATGTGTATATGGTTATGTTCTGTCCTCATTCCTTATTGTTCAGTCATTGATTAACCCCATACTTTAGCTTATTTCCCCTTCATTTGTTTATTTTAATGAAAAGATGAAGGGGAAATAAGCTTGAGTGTGGGGCTACACCATATTCATGTACAACCATGTATTCATTTGATCTGCCCAGTATTTATGTTCTGTCCTTATTCCTTATTGTTCAGTCATTGATTAACCCCATCCTTTATATAGGTTAGTTTTTTCCTTTATTTATGTATCTGCCCTTTACCTCTGAGTTTAACCCACATACTTTTGTTCACTACAATGGTCATGATCTGTCCTACCACATCCTACTAGCTTATTTCCCAACTTTAAATTTGAGCACCATCATCCACTTAGAAACATACTAAGAACCATGATTTATGTTCAGTTTCCTACTTACTTTAGTGATTGTCCTGAAATCCTTCATAATTCAGTCTTGTTTCTCTCTATATAATCTGTCCTAGCATGTTGTTTCTGTCCTACAGACTTGTGGCATCATTACCTTACCTGGAAAGGCATCCCTAATGTATCAGACCTGCATTTGATTAAGTAAGTAGTTGTTTAAGGTTTTGCATTGGGCTCTAGTGTAGTCCACAAGTTCAGTTTTCCTTCGGAGCATAAATCCTCAGTTCAGTCTTGGAGTATCAGATTTAATGTAGTGTCATGCACCCTCTTGTTCCAGTATCCATATTAACATCTATTTGGTTCAGGGGAGAACTTAATCCACATCCCTTTGCAAGGGCCTGCCCTAACTCATTTTCTTCAGTCATGAACAACTGTTATAGGGATATGGTGTTCTGTCCCCTTTCTTTTCTGCATACAGATGATGTCATGTACATCACATATAATGCCCAGATTTGAGTATCCCTCTTCACTGAATTTTCTACACAATAGAGACAGACTTCAACCTTTCATTGAAGTTTCTACACAATATGATGTTTATAATTGTGTTGACAAAGCATGTTCATGACTTAAAAGGACGTGGACCCCTATAACATTGGTGGAATTTAACCAGCACTTAAAGAACTTATTTTGGTGAGGCGTATTTGTAATTGGAAACCTTTCATATTTCGAGTAGATGTGACACATGGTCAAAGAAATCTATCTTTGGTGTTATGAACATTGAAGTTTCTACACAATAGAGACAGACTTCAACCAATTAGGCAGGCTAGCTAATCTTTCCTATGCTTATTTTAAACCATTTTTGGAAACCTTTCATATTTCAAGTAGATGTGACACATAGTCAAAGAAATCTATCTTTGGTGTTATGAACATTGAAGTTTAGATAGCCATATACAATTCATGATAAACATAGTAACATCACAAACCTGTTTGAACTAGAGTATATATTGTATCAAGCAATCCAAGTGACAAGAGAATCTCACCTTAGAATTGGAAGATAGTATTTTTCCTGTTTTGATATCTTGAATTGAAGACTTTCGAGGTAAATACATAGTGATTCATCACAGAGAGCTAACAACAGTTATTTGAACAAGAATAGTACTTACTGGTTTTTGTTCAGCGATAGGATCGTTAAAGACTTCAGATTTGACAGTCCTTCCCAGCTAATCCTCTCATCTGAGATGTCATTTGCATCCAGGAACAGTTTCTACACAATAGAGACAGAAATTTAATAAAGAACTCTTTGTTATGCAATCTAAATGACTACAACTAAATGACTACAGACACTTTCAGATTTTCCATCCCCACTCCTCCTTTCAGAAATACTTATACTAATGTAAATCAGGAAAAAAGACAATACTACCACTGAACAACTCTACTATGACAAAATTTCAAATGGTAAATTCAAATGAATGTATGCATAGCCCTTTAGTACAGTGGCACCCCAGTGAGGCTCATTCCCAGATTTGATGAAATATGAACATGATGATCCTTGTCAAACTGTGAAACTTCCTTAATCATATATGTAGATGAAAGCTTTTTTGCTCGACTCTGTTCTTTCAACAAGGTGATAAGACTTATCGCAAGCCTTGCAGTTTTGAGGACATGCTCATACCCTGGTGCATACAGCTTTGTTGGTTTCCCTAGCCTGTACCATGTCACATCAGTTCAGATTGATATAAAGATCATAGAAGAGCCAAACTCTATTACCCATTCCTTAACTGCACTCAAGAAAATTGGAAGCCCTTTATTGTCCATGAAACTGGATGAGCTTGAAGAAGACTGACCCAGATCACCTTCTAATATCACTGGAACTGAACTAGGGCCTGGATCCCATACCATTATTTTGCCATCGGAATGCCCAGAAAATATTCTGTTCAGTTTGGGAGTCCTGATACCTAAGCAAAGTCTTTCAGCTCCGTGTATCCATGTGTCATGAAGAGAAGAGAACATGTGAACGAGCCAAGTTGCAGATAAAAAGTCTATAACATCCAGAGTTTGTGAAATGTATTCTGGTAGGGGCCAGCCTACAGAACCATCTCTGCTAGGACTATGTTCCATTTCATTTTGTGAGCCAGGAACAACATGGGGATCAATAATGCACCTGATGTCATAGGCCTGTGCCCATAAGAAAGCTCTGTCCAGAGCTATCAAGGATCCTCCAATAATATGAGCTGCTGGATCCGAGTCTTGTGCAGTTTCCACCACCCAACAAGAATTATCGCATTATTTACATCATGTTGGGACAAGAAGGAAAAATCTTCTTATGCAATGAAGTTGCTTCTATGTTTAATAAAAGCATCTTTGGCTTTACTATTCCCATATCCATCAGCAAGATGGTAATCTCTATGAAGGGCATTGGAAACATTAGTAATTTCAAATGTTGCAGTATTATCCTCCTACCTTTGAAGGGCATTGGAAAAATCTCTATGAAGGGCATTGGAAACATTAGTAATTTCAAATGTCTGTACTAGATGAGAGATAGCTTGCAGCTGGGAGAGCTTGCAGCTGGGAAAACAATGTCAGTACTAGAAAACAATGTCAGTACTCTAGATAATAAGATAGCTTGCAGCTGGGAGAGCTGCTGCGGCATCAGCAATGTGGCTTGAGTTGCAACAACTGAATATCCATGTAACCTAGGTTGCACGGATAAGGGCTGCCAATGCCTGGATGTTGTTTTGATTTTTTTATGTACATACAAACGAGTTTGGTGTCGTAACTATTACTCATGAACTTTTGGTTGTCTCTCAGCTCATTATCGCTAAATAATCAAATATGATGTTTATAATTGTGTTGACAAAGCATGTTCATGACTTAAAAGGACGTGGACCCCTATAACATTGGTGGAATTTAACCAGCACTTAAAGAACTTATTTTGGTGAGGCGTATTTGTAATTGGAAACCTTTCATATTTCAAGTAGATGTGACCCATGGTCAAAGAAATCTATCTTTGGTGTTATGAACATTGAAGTTTAGATAGCCATATACAATTCATGATAAACATAGTAACATCACAAACCTGTTTGAACTAGAGTATATATTGTATCAAGCAATCCAAGTGACAAAAGAATCTCACCTTAGAATTGGAAGATAGTATTTTCCTGTTTTGATATCTTGAATTGAAGACTTTCGAGGTAAATACATAGTGATTTTGTAACCAAAAGTAACAGTGCTAGCTATTCGTTGTAAAGAAGCCGGTGAATGATTCTAATTGTATTGGCAGTAATACTGTTTTCAGTGTCTATAAATTATCGAGTTATCATAAATTCCCAAGTCACTGTATGACCTATAATATTATCATATTTTGACTGTAACTCCTCTTTGCAGTTATGGAGGATGAAGTTCAGGAGTGTGAACACTCGACTGTGAAGTCCGAGCTCAGTCGAGAAAGCCTCACATGGAAGCAAGATTTGGAGTGCCACCACTCTAAAGTTGATACACTACAACAAAAGCTTACAGAGGTAAAAGTTTGCATCCAATCGTCTGAGACTGATGCAAAAAAGGAATTGGGACTTCTTTGGCGCAGAGTAAAAACTACTGCAACACTGCTTACTTACCTTAAATCCAAAGGGAACAAAAAGCATGGCTAAATGAGTAAGGTGAATAACAATTTATGATAAGCTGATTTAAGGACAACCTTTTGGAGTACAAACTAAGGAATTCTATAGAAAGTGAGACCATACAATTTTCCAATGAAGCAATGCACTATAATATGTTCATTCATCAAAATTGAACAAATTTTGAAGGTTAGGGTTGTCATTCAAAATGGATTGATAGTCGGTAGGGATGCTTATCATGTCAACTTGTTTAGTTAGCCTCTTAGGCGTATATAAAACCACATGCCACCCATCTTCCTTTTGATCTTTTGAATAGAATACTCCACTGGCTTCTCGAGCTAAAATGAATGGATCCTCCTCTACTTTTTCTTTGTTCTTGAGCTTCTTCAAATTTACCATCACAAGGTTCCAAATAGGATCAACCTTACATCCATTTTTTGAATCCTCCACCTTGACCCAATCACAATAAAATACAGTCTCCTTAAAATCTATGTAGTCCAACTCCAATATATCTCTAATTATTCCATAGCAAGTCATCATTCCTTCCTTTGGATTTTTGTCTTTTCGACCAGCAACAAAAGTAGTATAAGCCTTCATAGATACACCACTATCCTGAGTCACCAAATTTGTATCGGAAGAACTTGACGAAAAGACAAAACCATTGACACAATATTTATTGTATCTTGTTGCCTTATACATTGGACCATTGGCTAATCTCCATAAGGTTGTATTAGTTTCCCCGGCCTTCTGTAACTGCATTGCAAAAGATTTTACTAGTCAAAAAACTTGAAAAGTGACACACAAACTATTAAGAAAATGCTACTTATCTTAGGTAAATTACCTCATCACACAACCAAGGAATGAATTCCTTGATTGATGTGCTCGTCTTAGTAGCCCAATCTTTTCGAATCTGGACAGTCGTCCTTCAAAAATATTCTGCATACTTACTGCATAAATTCACAACAATCAAAATAACTCCTACTCTTAACAAATATAATAGTCATTTAACTAAATATATGGATAAAACCTACTCTTCCCAATCGTCCAAGTCTTCAAGTCGGTTGAGTACCCACTTTCGTGCTTGTTCAAATTGTACATTGTTTAGCTCAATGACTTTTCCAACATCTAAAGGTTTCTCATCTGTAAAGTCAACATCCTCATCCAACCAATCTTCTCGAGTCGACTTATGAGTACCAATGCTTGTATTTGGCATATATTCCATGCAATACATCACAGATTCATCTGCAAGATAAGGCTCTGCTATAGAGCCTTCTATGTATCTTTTATTAAGGGTATACTCTTTATACCGCTTCATTAATCTGCCATGACATAATTAAAAAGTTATATTAAATAGAATAAGTGAAATTGCATTAAATGCAAAACATATTTTCTTAAAAAAGTAAGATAGTATACCTTTCAAATGGGTACATCCATCTGAATCTAACTGGGCCACATGCCAAAGCCTTATCTGCCAAATGAATCATACAATGCACATTTATGACAAAAAAGGAGGGAGGAAGTTCCTTTTCAAGAATACACATTGCTTCCACCAATGCCCTCTTTGCTTTACGGAGTTCCTTCTTATTTACCACTTTAGCACATAAGATATTAAAGAATAAACTGATTCTGTGAATAGCAATTCTCAAGTCCTTCTCCTTTTTAAAAGTATGTTTAAGCAAAACTGGAAGCAAGTGTTGCATAATCACGTGATAGTCATATGATTTAAGCCCCCTTAGTTCTGGAGGTTGGATAGTCGCCAAATTACTTAAGTTGGAGGAAAATCCCGTAGGTAATTTTAAATCTTTCAAGCAACGACAAAGTTCTTCCTTCTCCTCCTTAGTTAAGACGTATGACGCCTTTGGCATTGAAGTTTTTCCAGTGTCTTTTTCTCCTACTAACCACAATTTCTTATTGATGCCCAGTTTCTTCAAATCTTTTCGTGCCTTCAACCCATCTTTTGTTTTTCTGGTGACATTCATCAACATGCTTAATAAGTGATCAGTGACATTCTTTTCCGTATGCATGACGTCGATATTATGACGAACCTCAAGGAACTTCCAGTATGGCAAATCAAACAAAATTGACCTTCTCGACCATGGAGGTGCAATAGTGGAATTAACATCCATATTGACATCTTCATCTACCACAACCTTGCATTTTTTACCAATGTTCTTACTCTTTCTTCTTTTGCCGGTGGCTCTACTAACCCCTTGCCTATCATTACTATTAAGAATTTCAGAAATTCGTTGTTCCACTTCGTCACCAGATAATCGTCGTGGAGTTGGTCGATGATCTACAGTCTTGTTGAATCTTTTATCATTTCTGAACTTGTGGTCAGGCCTTAAAAATCGACGATAGCCTCGATAACATATTTTATTTGAGTCTTCAAGATGCTCAGAGTCAACATCATTGGCACATACTGGACAAGCCTTATAGCCATGAATATTGCAGCCAGATAGTGTTCCATATGCAGGTAAATCATGGACCCCCCCATATCAACATTGCTTTCATTGTAAAAGAGGTTTTAGTAAATGCGTCCCACGTCGGCACACCATTTACCCATAGCTCTTTCAATTCATCTACAAGTGGTTCTAGAAACACATCGATGTGTTTGCCTGGTGATTTGGGCCCTGATATTAATAAAGTCAACAATGAGAACTCCTTTTTCATGCACAAAGATGGTAGAAGATTTAAAGGTGCTACAATCACCGGCCAACAACTATAAGTGCTGCTTTGAGTTCCATGTGGGTTAAAGCCATCAATTGATATTGCAAGTCGTAAATTTCTAGCCTCAGCGGCAAAATCTGGCCAATTGACATTAATTCAATCCCATTGACCTGAGTCGCATGGATGTCTCATTAGATTTCCATCAGTTTTTGCCTTCTTATGCCAAGTCATTGCATCTGCGATCCAAGGAATGCTAAAGAATCTCTTTAGCCTTGGAATCAATGGAAAATATTTTACAAATTTTGCTGGCTCTTTTTTGACACCTTTTTTTTACCTCAGAGTCATGCTCAAAGACAAGCTTATACCTGCTGACTCCATATTTGGGACACATATGATGTTGCTTGTATTCCTTCTAATATAGGATGCAACCATTTCTGCATGCATGTATTGTTTCACATTCCATTCCCAAGTCCTTAATCATGTTCTTCATTTGTGGATAATTTTTGGGAAGATTACAGTTTTCTACAAATAAAGACTTTACCCAATCCAATATAGCAGTCACGCTATTCCCAGTCAAACTGTATCGTGTTTTCAAATTCTGTAGCTCGATAATGGTAGACAACATTGTCTTACCCTTAGGACAACCATTATACAGAGGTTGTGTTGCCATCTCCCTGTATTTTTTGTATTTTCTATTCTCATTCATCTCGGTCTCAGAACCAATAGTTTGATCGCCTCCTACTCCACCTTCAAGTGTAATATTCATGTCTTCTAACTCGTGCTCATTCCCCCAATTATTCACATTGAAAACATCATCAACAAGTTCTTCCATCATAGGTTGATCAGCTTCTTTGATTGGGTCGAGTTGTATTGTTGTAGACTTATGGCCCATCGATTTTTCTCCATGTTGATCCCATAGCACATAGCTCTGATCAATACCATTTGACAACAAATGAAAGCTGATTAAATCAAGCTCTATGTGTCCCTTCGAGTTTCTGCATCGAACACATGGGCATAAAAAACGGTCTTCTCCGTTAGCATTCTCCTTGACAAAATTCACAAATTGTTTGACACCTTCAATATATTCTAAGTCCCCCCGTTTACTCATCCATGACTTGTCCAAAGGCATTTTCTATACCAAAAAATTCTTTTTATAAGATAGATCTGTAGAAAATAAAAACAAATAAAATAAATACTCAATAAACTCATAGGAATATATTTCAATTATATTAAGGATCTCCAAGATGTATGACATGTGTCAAATAAATTAAATTATTTGAAGACTTATAGAGATTTAAGACCTGACGACTGCCAAATTATTAAAATAAATAAATGATGGGTTCTTGAAGACTTAAATTATTTGTTTTTATCATATATGGATATCAATTTAAGACCTGACGACTGCCAAATTTCTAGACAATATTCATTGGAATGAACAAATTTTTGGACAATATTCACTGAAATCCTTACATGAATCGCAGTCCCTCCTAAAGATCTATCAAATATTAAAGTATCCTAAAGATCTATCAAATATTAAAGTATCCTGACATAGATGATATGTAGTTCAACTCATTAAAATTTGTAGATTGCATGGAAATAAGGCATTGACTCGTGGGGTTAAAAAACAATTCTGAATGAGGTAATTTCAGTGCTACAATATGGTAAGTTTCGGGGTTGTGCTCGTGTGTGTATCAACACATAAATATCTCACACCAGGATATGCAATATTTCGTACGACAAAGATCAGTAGACACAAATATATCTGAATGAAACCATCATAAATGATAATGAAATATTTCTCGCAGTAGGAGCAAATCCAAATGTCAATAATCCCAAGATCTTATGTAATCAAAACGGCACATGTTCCGAAAAACTTTAGACAGGCTGAAGTAATATGAACAAGAAGTTACACTGACAGTAGCAAATATAATTAATGTCAAGAGTATTGAGATATAAATCACTTTGTGCTCTGTGGACCTCATCATTCCAATTTCACAGATACAATTTCTGGAGACCAAATTATACAGGTCAAAGAGGGATTAGTTCCTGAGGTACATTATATTAGATGTCATCTAGTTTCAATGGTAATGTAGAGAGGTTAAGAGCAACTGTACCGGTAGATTATATACTTTCTAGGTGATATGGATATACAGGGTTCTGGCTCAAGTTTACACTTAACACTATTACTTCCGCTTTCATGTTTAATTATGTCTATATTCATGTAATTTGTAAATTGATCATTGTACAGCTCAAGGATACTCAGAACGAAATTTATAGAAGAAACTTGAAGGGTTAAAAACTTCTATATTAAAATGCATGTCAAATAACAAATCTACCATTACTTGAATAAGAACGTGGGAATATTAAATATCGGCAACTAAGCTGGAAGACGAGTGGAAGACGATTGCTAAGTTTCTTATACTTTTCTAAGTTAGATATTAAAATAACAAATCTAAAGTCTTTTCTAAGTTAGATATTTGAAACAGCTACCACCAAATACATATCGATCCCAAAGACGAGTGGAAGACGATTGCTCAAGTGGTTTGTCATGTTGTTTATGTAGTGAAGTCTTTTTTATGTATAGGACATGATTATTAGCAAAAATAAACAGGTTATAAAGATAGTAATGGGATCATTAAAATGGACAAAGAAGATAATTTATGCCACTTTCCTTATTTGATTATAGTGAGATAGCATATACTTTCCAAATTAAGATGACATTGAAGGCATCCACATGGTGATAATAATGCTATTACATCAGCTCCTGATATATTCCATTATTCCTCATCGAGAAGGAGAAGTATCCTTAAACTTTTAAACTACACTCCTTTAGTAATATGGAAGCATGACATTATATCCATTGTATGTTCATGAAAAAATATCAAGTCGGTATAAGTGTGTTTTCATGCAGAATAAACATTACTCAGATGAAATCACATACGTCATATGAATCTGGTCCCATTATTGACTTTTCTTTTTTAGACTAGGTCCAAAAATTTGTATAATGCAAATTATCATCCCACATTGAATCCACATTACATTCCTACTAGTAACAGTTTATCTACTGTTACTATTATGCGGGTTCTAGGTATAGCATTCCAACGTTAGATAGTCTAATCCCCATCCTAGTCCCGGTCCCAATTTTTAAATCCCCAAATTCGCTCCAGTCCGGAAATAAATCTGGTCTCGTAGGGTTCGAAGAAAATTAACATCCATATCCATAAGGAGTTATTATTCCTTTTGCTTATGAGAAAATTTTCCTTTGGTGTATAATTTTCTAGGATCTGTGCACATAGAGAGAATCAAAGTAACTTGTGTAAATTGGGGAAATAAGAAAACAAAAATTCAGTACTTAAGTATGTGGAAAAAAAATATCCATACGAACATACGGAGAGAGAGAGGCATGGTGAAATCGAAAAATTAAAGAAAAAAATAGAGGAAATAGAAAGAATAAACCTTCCTCGATGGATGACGGCAAGCCCTTCAAACCCTTTTCTCCTGAGATGCAAATCTTCCTCGATGGAAATCGTACGCTTATGGCGAACCCTTCCTCCTTGATGGCGATCTTGTGAGGGTTCGAAGATCTTACGTGGGTTCGAAGCCTTCCTCTGGAGATCGGACAAGAAATTCGAAGGTCTTGAATCCTTCCTCTGGAGATCGGTCTCTGGAGATCGGACAAAAAATCCGAACCTTCCTCTGGAGATCGGACAAGAAATTCGAACCTTCCTCTGGAGATCAGTCTCTGGAGATCGGACAAGAAATTTGAACCTTCCTCTGGAGATCGGTCTCTGGAGATCGGACAAGAAATTTGAACCTTCCTCTGGAGATTGGTCTCTGGAGATCGGACAAGAAATTCGAAGGTCTTGAATCCTTCCTCTGGAGATCGGTCTCTGGAGATCGGACAAGAAATTCAAAGGTCTTGAATCCTTCCTCTGGAGATCAGACAAGAAATTCGTCTTGAAGAAAATAGAGGGAGGTGAAATATTAATTTGGAGGGAGATGTAGATGTTCTGGAGGGAGGAGAAAATTTTAAGAGAGGGAAAAAAAGGATCGGTAGGTTTCGGAACGTTTAGGTTTTGCTCTACATATAGGAGAAAAATATTTGTTTGTTTGGACGTATGCTTTATTTGGTAATTACTTAATATGCACATGGTATTATCTCAATCTGGAACATATTAAGAACACTAAAAAATGTATCTAAATAAATATTTTTTTAAAAAATAAAATAAAATATATTAGGAATGTTTTTGTGCTCTGGAACATATTTAATATGTTCCAAAACCTAGGAACAAAAAATAAGTGTTTCAGATTGAAAAATACCTAGCATTTCTAATTTGCCAATTTGGTGTAGTGTGGTATCGGTGATGTTGGTAAGTCTCCCTATCCTGTGATTAAGGATGTCTGTCTGGTTACCGAGTTGAAACATAACCTACTCAGCATAAGTCACCTAGCTGATCATGGTTATGGAATCAACTTTGGCAAAGACAAATGTACTATAGTTGATAGCTCAACTGGTAGTACTATCTTTGAAGGTATCAGGGAAGACAATATATATGTTTTCTATTTGTTAGAAGAAACTAACATTTCAGGTAGATGCTTAATGGCCAAGAGTGATGAGAGTCATCTATGGCATATGAGACTCGGTCACGCTAATATGGATACAATATCAAAATTATCCACAAAGAAGTTAGTACGCGGTTTACCGGATATTACATTCAAGAAGGATTCGGTATGCAGCCAATGTGAAAGAAACAAAGCTACCAGATCCACATTCAAGTCAGTAAACGCAGTATGTACTACTAAACATCTACAATTGCTTCATATGGACTTATTTGGTCATAGCAGAGTTGCTAGCCTCGGAGGTAAACTTTATGCTTTTGTAATTGTAGATGATTTCTCTAGATACACGTGGGTATATTTCTTGATACGCAAGAATAATGCATTATCCAAATTTGTCGTCTTTTGCAAGATAGTTAAGAATGAAAAAGGTTACATGATCACTCGCATTAGAAGCGATCATGGTGGCGAATTCGAGAATGCTAATTTTGAGCAATTTTGTGACACACACGATTTTATACACGAGTTCTCCTGCCCTAGGACTCCACAACAAAATGGAGTTGTGGAACGTAAGAACAGAACTCTAACCGAAATGGCCAGAGTGATGTTAAACCAGTTTAGTCTACCCAAATATTTCTGGGCTGAAGCTGTCAACACAGCTTGCTTTGTTCTCAATAGAGTTCTAATTCGACCCAAATCGAAGAAGACTCCATTTGAGTTATGGTTTGATAGAATTCCATCTGTTTCATACTTTAGAATATTTGGTTGTAAATGTTTTATTCTTAATATAAAAGACAATTTGGGAAAATTTGATGAAAAGGCCGATGAAGGTATATTTTTAGGTTATGCGGCCAAGAGCAAAGGATACAGAGTCTTCAACAAACGTACCATGATCATCGAAGAGTCAATCAATGTCACTTTTAATGAATTGAATCAAATGACTATTGATGACAATGACGAAGATACATCTGTACCAAGCTCAACTCCAGCTGATTCTCAACCAAGCTCTGCACTAGCTGAACCTCCTAGAGAAGATCCAGGAACCAGCTACCTTCAGAATTTACCGAAAAGGTTAAAATTTATAGCTGATCATCCAAAGGATTTGGTAATTGGTGATATTACCAAGGGAGTAAGTACTCGTACATCCTGTAGAGATATTGTTTCTAGTGTTTCATTTATTTCACAGCTAGAACCCAAAACTATTGATGAAGCATGTAGTGATAGTTTTTGGATAGATGCTATGCAAGGGGAATTAAACCAATTTGAACGGAATCAAGTTTGGGAACTTGTTCCCAGGCCTATTGATCATCCGGTCATTGGCACCCGTTGGGTATTCCGAAACAAACTGAATGAGAATGGTTTAGTGACTCGTAATAAGGCTCGACTCGTAGCTCAAGGATACAATCAAGAAGAAGGTATCGACTACGATGAGACTTATGCCCCAGTTGCGAGATTAGAATCCATTCGCATGTTATGTGCATTTGCATGTTTTCATAATTTCAAACTTTTTCAAATGGATATGAAGAGTGCTTTTTTAAATAGCTTTATAAAAGAAGAAGTTTTGTAGCACAACCTCCAGGTTTCACAGATTTCAAAAACCCAGATCATGTTTTCAAGTTGAAGAAAGCCTTATACGGTTTAAAACAAGCACCTCGTGCTTGGTATGATCGTTTAAGTTCTTTTCTACTTAACAACGGTTTTTCAAAAGGCAATGTTGACACTACACTGTTTATTAAATCTTTTAATGGCAAGCTGCTTTTAATTCAAATCTATGTTGATGATATTATATTTGGATCTACTGATGAATCTCTGTGTCAAGAATTTTTTAAGTGTATGCAGAATGAGTTTGAGATGAGCATGATGGGAGAACTAAAATTCTTTCTCGGACTGCAAATCAAACAAACTGATAATGGGACGTTCATAAATCAAGCCAAATATACAAAAGATCTGCTAAAGAAGTTTGATCTGGACAATGTCAAACCTATTGGCACTCCAATGGCAACTTCAACAAAACTTGATTCAGATGAACAAGGCAAGCCAGTCGACACACGTAAATATCGAGGTATGATTGGTAGTTTACTTTATTTAACTGCTAGTCGTCCAGATATAATGTTTAGTGTTTGCCTTTGTGTACGTTTTCAAGCTAACCCAAAGGAATCACATCTATCCTCAGTTAAGCGTATCTTTCGATACCTTAAAGGCACTTCTTCTGTTGGCTTGTGGTATCCTAAAACTAAGTCCTTTGACCTTATTGGTTATTCGGATGCAGATTTTGCTGGATGCAAAGTTGATAGAAAAAGTACAAGTGGCACATGTCATTTCTTAGGCAAAGCTTTAGTCTCTTGGATTAGTAAAAAGCAAAATTCTGTAGCCCTATCAACAACAGAGGCTGAGTACATCGCCGCAGGACGTTGTTGCGCTCAGATTTTGTGGATGAAACAAACCCTAGAAGACTATGATTTATTTTACACACATATTCCTATTTTCTGTGATAACACAAGCACTATTAATTTGACTAAGAATCCAGTATGTCACTCTCGTACTAAACATATCGAGATTAGACATCACTTTCTTAGAGATCATCATCAAAATGGAGATATAAACCTTGTGTACATAGATACTGAAAATTAATTAGCTGACATCTTCACTAAACCTCTAGCGGAAGATTGTTTCAATTATTTACGTCGAGAATTAGGAATTTTGGACGTCAATAATATTAATTGATTTTGTTTTATGATTATATATCATTATGCAAAAATTATGTTATAAACAAGCCAATAAAGAGTCTGTCTGTCACCACAACTACGGTTGAAGCGAAGCGGTACTTAAGAGTTCCCCGGTGTACCTCCGCCAGATGGGACAGTACTCCTACAGCTAATCTGAGACAGTTGCTGTGTAACAACTTTTAATTCATAAAATAATATTAATTATGTTAATTGAAGGCTAAAATAACTAATCTTTGAATTAAATATTTGAAATGAGACAATGAAAAAGAGTGGCAAAATCAACTTTATAGAACCCTAGGCGAATTCGGCCAGAGCTCTGACCGAATTCGGCCCGAGTTCGGTTGAGGGTGTCTGGTTATATATACAGAACCCGAGCAGCCCTTCTTCTTCATTGCTTCCAAACTATTTCAAACAGCAGCAGCAGCCGACCCGAGCATCAAAACCCTAGTTCTTCACCACCCTATTCCATCCAATCCAAGTGGTGAAATCTCTCCAAAATTTGGAATCGTGCGGAGATCGTCGTTCTCAACGACATATCTTAATTTCGGGAGGTATAACTCTATCTCTCTCCACCTTTCAATTAGTGCATTTTTATTCCAATTTGCACATATGGCACCTAAATTCAATCCATCTAAGAGGAAGAAGACGACCCCTAGTGAGGAAGGGTCATCTTCGCATCCACATACGGATTCACTCTTTTTGCTGGTCCAAACGAGCGACGGTGCGTTCGACGGGTTTTTCTTTCAAACCCTCGACCAAGCCCTACCGTGGTATGGTGATTTTTCTATACGATCCATATGCACAGGCGCTCCAGTCAAATGGACTGTATTTCCTGACCACCGTCTTTTCTTTGAGGCATTAGGGCTACATCTTTTTGTTCAAATATGCTTCCCTATAGCAACTAATGCCATTAGATTATTTTATTGCAATCTCATATTAGACACTTTTGATGTGAGCACACGTGTTGGAGGTATTGATATCAATTTCAATGATAGCCTCTTAGCGGAGATCCTTGGTATCCCTAACGAAGGTGAACCGCTAGTCGATATCACTGATTTTGACTTTCCCGAAGGCACGACACTCGGAAGTTTCAAAGCGAAACTCTGTGCACCTGATAGAGTACGCTCTGAAAAGTTCAAGGCTAACAACCTGAACTTGTTTAACTATGAATTGCATCGCATCATCTATTCCACTATTCTTCCAAAATCTACTTCAAAGGATGATGTGACTTCTCTTGAGCTGTCCGCCATGTACCACATTCTTAAGGGGATTCCATTTTCTGCCCCTAAGACCATGATTCAGATGTGGGTCGTTATCGTGCAAGAGATAGAAATCTCTCTTATGCGATGATTCTTCCACGCATCTTTCAGCGCTTCGATATCGATCTGTCGACTTGTACTCAGGACCCTGAGCCTAAGTTTCTTCAGTTATCTTGTCGTAGCATGACTGCTACAGCTCCACCTACTGCTCCTCCTACTGTACCTCCTCCTCCACTTTATCAGTATGCCATGACATTTGAGGGCATACATCAACATTTATCTGCTTTGCACGTCTCGATGACGGACATGGCTCGCGAGCGTGAGTTCCGCGACGTCACCCGTTATCAGGCGATGGCAAACTCCTTGGTTGATCTTCGTTTCGCTCAGACTGGTCATTCAGCCGGTTCCATCCCTCGAGATCCAGCTTTTTCGGGTTACCGCTGTGAGGATGAGGCTGTTCATGCCTACTTCCAGCCAGGTAACGCCTATGATTGGTATCGTGCACCTCGTGACTACGTTGGTGAGTTCTATGCTGGCGCTCCTACTCATCCCTCTGGCGCTGGTACTTCTGGTGCTGGTCCTTCAGGACATGCTGGTCGAGCTGATGTTGGTGATGACGAGGATAGTGATGAGGAGATGTAATTTGATTTTTTAGTGACATTTTATTGTACACTTGGAAATGCTCCAACATTCCAAGTTTTTATCAGTATTTCTTTTATCAGTACTTTCTAGTTATTATCAACACTTTGTAGTTTGCTTCAGTACTATTATCATTCATGGACATGTTTATGGTGTTTCAGTTATGGCATTTCAGTTTATTTCAGCACTTTGTTTTAATTATTAGCACTATCTCTTTATACTGCTTCTTCATTACAAACTGCCTGTGAAATAGCATGTCTGAGATTTTTTTTAAAACAATACATGCCTGTTATGCTAATATGTAGAAACAATACATGCTGTAATATGTTTCTCAAATTTTTATGCCTTTTATATGTTTTCTCACTACTTGTTACTTATGCATTGATTGCGGGGGAGCCTTCTCTTTTGCAATTATTTTGCTAAGTGACAAAGGGGGAGAAAATTAAAGATCTAACATTTCTTTTGAGTTAATACAGGACATGAACAATTTCTACTTTTTGATATTTTTTTGAACAAGCTTAGCTTAATGTTATATCATTCATAGTTTGTCAATTATCAAAATGGAGGAGATTGTTGGCCCATTGGTCATATGGTCAACCTGATTTTAATAATTGATCAAACTCTGTCTGGATATACGAAGCTAGTCGGGACATCTCGGATTCTTGGACATGATCAAGATTGGCTATCCACTCCATTCAAGACCGAAGATCTGTTTGCCTACTCGAGTCTGTAATTTCTTATGCAATGTACTTTTTATTTTATTTGAGTCTAAGAATATGTTGTACACCGAGTCGTACTGGTAAATAGGCTATCCCTAAATGAGTTCAAAATGTTTTTAAAATGACCTCTCAAAAAGGTTTTCAAAAATCACCAAAAGCTTTTTCAAAAACCCTAACTAAACCCTGACTTAACCTTGACAGAACTCGGACCGAGTTCAGCTAGAGTTCGGCCAGAGTTCGGTTGGTGGCCGTTGTGATTTTGAATCTTTGGAACTTGGTCCTCCTGCAGTTGCGGATTTGACCGAGATTTTCTCAAAGAGTTCTGCCCGAATTCTGCCCAAATTCTGATAGTAGTCTGCCTTTGGAACTCCTATAAATAGAGAAGGATTTCGATCATTTCAATTCACTCATTCACTTTCAATCTTCTCTCTATCTAAAGCTTTCAGTCTTCCAAAGAGTTTTCTAGAGCTTTCAATTTCAGATCCCAAGCCAGTTACAATCCTCTAGTCAATTTGCCAGTACGGTACGGTCTAGAAGTTTCTGAGAGATTGTAATCAGAAGACTTGATTGAAGAATACCCCTTCACATTTGAAGTTGGACGAGTTCTTCGTATCAAAGCTCGCGTTGTAGAAGTTGCAAGGACTTCGTAAGAAAACTTGCAGTTTTTCCAATAGTGGATTCAACTGGTAGCAAGAGTTCTACCGACTGGATTAGTCCTCAACAGAGGGATACCAGTATACATCGCTGTCTTTACGTTTGCTCTCTTAACTTTGCCTTTACATTATTTTAGTTGTGATTAATATTCTGTGATTGTGCTGCTAACATTTTTAATTAGCATTTTTTCGCTGCCAACTCTATTCCCCCCCCTCTAGAGTATTACGCTTTACTATTTCGTTCCTACACATATTACAAAGGCATAAGGATAATTATACCTTCCGAATCGAACAAGTGCGGATATCGAGATCTAATCTCATCCTCGTGCTCCCATGTCGACTCCCCCGGTGAGTAATGGTCCCAAGCGACACAGACAAGATTAATAGTCCGGTTCTTGAGCACCTTCTCTCGCCGATCCAAAATGGATACGGGTTGTTCCTCGTAAGTCAGGTCGGTACCGACAACCAGCTCAGAATGATCGAGGATATGACTCGGATCCAGGACATACCTACGTAATTGAGATATATGAAACACATCATATACATCACGTAGTGAAGGCGGAGGGACAAGACGATAAGCAACATCGCCTACCCGAGCGAGAATATCAAACGGACCAAAGTATCTCGGACTAAGCTTTCTTCGGGTTCCAAATATGATAATACCTCGAGTAGGCGAAATCTGCAGAAACACTTGGTCACCAACACCAAACTCTAGAGGCCTGCGATGCTAATCTGTCCAGTGTCGGTGTCTGTCCTGCGCAACTCAAAGCCGCTCTCTGATATGTAGGAATGAAATTGTAAAACAGAATACTCTAGAGGGGGGTGAATAGAGTATGCAGCGGAATATTGCTAATTAAAAATCTTGTTAGCAGTTAGATCACAGATATAAAAATAATCACAAAGTAAATAACATAAATTAAAAGTGATCAGAAGACAAACGCAAACATCGAGATTTATACTGGTTTTCCTTTTGTGAGGACTAGTCCAGTCGAAAGAACTCTAGCTTCCAGTTGAATCCACTATTGGAAAATCCCGCAAGTTTTCATACGAAGTCCTTGCAACTTCTACAGATGCAAGATTTGATACAAAGAACTCGACCAACTTCAATTGTGAAGAGTTGTATCTTCTATCAAGCCTCTGATTACAATCGCTTTTGAAACTTCTAGACCGTACCGCACTGGCAAATCGACTAGAGGATTGTAACTGGCTTGGGATTTGAAAATAAAAGCTTTTTAGAACTCTTTGGAAGAATGTAAGCTTAAGAAGAGAAGAAATTAAAAGTGAATTGGTGATCTGAAATGATCGAAATGCTTCTCTATTTATAGTTTTTCCAAAGACACAGCTCTGACAGAATTCGGGCAAAATTCAGACAGAACTCTTTATAATAAACCGCAACTGAAGGATGACCAAGTTCAAAATCAAACGTTCACTAACGTTCTACTTGGCCGAACTCTGGCCGAACTTGGGCCGAGTTCTGCTAGGGTTCTGCCAGTTCATTTTGAGAAAAAAATCAATTTAGGCTTTTTGAAAATTCCTTCAGAAGCTTTTGTAAAAAAGATGTTTTTCAAAAACATAGGTCATTTTTAAAAAGATAGGTTAGTTTTGAAAAATGATTCCGGACAGCCTATTTGCCAGTACGACTTGGTGTACAATGTATTCCTAGACTCAATAAATTGAAAAATTATATTGCTTTGACAGAAATACATTTGGAATGGCAAACGGCCTCAGTCTTGAACATCATAGATATCTATTGTTGAGCAGTGTCCAAAACGTCGTAGGTAAACATCTGAATTGACTTGTATTTATATCAAGACAGAGTTTGATCAATTATTAAAATCAGGTTTGACCATGACTAATGGGCCAACAAACTTCCCCATTTTGATAATTGACAAACCTTGCCGATATAACATCTAAGTTTGGATCAATTCAAAAAAAATGTTCTTAACCTGCATTCATGTAGGTGTTATATCTATTTCTCTGTAAACCCCCTATTTTTTAAATTATTTTTATTATTTTTATAGACTTCAAATTTAAATTTATGCAATTTATGATTTTTATTTCATTAGAAAAGACCTTAGCCATTATTGAATTTTGGAACACTAGGCGACCATGAATTTTTGCACGAAAGATGTAGCAGTGTGCTTTGACCAGTATATTATCCATGTCGTGGGAGGCTTAGCCATAGTTCAGTCCGAATTAGGAAAACCAGGCCGAGTTGCTTAATGACTCATTTCAAGTATTTTATTTAACTATTATTTTATTTAATAATTTTATTGACCTGGTTAGACCAAACCAACTCGAACTAGGGCCCGGACCGAACCCAATCCCATGTAAGCATGTAGTGTGACCAACTGTGGCCTTGTAGGCATATTTTATATATGTACAAATAATTTCTAAATTATTTTAGAACTTTATGTACAATTTTAAATTATTTAATTATTTATGCAATTATTGGTATTTTATTATTTAAATAATATTTTACAAAATTATACATTTTTCTGGGCCCGAATAAGGGCTGTGTGGTACAATTCACCCATTGGAGCAATTTTTTTATTATTTATTAATATTAAAGTATTTTGTGAACATTTAATAAATATGTTTATTGAGAGGTTAGTATTATTTTTAAGTTGATTGAATTTATATATATATATATATATATATATATATATATATATATATATATATATATATATATAGATATGTTTAAATATATTAAATATTTGGAGTAGATAACATTTGAATTTTTATATATATTTATGGTATATATATATATTTATTGAGAGGTTATATATATATATATATATATATATATATATATATATATATATATATATATATATATATATATATATATATATATATACTCACACCAAAATTTATTTAAAAATTTCAAATAATAATTTAAAGGTCAACTACCCAATCATTTAATATATATATATATATATATATATATATATATATATATATATATATATATATATATATATATATATAAGAATAAGTTTAGATTTAGATTTAGAAAAAAAAAAAAAAATTTGATGGGTGGTCGGCCCCACCGGACCACCCATGCGTGCAGCAACTTTTAGTGCGCCCCCTTAAGAGCAGCAAGCAGCTGCAAGGGGCCGACCCCCTTATATAATTTTTCAAACCTATTATTGGCTGACCCCCCTTATGTATACATGTGTACATACTTATATATATATATATATATATATATATATATATATATATATATATATGTATATATCTATGATACTAAACCCTAAATTTCTTTCTCCTCCAAATTTTCTTCCACCTCCTTTCTCTCCTCCTTCCTCCTACCCTCTCCTCGGCATGCTGTCCGCGAGCACAGCCGCACCCCGAGCCAACGGCAACGGAAACAACAACAACAACAGATTCCCACTTTAAGGTATCACACTTCTCCGATCTATATCTCCCTCATTTTAAATCCGTTTTTAGATCCGTAAATTCGTGTAGAAAGCCCCCATGACCCTCTATCATCCACTTCAAATAGATTTATTTATTTACAATAAATTTCAGTTTTAATTAAATTAAAAATCTCGAAAAAATTAGTTTTTATAAAACCTTAAAAACCCCGTACGAGGTACGTCCCGACAAACCGGGCGACCCCGTCGCAAACCGAAAGTACCGAAAGGTCCGTATCGAATTTGTGGACGTGCGAGAATTGACGGGATTCAAATTGGTTGCGTGTGCGCGACGAATTTGGTCCGTATCCGTCGTATTTTTGCGTATCGGGCATTTTCAGTATTTTTTAATTACTTTGTGCACACTCATCAAATCGCGACGAAACTTGCGCCATTGGACTCAAAATATTTTTCTGGTCCTGTATGCCAAGTTTAGTCCGATTCTGGGACCGTTGGTCGGGACGCTATTTTGGCGGGCCCACAATCCCACTCAACGGGCAATTTTGTGCACGGCCCACCGGAATTCAAAATTGGACATACCGTTGGGTTCGTCTCATCAACACAAATCTGTAGACATGTAGTTTGACGACTTTAGAGACCAAGGTTCTGGTGCACATTTCGGTGCAAAGAGGGTCCAACGGCGGACATCATTTTGACCCGAAATTACAATTTTGCTCCTGTTCCAGAATTTAACTTTTGGACAGGCATTTTCTAGGTATATCTTATATTCCAAACTCGTTCGTGATGTTTGTTGCAGCATCCGGAGTCATCTACGGGATTTGGCTTTTCTTGCTTTGTTTATTTTGCTGGTTCGAGCTACTGGATTATTCCCCTTTGCACATAACCTCAGGCAAGACACCTTGCCATTAGCTGTTTACTTATTTTAGCTCATATTTCATGCATTATTTATTTTCTTTATGCAAAATAAACTGTGATACATGGCATACCTGTTAGAACTTACTGTTCAATTATAGTTCCTGCTATGTATTATTTTTCTTACACATTAAACCTAGATTTAAGGGACCACCTTGTGTGTTGCATTCATGGCCTTGACACGTTGTATCACGAAGTTGTGTGTCGCATGTAGAACACGGACATGCATGATTGGCTGGCCACCGGTGCGTATAAGCCGTGCGATAGGAATAACCGCTAATAGAAATTGCATGCTAGTTTGACTTAGCGGTTATAGAGGTTTACTGTTGTGGATACAACATGGTAGGCATTGGGTGGAAAGAACATCTCCTTAATGTATGGGTCATATATGCACTGTCCTGACTGCCGGTTATCTACAATGGGAGGTACGGTCCTGATAGCCGGTTATCTCCAGTGGGAGGTACGGTCCTGATTGCCGGTTATCTCCAATGGGAGGTACGGTCCTGATTCCTGATTCCTGACCCGGCCCATGCGTCAAAGGTTTGTTCTTTATTGCATATTCACTATAGTACGGTTAGGTACCCTATTGTATGTGTCCCTTAATTATTTGAGCAATATTTATTCAATTATATGGCATGATATTATGTGTCTTGTTACGTCCCTCTGAGGACCTGGTTGTCTTACCAGGTGTGCGCTATTGTCTTTCGCAGGTGCTTTAGCTCTAGCCGTGATCGTTGCTATTTCATCGAGGATGATTGTACTTGGATCGTCTTCGCTTCGCTCGCCAAATTTAATTCTGTTCTTATGTATTTCTCCTTTACTTGTTGGTAGTGGATTTGTCTCCGCCCAACATATTGTATCAAGACAATTCATTTTCATTATAGATTCATTTATTTATGTGGATGAGATTAGTTATGGTTCTACTGCATTTTACAGCTTATGTACTCATACGAGGTTTTCATATATTGGAGTGTACTTCGTATGAATACAGCTGGCATGTCTACGTTCCTAGTCCTACGTATTTTGGGACTGGGGCGTTACATGTTTTTGTGGTGGCCCATGCAGGTCAAGATAAATTGTTTAGTTACTTTACCGTACCAAGCAAGCCTGTGTATAGGATTAGAAGTTTAGGATCTCATCCATATACTTGACCTCTTTCCTTGAATTTTTCTACCGTTTGACTCATCAATTGCATCTTGCTTGCTTCCTTCCATCACTATTCTTATCTTCCCTTCGTGCGTGTTAGAGATTTACCCTACTAGTTAGTATCCCAAAACCCATTAGTTTAATTCTTTAAGTTGGTAGAATACCTTATGAACTAGCAATCCATTTGTCCTTATGACCTATATTAGCAAGTTTACTTAGATTCTAGAATTTAGAGGACCCTAACCAATTTAGCCAACCAAGGACTTGGACAAGAAGATTATAGGACGACTGTATGACTTAGAATACGTAGAACTTTAAGTCTCTTCTTTTAGATAACCCTACTGAGCATTCCACACTAATTGCCATGTCACTTATGACCATGATAGTAGTATATATACAAGTGTTGTTAGTCATCTACCCAGCTATGTGACTGTATTTCCACCTCGGCTTACTCGACCTTCCTTCAATTCTAGAACTTTTAATTGCGACCTTCTAACCCATTTGCAATTTGAATAATGAGTTAGTGGTTCCTTAACTGTATTCATCTAGGAGACCATCTTCTCTCTAGGACTATGTCCCTAAATGATTTTATTGGATTCCCTAATTAAATTTGTTTCATGCTTTAACTTGAGCTTCTTTATTTTTGTGTATTAATTATCACCTCGTGAACTCCCACTTTCTATTTTGATCTTTTAGCGTCCCTTACCGTGACTTGGATAGTTGGAGTACAACACTAGACTTTTCCTTTCAACAAATTTCATATGTAAGACCTAGACGAGCCCATCTTCCTGTAGACATATCATGTCCCACTAAAACACGTCTCCTTGTACTCTATTTCCATGATATGACCTTCCGATCAAATGGCTAAACTATAACCTATACCATGATACCGATATATTTTTGAGCACGGGTAGAAATTCCATCTCGACTCAATTCTTTCGACCGATATGTGATTTTGATCTACTTAATTCCGTAAATGCTTAAATTTGTGCCTTATCTTGATTGCTTGACCCATTTTCCCATCATATTACTAGCTTAACTCTTGTAAGTTGGGTAAAATACCTCACCACCTAACAATCCTTTTTCCTGGTGAACCACATTGGTAAGTTCACTTAGACTCTAAATTTGGAGGACCCTACCTTATCTAGTCTACCAAGCCATAAGTGAAGAAACACTAGGACAACTGTATAGGCCCATACTTCGGGCGAGCCTTGATTTTAAAAGATCTTGGACTATTTAAAATTCCTTCATCAGTACCTCCCTTGCACATATTTTGACTATCTCATGCTGCTAATGTAGCTTCAGTTTGTAAGCTTATTTCGTTATCAAGCTTGATCATGACATATTTTATTGGGTGCACCCACTAACATATTGTCTAATCAGAGCCGGTGCATGATGGTCTGATCAACCTATTGCACTTTGGTTTGCTTATCATATCTTATTCTATGCGGATGGAGACATAGTTAAACCTGTCTTAGAGTCTCTTCCGCGACAGCCTTGGCAATTCTCTTTTGAATTATTTTTGCCGCCTATGAACCCCGCAATTCGTACTCAATATATAACACCGTCTTTGAAACCTTTGTTGTTCTTGTCTTTTTACTTATTTTGGAAAGACAAGGCACTGTACTTGCTAAGATAGACACAAGGTATCAACTTTGGTTGCCAATCGGTTAATTATTCACAAACGTAGATAGTCACCGACCGACTCATGTGGCTGTATCCTCACCTTTAACTACTCCTCGTTCCTTAACCTTAAAAAAATTGTTATCGTGCCCTCCCAATTATTCTTCAGCACTCGAGAATGATTCTAATCATTCAATTAATCAAACCCTCGACCAAGACGATTAGTATCTAGTTCTCCCTTAAGAAACCATATCTCCCGAATGTCTAATTTATTCTCTTTGGTCTACTCAATTCCTTACTGTTCTCTAAAATTGGATATTCAAAATTTTGTTACCTTCACTAGCAATCCTTATTTGAACTCCATAACCATGATATATTTTTCTATATATCGACTCCACAATTTTCTATTGCACGGTGGTGTTGAACGCCGTTTTTTTCGCCTCCTCCAAAATTTAATTGCATTTTTGGTATTGACGAGCTCTTCTTATCCCTCAACCCTATCTACCCTATTAATCCTAAATTTCGAGGACAAAATTCTTGTAAGTTGGGTAGGATGTAAAACCCCTATTTTTTAAATTATTTTTATTATTTTTATAGACTTCAAATTTAAATTTATGCAATTTATGATTTTTATTTCATTAGAAAAAGACCTTAGCCATTGTTAAATTTTGGAACAGTAGGCGACCATGAATTTTGGCACGAAAGATGTAGCAGTGTGCTTTGACCAGTATATTAGCCATGTCGTGGGAGGCGTAGCCATAGTTCAGTCCGAATTAGGAAAACCAGGCCGATTTGCTTAATGACTCATTTCAAGTATTTTATTTAACTATTATTTTATTTAATAATTTTATTGACCTGGTTAGACCAAACCAACTCGAACTAGGGCCTGGACCGAACCCAATCCCATGTAAGCATGTAGTGTGACCAACTGTGGCCTTGTAGGCATATTTTATATATGTACAAATAATTTCTAAATTATTTTAGAACTTTATGTACAATTTCAAATTATTTAATTATTTGTACAAGTATTGGTATTTTATTATTTAAATAATATTTTACAAAATTATACATTTTTTTGGGCCCGAATAAGGGTTGTGTGGTACAATTCACCCATTGGAGCAAATTTTTTATTATTTATTAATATTAAAGTATTTTGTGAACATTTAATAAATATGTTTATTGAGAGGTTAGTATTATTTTTAAGTTGATTGAATTTATATATATATAGATATGTTTAAATATATTAAATATTTGGAGTAGATAACATTTGAATTGTTATTTGAATTTTTATATATATTTATGGTATCTATATATATTTATTTAGAGGTTAGTATTATTTTAAGTCGATTGAATTTATATATATATATATATATATATATATATATATATATATATATATATATATATATATATACATGTGTAAATATATTAAATGATTGGGTAGTTGACTTTTAAATTATTATTTGAAAATTTTAATTAATTTTGGTGTGAGTATATATATATATATATATATATATATATATATATAAATATGTATATATATATATATATATATATATATATATATATATATATATATATATATATATATATATATATAGAAAGATAAGGATAAGTTTAGATTTAGATTTAGAAAAAAAAAAAAAAAGAAGTTGATGGGTGGTCGGCCCCACCCGACCACCCATGCGTGCAGCAACTTTTAGTGCGCCCCCTTAAGAGCAGCAAGCAGCTGCAAGGGGCCGACCCCCTTATAAAATTTTTCAAACCTATTATTGGCCGACCCCCCTTATGTATACATGTGTACATACTTATATATATATATGTATGATACTAAACCCTAAATTTTTTTCTCCTCCAAATTTTCTTCCACCTCCTTCCTCTCCTCCTTCCTCCTACCCTCTCCTCGGCATGCTGTCCGCGAGCACAGCAGCACCCCGCGCCAACGGCAACGAAAACAACAACAACAACAACAGATTCCCACTTTAAGGTATCCCACTTCTCCGATCTATATCTCCCTCATTTTAAATCCGTTTTTAGATCCGTAAATTCGTGTAGAAAGCCCCCATGACCCTCTATCATCCACTTCAAATAGATTTATTTATTTGCAATAAATTTCAGTTTTAATTAAATTAAAAATCTCGAAAAAATTAGTTTTTATAAAACCTTAAAAACCCCGTACGAGGTATGTCCCGACGAACCGGGCGACCCCGTCGCAAACCGAAAGGTCCGTATCGAATTTGTGGATGTGCGAGAATTGACGGAATTCAAATTGGTTGCGTGTGCGCGACGAATTTGGTCCGTATCCGTCGCATTTTTGCGTATCGGGCATTTTCGGTATTTTTCAATTACTTTGTGCACACTCATCAAATCGCGACGAAACTTGCGCCATTGGACTCGAAATATTTTTCTGATCCTGTATGCCAAGTTTAGTCCGATTCTGGGACCGTTGGTCGGGACGCTATTTTGACGGGCCCACAATCCCACTCAACGGACAATTTTGTGCACGGCCCACCGGAATCCAAAATTGGACATACCGTTGGGTTCGTCTCATCAACACAAATCTGTAGACATGTAGTTTGATGACTTTAGAGACTGTAGGTTCTGGCGCGCATTTCGGTGCAAAGCGGGTCCAACGGCGGACATCGTTTTGACCCGAAATTACGATTTTACCCCTGTTCCAGAATTTGACTTTTGGACAGGCGTTTTCTTGGTATATCTTATATTCCAAACTCGTTCGTGATGTTTGTTGCAGCATCCGAAGTCATCTGCGGGATTTGGCTTTTCTTGCTTTGTTTATTTTGCTGGTTCGAGCTACTGGATTATTTCCCTTTGCACATAACCTCAGGCAAGACACCTTGCCATTAGCTGTTTACTTATTTTAGCTCATATTTCATGCATTATTTATTTTCTTTATGCAAAATAAACTGTGATACATGGCATACCTGTTAGAACTTACTGTTCAATTATAGTTCCTGCTATGTATTATTTTTCTTACACATTAAACCTAGATTTAAGGGACCACCTTGTGTGTTGCATTCATGGCCTTGACACGTTGTATCACGAAGTTGTGTGTCGCATGTAGAACACAGACATGCGTGATTGGCTGGCCACCGGTGCGTATAAGCCGTGCGATAGGAATAACCGCTAATAGAAATTGCATGCTAGTTTGACTTAGCGGTTATAGAGGTTTACTGTTGTGGATACAACATGGTAGGCATTGGGTGGGAAGAACATCTCCTTAATGTATGGGTCATATATGCACTGTCCTGACTGCCGATTATCTCCAATGGGAGGTACGGTCCTGATAGCCGGTTATCTCCAGTGGGAGGTACGGTCCTGATTGCCGGTTATCTCCAGTGGGAGGTACGGTCCTGATTCCTGATTCCTGACCCGGCCCATGCGTCAAAGGTTTATTCTTTATTGCATATTCACTATAGTACGGTTAGGTACCCTATTGTATGTGTCCCTTAATTATTTGAGCAATATTTATTCAATTATATGGCATGATATTATGTGTCTTGTTACGTCCCTCTGAGGACCTGGTTGTCTTGCCAGGTGTGCGCTATTGTCTTTCGCAGGTGCTTTAGCTCTAGCCGTGATCGTTGCTATTTCATCGAGGATGATTGCACTTGGATCGTCTTCGCTTCGCTCGCCAAATTTAATTCTGTTCTTATGTATTTCTCCTTTACTTGTTGGTAGTGGATTTGTCTCCGCCCAACATATTGTATCAAGACAATTCATTTTCATTATAGATTCATTTATTTGTGTGGATGAGATTAGTTATGGTTCTACTGCATTTTACAGCTTATGTACTCATACGAGGTTTCCATATATTGGAGTGTACTTCGTATGAATACAGCTGGCATGTCTACGTTCCTAGTCCTACATATTTTGGGACTGTTCTCCCCTGTTGTCACTTAGCAGAATAATTGCAAAAGAGAAAGCTCTCCCGCAATAAATGCATAAGTAACACACAGTGAAGAAACACAAAAAAATATAAAACATTCATCACAGGCATGGTAGAAACATTTAAAAAGATATTGTATACACAATACATGCATGTTATTTGTCACAGGCAGTTTTAATATGAAGCAGAAAGAGAGATAATGCTAGAATAAAACTGAAACAAATAAAGTGCTGAATGATAAACTAAAATGCCAAACTGAGGCATAATTAAAACCATGTCTATAAGAAGTCACATAATAACTAAAAGAGTGCTGATAATAACTAAAATAAGAGTACAGATAAAATGTTGGAATATCGGAGCATTTCCAAGTAAACATAAGAAAAAATATTAGTCTCAAAAGTCATAACAACTCAAAAGTCATCATCCTCATCATCATCGTCAGCTGCTGCAGCGCCAGCATATCCAGAAGGACCAGCTCCAGAAGTACCAGCTCCAGAAGTATGAGGAGTGGCACCAGAAGTACGATACCAATCGTAAGCATTCCCTGACTGGAACAGAGAGTGGATCGCCTCATCATTAACGCGGTATCAAGAAACAGAAGGAACG
Organism: Iris pallida; assembly: GCA_029216955.1. NCBI lineage: Eukaryota > Viridiplantae > Streptophyta > Magnoliopsida > Asparagales > Iridaceae > Iris > Iris pallida. Next base: position 20,124 of record JANAVB010043145.1, on the reverse strand, counting down.
CGAGGTAGAGAGCTAGCAGAGTGACCCATCTGCGCAAATCTCAGATCGACGAAGGAGTTGGCAATAGCCTAGAGCCAAGTCACGTCACGAAACTCACGTTTCCTGGAAGTGTCAACATAAAATGACTGTAGATCTGAAAGGTGCTGATGAATACCCTCAAATATCATAGGATAGGAATGAGGAGGTCCAGGTGCTGTAGAAGTAGGTGCAGGAGGAGCAGGTGCAGTAGGTGGAGGAACAGTGGCAATGATGCGATGAGAGAGTTTGAGGAATTTGGGTTCAGGGTCAACAGCACAAGTAGATAGGTCAATGTCAAATCTCTGAAAGATGTAAGGAATGATCATCGCATAAGATAGGTTGCAGTCTCTTCTACAACATCTTCCCATCATCTGAATGATGGTTGTAGGGGCAGAAAAAGGAATTCCCTAAAGAATCTGATAAAAAGCAGAGAGCTCAAGTGCAGTGACATCATCTTTGGAAGTGGATTTAGGAAGTAAAGTGGAATAGATGATGCGATGTAATTCGTAGTTAAACAAGTTCAAGTTGTTAGCCTTGAACTTTCCAGGACGAGCGCGTGCGGGCGCACAAAGCTTATTCTTGAAACTAACGAGAGTCGTACCATCGGGGAAATCAAAATCAGTAATGTTATCGAGCGGGGCACCTTCGTTTGGGATACCAAGGATTTTCGCTAACGTTTCATCAGTGAATTCGATATCGATCCCTCCGACACGTGTTCTCGCGGTGAAAGTGTCTAACACGAAATTACAATAGAATAATCTAATAGCATTAGTAGCAATAGAGAATTGTAAGGTAATAAAGTGTTATAACCCTAATGCCTCAAAGTACGGGCGGTGATCGGGAAAAACAGTCCATTTAATCGGTGAACCGGTGTAAATAGTACGCATAATAAAATCGGCATACCACAATAAAGCTTGATCGAAAGTTTTAACGTAAAACTCGTCCGATGCACCGTCGTTCGATTGGACTGGAGAAAAGAGGCAATCCGTATGCGGATCCGAAGATGATGCCTCTTCACTGGCATTGGTCTTCTTCCTCTTGAAGGGATTGAACTTAGGCATTCTTTTCCAAAAAAATTCTAGAAACCCTAAGAATTGAAAAGTGGAGGAGAGAAGGAATTATACCTTCCAAGAATTGGATATGCTGTTGAGGACGAGATTCTCCACACGAATCCAATATTTCGACGAAAATCTCTACAAGGATTGGAAGAACAAGGGTGGAAAAAAACTAGGGTTTGGAGGTCACGGCTGCTGCTGTTTGAGAATGTTTGGAAGAATAAAGAAGATGGGGGCCTCGGGTTCTGGCTGGTACATATATATACCCAGCCGAACTCTGGCCGAATTCGGACCGAACTTGGGCCGAATTCGCCAAGGGTTGCCTGGATATATATATATATATATATATATATATATATATATATATATATATATATCAAAAAAAAAGAAATGGGTCTACATCTTTTTCATTAATTCGTTTCAAATGTTTAATTCAGAGTTTAGTAATTTTAAATCTCAAATTAATATAATTAATATTATTTTATAAATTAATATTCTTTATTCAGTATCTGTCTCAGATTAGCTATAGGAGTACTGTCCCAGCTAACGGAGGTTCACCGAGGAACTCTTAAGTACCGCTTCGCTTCGACCGTAGTCGTGGTGACAGACAGACTCTTTTTAGGCTTGTCTCAAAAATAGTTTATGAGTATCGAATAAATTAATTAATAAAACAAAATTAATTAGTATTATTGACATCTAAAATGCCTAATTCTCGACGTAAATAATTGAAATGATCTTCCGCTAGAAGTTTTGTGAGTATGTCAGCTAATTGATTCTGAGTGTCTATGTATACAAGGTCTATATCTCCATTTTGTTGATGATCTCTAAGAAAGTGATGTCGAATCTCGATATATTTAGTACGAGAGTGACATACTGGATTCTTAGAAAAAATTAATAGAGCTAGTATTGTCGCAGAAAATGGGTATGTGTGTAAAAAGCAATCCATAGTCATCTAAAGTTTGTTTCATCCATAAAATTTGTGCACAACAACGTCCTGCGTCGATATACTCAGCCTCGATTGTTGATAATGCAACAAAATTTTACTTTTTACTAAACCAAGAGACTAGAGCTTTTCCTAGAAAATGACATATACCGCTGGTACTTTTTCTATCTACTTTGCATCCGACAAAATCAGCATCGAAATAACCGGTTAGGTCAAACGACGTGGTTTTGGGATACCATAAGCCGACAGAAGAAGTGCCTTTAAGGTATCGGAAGATACGCTTAACTACGCACAAATGTGATTCTTAGGATTAGCTTGAAAATATGTGCATAAGCAAACACTAAACATAATGTCTGGTCGACTAGCAGTTAAATATAGTAAGCTACCGATCATACCTCGATACTTACATATGTCGACGGGTTTGCCTTGTTCATCAATGTCAAGCTTGGTTGAAGTTGCCATTGGAGTGCTAAGTGGTTTTGCTGCTTCCATGTCGAACTTCTTTAATAGATCCTTTGTGTACTTTGCTTGATTTATGAACGTCCATTGCTGGTTTGTTTGATTTGCAGTCTGAGAAAGAATTTCAGCTCTCCCATCATGCTCATCTCAAACTCATTCTGCATACACTTTGAAAATTCTTGACAAAGAGATTCATCAGTAGATCCAAAGATTATATCATCTACATAGACTTGAATCAAAAGAATATTGTTATTCAAAGATTTTATAAACAAAGTAGTGTCAACCTTTCCCTTTGAAAAACCTTTATCAAGTAGAAAAGAGCTTAGACGATCGTACCAAGTACGAGGGGCTTGTTTCAAACCGTATAAAGCTTTCTTCAACTTGAAAACATATTCAGGAAATTTAAAATCAGTAAAATCGGGTAGTTGAGCTACATAAACCTCTTCTTTTATAAAACCATTTAAAAATGTGCTTTTGACATCCATTTGAAATAACTTAAAATTATGAAAATATGCAAATGCACATAACATGCGAATGGATTCTAATCTCGCAACTGGGGCATAAGTCTCATCGTAGTCGATACCCTCTTCTTGATTGTATCCTTGAGCTACGAGTCGAGCCTTATTACGAGTCACTAAACCATTCTCGTTCAGTTTATTTCAGAATACCCATCGGGTGCCAATGACCGGATGATCAATGGGCTTGGGAACAAGTTCCCAAACTTGATTCCGTTCGAATTGGTTTAATTCCTCTTGCATAGCATCTAACCAAAAATTATCGCTACATGCTTCATCAATATTTTTGGGTTCAAACTGCGAGACAAAAGCAAGACAAGAAGCTATATCTTTATTAGAGGAACGAGTACTTACACCCTTGGTAATCTCACCAATTACCAAGTTCTTTGGATGATTAGCCAAGAATCTTATCTCTTTTGGTGTAGTCTCAGGATTGCTAGTTTCGGCTTCTTTGTTTGGAGGTTCATCTAATGCCTGATGTGATGGTTCTGTATCTTTGTGTGAAGGTTTTGCAGTAGCTGTACTTGGTGCGATTATGTCTTCATTGTCATCATCGTCTAAGTGTTGATTTAGTTCATCAAACTTGACGTTGATAGATTCTTCGATGATCATGGTTCTTTTGTTGAAGACTTTGTATCCTTTGCTTTTTGCTGCATAACCTAAAAATATACCTTCATCGGCCTTTTCATCAAATTTACTCAAATTATCGTTAGTGTTAAGAATAAAACATTTACAACCAAAGATTTTGAAATAAGAAACATTTAGTGTTCTATCAAACCATAATTCATAGGGAGTCTTCTTCGATATAGGTCGAATTAGAACCCTATTGAGAATATAGCATGCTATATTTACAGCTTTAGCCCATAAGTATCTAGGTAGACTAAACTGGTTTAACATAACTCTAGCCATTTCATATAGAGTTCTGTTCTTACGTTCCACAACTCCATTTCGTTGCTGAGTCCTAGGGTAAGAGAATTCATGCAGATAATCGTGTATGTCACAAAATTGCTTGAATTCTGCATTCTCAAATTTGCTGCCATGATCACTACGAATACGAGTAATCATAACCCTTTTTCATTCGGTACTTTCTTGCAAAAGGTGACGAATTCTGATAATGCATCGTTCTTGCGTGCAAGAAAATAAACCCATGTATATCTAGAAAAATCATCTATAATGACAAATGCATATAACTTACCACCTAGACTAGCAAGTCTGCTGGGTCCAAATAAGTCCATATGCAATAATTATAAAGGTCTAGTGCTACTTACAGCGTTCTTGGACTTGAATGCGGATTTGGTAGCTTTGTTCTTTTTACATTCACTACATACCGTATCCTTCTTGAAAGATATATCCGGTAAGACGCGTACCAACTTCTTCGAAGATAATCTTGAAATTGTATCCATGTTTGCAAGATCGAGTCTCATATGCCATAGTTGACTCTCAACGCTTTTGGCCATCAAACATCTACCTGCTGTGTTAGCATCTTTCAACAAATAGAATACATATATATTGTCTTCCCTAATACCTTCAAAACTAGTACTACCAGTTGAACTATCAACTATAGTACATTTATCTTTTATGAAGTTAATACCATAACCGTGATAAGCTAAATGGCTTATGCTGAGCAGATTATGTTTTAACTCAGTAACTAGACAAACGTCTTTAATCACTGGATAGGGAGCCTTACCAATGTCACCGATACCGATTATGTACCCTCTTAAATTATTACCGAAGGAGACGTATCCTTCTTTATTCCTCTTCGACAGTGTTGCGAATAATGAAGCATCACCGGTCATGTACCGTGAGCAACCACTGTCGAGGATCCATTTGCTTCTAGCATGTGAAGGGTGTCCCACCTACAAAACAATTTGTAGATGAAACTTTTGGTACCCATTTCTTGTAGGGTCCTGACTGGTTAGTTTTCGGTATCCATGCATAAACATTTAAATCTACTAACTTTCTAATTCTACATACAGAAGATATGTGACCAATGAGGACACAATAATGACATTTAGCATGTTGAGTGTTGAAATAGTGTGAGGTGCATGATTGGTAGGTTTTGGTTTTCTTGTATAGAAAATGCATGCCTATTAGTCTTCTTGGGCATAGTCTTGGTATGGTTTGGTCTGACAGTATTGGGCGTGTTCCGATGATTCGGTAATTGACACGTGTTAGAATAGGAAGCAGCAACTTCAGGCCGTTTTCCTAAACTAATTTCCAACTTTTTGGAAGTGTCATATAATCTAGTATAGTCAGATGTAAGTGATTCTAATCTGACCTATGCACACTAGAGACTCTTTTTCTTTTTAGATAGGTCTTCCTTTAACTGAATAATAGTTTGGTCTTTTTCTTCGGATAGCTTAACAGTCTCGTGTAACAACAATTTAATAGAAGAAAGCTCACCCGACTTATTTGAAGAGTCATTATCTCTAACATGATCTAGTAGGTCGGTAAGTCTTCCTATTTCACCTTTGTACTCTTTGAATACCTTCTTAGAGGTTTCATATTTGCTACGCAGTTTCCTATAATCATCTAACAGTTCACTGAAAGCCTATCCTAGTTGCTCAAAGGTGAAATCATCATAAGGATCAAATAGAGAATTAGTAATTACCTGATCACAAGCCATCAAGCATACATTTGCAGCGTCATCTGATTGTTCATCTTCTGAGTCGCTGGCTTCACTTTCATGCCATATGCTTGTGTTGGCATACTTTTTTGATGTAGATTTTTTCAGGTAGCCTTTGTCATATTTGCTGCTTTTCTTTGATGATAATGCCGAGGAACAATATTTCTTCATGTGTCCTTTCTTCTTGCATCCGTAGCAAATAGGATCTTCCTCATTGTTATTGTTGTTGTCTTTCCTGTCCTTTGTTCTCCTGTTAAATCTCATGAACTTCTTGAATTTTCTTACCAGAAGAGCTTGATCTTCAGAGTCGGAGTCGCCGTCGTCAGAATCATCTTCGATGGTTCTTCTATGTTGAGCCTTGAGAGCGATCGTCTTCTCTGACTTCTCCTTTGGTATAGCATCTTCAAAGTCTTGAAGTTCTAACTCGTAAGTGAGTAGCTTACCCATGAGTGTTTCTAGAGACATTGTTGAGAGGTCGTTCCCTTCAATGATTGCAGTAGCCTTTGTAATCCAGTTCTTTGTAAGGGCTCATAGAAGTTTGGAATCTTCTCATGGTTACTGTAATCCTTGCCTAGTGAAGACAGAAAATTTATAATATCCAAGAATCTTTTAAACATCTGAGTGACTGATTCACTTGGCTTCATTTTGAACGCCTCGTAATCTTGAGTAAGTCTGCTGATCTTTGACTCCTTGACTTGTGTTGTTCCTTCGTAGGTTACTTCAAGAAGTTTCCACACTTCGTTTGATGTTGTGCAAGTAGACACCCTATTGAATTCAGTTCTGTCTAAAGAACAAAATAAAGCGTTAATAGCACGTGCGTGAAGACTGGCCTTTTTTTTTTCTTCCTTTGTATATTTTTCATGGGGTTTTTCAACTAAAACACCATCAACATTAATACGAGGTGGCTTTTTATAGCCATCAATAACTACATACCATAAGTCAAAATCAAGAGATTTCAGAAAGAAACTCATACATATTTTTTAATAAGTGTAGTTTGTGCCGTCAAACAGTGGAGGTCTGTTTGTGGTTTGGCCTTCACTTGTGAATTTCACAGTTGCCATGTGTAATGCTGTGATCTATATAACAATTAAATATAACTGTAATTTTACCTTGCTTTACCTGTATAACCTGCTCTGATACCAATTGTAGGAACAATTGGGATCAGAATATAATACCTCTAGATGGAGTGCCTGCTCTGATACCAATTGTAGGAACGAAATTGTAAAACAGAATACTTTAGAGGGGGGTGAATAGAATAGGCAACAGAATATTGCTAATTAAAAATCTTGTTAGCAGTTAGATCACAGATATAAAAATAATCACAAAGTAAATAACAGAAATTAAAAGTGATCAGAAGGCAAACGCAAACACCGAGAATTATACTGGTTTCTCTCTTGTGAGGACTAGTCCAGTCGGAAGAACTCTAGCTTCCAGTTGAATCCACTATTGGAAAATCCTGCAAGCTTTCATACGAAGTCCTTGCAACTTCTACAGACGCGAGCTTTGATACGAAGAACTCGACCAACTTCAATTGTGAAGAGTTGTATCTTCTATCAAGCCTCTGATTACAATCGCTCTTAAAACTTCTAGACCGCACCGCACTAGCAAATCGCCTAGAGGATTGTAACTGGCTTGGGATTTAAAAATGAAAGCTTTTTAGAACTCTTTGGAAGAATGTAAGCTTAAGAAGAGAAGAAATTGAAAGTGAATTGGTGATCTGAAATAATCAAAATGCTTCTCTATTTATAGTTTTTCCAAAGACAGAACTCTGACAGAATTCGGGCAGAATTCGGACAGAACTCTTTGTAACAAACTGCAACTGAAGGATGACCAAGTTAAAAATCAAACATTCACTAACGTTCTACTTGGCCGAACTCTGGCTGAACTCGGGCCGAGTTCTGCTAGGGTTCTGCCAGTTCATTTTAAGAAAAAAATCAATTTAGGCTTTTTGAAAAGTCCTTTAGAAGCTTTTGTAAAAGGGATGTTTTTCAAAAACATAGGTCATTTTTAAAGAGATAGGTCAGTTTTAAAAAACGATTCTGGACAGCCTATTTGCTAGTACGACTTGGTGTACAATGTATTACTAGACTCAATAAAATGAAAAATTACATTGCTTTGACAGAAATACATTTGGAATGGCAAACGGCTTCAGTCTTGAACATCGTAGATATCCATTGTTGAGCAGTGTCCAAAACGTCATAGGTAAACATCTGAATTGACTTGCATTTATATCGAGACAGAGTTTGATCAATTATTAAAATCAAGTTTGACCATGACCAATGGGCCAACATGATCAACTTGACTATTTCTACGGTCTGCATGATCATCTCTGGTCCCAATAATTTTTGTTCTCCCACATCGTCCCATGCCAGAGGGGACCTACACTTCCTTGCATATAATGCTTCAAACGGTGCCATCTGTATACTTGCCTGATAACTATTATTGTAAGAGAATTCTACTAAATAAAGTTGATCTTCCCAAGTTCCGTCGAAGTCTAAAGTACAAGCCTGTAGCATATCTTCCAAGGTCTGAATGGTTCTCTTTGACTGTCCGTCCATCTGCAGATAATAGGCTGTACTGAACCTCAACTTGGTACCCAAACTTTGATATAAACTCCGCCAAAAGTGAGAGGTGAACCGTGTGTCTCGATCTGATACTATGCTGACTGGAACACCATGCTGTCTCACAATCTATTTTATATATATTTCTGCCAACTGCTCAGTAGACTGTCCTACTCTGAAAGGAAGGAAATGAGCAACCTTCGTGAGCCGATCCACGATTACCCAAACTGCGTTTCGACCGTTCAGAGATCTAGGTAAACCGGTCACAAAGTCCATTGTGATGTGCTCCCATTTCTACTTCGGAAAAAGAAGCGGCTGTAACAATCCTGCTGGTCTATGCTGTTCTGCCTTCACTTGCTGACATACCAAACATTTAAAAACATACCTCGCTATCTCCCTCTTCATGCCATTCCACCAAAAGTGTTGCTTTATATCTTGGTACATCTTTGTGCCTCCGGGATGGATGGAATAAGGAGAACTATGAGCCTCTAACATAACTTTCTGTCGAATGTCTCTACCTGGTACACAAAGATGGTTTCCGAACCTAAGCGTACCATCCTCATGGATTACTAACTCCTTTTCTGACCTGATTCACATTCTGATCGAAGCTTCTGGATCCGCGGATCCTCTGCCTGGGCTGCTCTGATCCTCTCTACTAAAGTAGACTAAATCTGCAAATGTAACGCCCCAGTCCCAATACTTGAGACTAGATACGTATCATGCTAGCTGTATACATACGAGTAAATATACGACTCGTATATATACATAAGCTGTAAAATGTAGAGAACCAAGACATGCTAACTCTCATCCACAAATATAAATAAAATAAAGGTAGGATCAACTTGAATAGTTATGGTACAATCGTTGGGCGGAGATAAAGTCCACTACCAACTATCTCAATGATATAAATGTATAAGAAAGCGATCGACAAAATGATAAAACAAACCAAGAGCAATCATCTTCAAGAAATGGGGAAGATCATGGCCTTGGCTAGAACACCTGCAGAAAACATGAACACACACACCTGGGGAAAACTAGGTCCTCAGAGGGACGTAACAAGACACATAATATCATACCGATAAACTGAATAAATAAAGCTCAACAGAAAAGTATGCATGAGTAAAGGTTCCTAACCATTCTATGTGATATACACTTTGAGAAGACAACATTCTACGCAGGAGCTTAGGTGTTTAGCATAGATGGAGAGAGAGTGGTAGTATGTAGCGCTCATAAGAGATACTATCGACCATGGACAGAAAGTAGCTCTCATACGAGAGCTATCGGCCCCGGAGCAGTAAGTAGCGCTCATACGAGACACTATCGGCCCAAATCTATGTGTGTACTGAACATGTTGCCCCTATGCTAATAACTGTCTTCCTCCCTCCCATGATACTATACATGCGTCGCCTCCACGACGCTGTTTAATCCTTAATAACTGCCAAGTCTTCTACAAAAATCTATTAGCAGTTACATCCTAACGCACGACCTGTACGCACTGATGTGCAGTCGGTACGAAAGTCCGTATCTATATGCGACTCACAACTCACACACAATCCGTGGCACATCGTGACAGTTTATGAGATGCACTTAAACATACGGTGGTCCCTTAACTCTAAGTCAATTTCATAAATATAGTAATTTGCATCTACACATAGTTTTGAAAGAAAAACTTGAAAATAAACAAAATATGCATGATATTGAGCAGGAATTTAAACAGCAAAGGCAAGGTGTCTTGCCTGATGTCCGAGTGAGGTAAGATGATGTCCTAGCGACGAATCAACAGCAGCGCACAAGAGGAAGGTATAGGTACAACTTCGGATGCTGAAAATAGTCTGTTATCTAATTATAAATAATACTGCACCTATTACATTTATTTAATAAATTCTAAAGTTAGGATATGGCATAGGTTTTTGTATTAGCTCTCCAAAAAACTAAACGGATCGTATTTTCTTTTTCGGAATCTCCCGAAATCGCAAAAATACTGAAAACCGTTTATTTTTGGGACACTAGATACTCAAACAATTTTGTAGAAATCTATATAATGAATTTTGTTTATTAAAATATGTTTTTGGAAAGCTTACCTCGATACGCTTCTTTTAAAAAAACTGGAGGCAAAACGGAGTTCGAAGCTAGGAGATATCGTCGTTACAAGTTGCTCTTGCTACTAAAAAGCGGGACTGAATTCTAATGACGAATTTTAGAGTTTCTATTGGACTAAAAATAATTTCGAATTATGGCTGATAGAAGGGGGATGTATTGGGTTTATATAGTTATTTATTTCAGATTTATCTCCTAAATTAGATAGGATTTGATTTAAATAAATTGGAGTTTGCTTTGTTAGGATATGATATAGATAGGGATGCTTTCCTATTAGACTTAGGATTATGATTAACTTAAATATAGTTCATATTTATCTAAATTATCTATAACATTATTTAAAATTACTATAGATAATAAATAGAGTTTATATCTATTTAAACAACCTTTATCTAATCTCATTTATACAAGCTGAAATATTTAATACTAAATTGACATTTATTCTATATTATGTAAATAGTGTACAATACAAGTAACATGTAAAAAGTAATAAAAGTTATAAAATAAATCTTAAAAGTTTGAAAAAAATTGTATAATATAGTTCAGATCCTTAATATACTAAAAAAATAGCTTTATATATTTTTATACTAAATTCACTAATGAGCACTATACTAAATATATGTAAAATAATAAAAATTATATTATAAGTCAATAAATAGCTATTTAAAAATCAAAAAATTCCACAAATATTTATTTTGAAAAATCAGGGGATTTACAAAAGTCTTATTTAGATAAGGACTAATAAGAGTTTTAATTCCCCTTAAATTTTCCACTATTTAATTCAAATAGATTTAAAAGTAACTCAATCAAATATAATCCAATGTAGATAGATTCTACCTCTAATTTAAACTATATTTAAATAACTTAATAACTTTTTTTTTAAACTTAAATCACCATAATTAATTATATATTAAATCAACCCATATTTAATATGCTTTTTTCGAGATAATATATGATAATAATTAATTTTGAAAATACTAATATATATACACTCGCATGCAAAAATAATACTAACATAAAACACAGTTTTTCTAAATTACTAGTTATACTAGTACCATAAAATAAAATGACCTTTTTTTAAATAAAAATAAAGTTTGACAATCCTCGGCACAATGCATTTACAACTTCAAGCAATATAAAATATTTATCGTCTATTATTTTGAAATATTTTCTACATCTATATAATTAAAATATTTTATAAAAATATGTACTTCGCACTTATTCGCACTTAACGAGAAATTTACGAAACGTAAACTCGTACGCGACGTACAAATACGAAGTACCAAAATCAATACCATATTTATAAAAAAATATAGTAAAAATTTAGGGATTTTACATCCTACCCAACTTAAGAATTTCGTCCTCGAAATTTAGGAGTTGGTAGGGTACAAGAGTATGTTAATACTTTCAATCATTAGGCGAGAACGATGTTTTAATTCGTGATTTCAATAACGGCGAAAGAAAAATAATTCAAAGGTATGATATTGATAGAGGATCGCTAACTAAGGCAAGGATTGCATGAATTCAGAGTATAGTAAGGAATGGAGTAATCAAAAGGAATAATTTGGGGACGTAGAAATTATGGTTCCTCGATAGAGTAGGCTCGTCTAGGTTCAGAGTTGAATCGTCTTCAAATTTCAAAAAGGTCATGAAAGTTGAATCTAGGGTTAAGGTAAAAGGCAAGTAGCTCAAGACGGGGATAGTCATATTGGTTGGTCAGTGGTTAACTATCCCCAAGTATATACAAATATCATGGTCATAGGAGAATGGTTTGATCTATCTATCGATCACAAGCCTTATCTAGAATAGTTAAAAGACGAAAGCCAACAAGAGTCCAAAGGAGATATTTTCGTATGTCAATATATAATTCAAAGGCGGTTGTATAATTCCAAGAGAATTGCCAAGGTAATCGCGAAGGAGACTCTAGGGACAAGTTTACTATGTCTCCATCTACGTAGAATGATATACGAAAGGCGAACCAAGTGCACTATGGTTGATCAGACGATAATACGTCGGTTCTGATTAGACAATGTATCAGTGGACGCCCACTATAACATATGTCACGAACAAGCTCGATAAGGAGTAAGCTTGCAAAACTAGACTATAATAGCAACATAAGATAGTCAAACTATAAGTAGTGGATGATGAAGGAAATTTAAATAGTCCAAGATCCTTTAAAATCTTAGTCTTGCCCAAAGTTTGGGTCTATACAGTCGGCTTGGTTGACTGGCTAAGTTAGGGTCCACTGAATTCTATGGTCCAAGTGAATCTATCAATGTGGTCCACAAAATGTTGGTTAGGTCGTGAGGTATTCTATCCAACTTACAAGAGTTAAACTAGTAGTGTGATGGGACCACGAGTTAAGCAATCAAGGTAAGGCACAAAATTGAGCATTAAAGGAAATCAAGTAGAACCTCATCACATATCGGGTTGAAAGAATTTAGTCGAGATTGAGTCACTATCTGTGGTCGAAAAGGATAATGGTATTATGGTATGGTTATAGCTAGCCATTTTGACTTGAAAGTCGTATCACAAAAATAAAGTACATGGGGACGTGTTTAAGTGGCACGTGATATTCCTACATGAAGGTGGGCTCGTCTAGGTCTTGCATATAAAATTTGTGGAATGGAAAAGTCTAGTGTTGTGCTCCAAATATCCAAGTCACACTAAAGGGCACAAAAGAATTTAAAATAGAAAGTGGGAGTTCACGAGATGATATTTAATGCACAAAATAAAGAAGATCAAGTTAAAGCATGAAATAAAATTAATTAAAGAAAACATAAAAATAATTTAGGAACACAATTCCAGAGAGAAGATAGTCTTCTAGATGAATACAGTTAAGGAACCATTAACTCATTATTCAAATTGCAAATGGGTTAGAATGTCGCAATTAAAAGATCTAGAATTGAAGGAAGGTCGAGTAAGTCAAGGTGAAAATACAGTCACATAGCTTGGTAGATGACTAACAACACTGGTGTATATACTACTATCATGGTCATGAGTGACATGGCAATTAATGTGGAGAACATCTATCTCATTAGAGCTATCTTGATGGCCTACCATTAAAATTTAACTCAAATTTCCTCTAAAGTTTCAAAATTAAACATTCAAAAATAAACCACCAAAATTTGTATTCGCTCCAAGCCATTCAAATTCATCATAAAAATTTAAATCACTCTCATAAATCTCAAAGCAAAATTTTATCACGTTACTACTAACCTTTTCCAAAATTAACGTCTAAATTCAACTATTTAACTAAAGAGTTCATAATTTACGAATCCATAAAAATTTCACAATCAATCAAAAATTTAACACTCTAAAATTTTCAAATAACTCATAATAAAACTCTTAGCATATTAAAAGCAATCTCAAAAATTACGCTCAATGCTCTTATCAATTATAACTTCTATTCATACTAAGTCATACCAACATAATCAAAAAATTTAAATGGTAACTTTATTTGATCAATCAAAACAACCTTATCACATCATTACTATATTTTTATTTTATTTCAAAATTTGCGATATTAGCAATCCAACATTAAACTAAATTTTCAAATAATCTTATCAGTAAAAATCTCTTTTTTTATACCAAAAATCTAAATAGATTTATAAATCCTCATCATAGGACACCATTTAAAATAAAAATTCTCAAAAATTATTTTCATAACTTTCAAATATTTTTAAACCAAAATTCACCATCATTACTTCCACTTAAAATTCAAAATTTAATAAACACGAAAATCGCAAGTTGTACAACTCAAATTTAAATAATTTCTATGGCCATTTTTAAAAGCTAAGATTATTTTCAAACCAAATTTATAACTGTTCAAAGGTGTATAACTATAATACAATAAATCATAAACATCAAAACTCAAAAATCAAATAAATTTTATATTTGTTCAAAGATGTATATCTGTCACCCAAAACTCATAAATATCACAACTCGAAAAGCAAATCAATTTTATACTTATGCAAGGATGTATAACTATAATCCAATAATTCATAAATATCAAATCTTGAAAATCAGTCACTTTCTTAAACCAAGTATGACATTCTATAAATCCTCTGGTGTTTACTATTTAGAAATCTCAAGGTTAAAACTTTCGTGGTAATATCCTACTTTACCAATTACTAATTATTAAATCACACTAAAAAGCCTTTTTAATTCAATTAGAGTCTTGAATGTATTCCAATTGCCAATATTACCATTTTAGCCGTGTGTTTGACCTATGAGCATATACTAGTGTAGTCATCTTCCTAGTTGACACTAAGCATGAAAATAAGAATCAACGGTAGAAAGGAATCAAGCAAGATGCAGTTCAAGGAAGTCGAACAAGAGTTCAGAAATTGAAGCCAAGGGAAGAGGTCAAGCTGTATGGATGAGATTCCTAGATTCTAATCCTATATTGCAGGCTCATATCGGTACAATTACGTAACCGAAGTGACAAACTGACCTGCATGGGCCACCACAAAAACATGTAACCCCAGTCCCAATACTTGAGACTAGATATCATGCCAGCTGTATACATACGAGTAAATATACGACTCGTATATATACATAAGCTGTAAAATGTAGAGAACCAAGACATGATAACTCTCATCCACAAATATAAATAAAATAAAGGTAGGATCAACTTGAATAGTTATGGTACAATCGTTGGACGGAGACAAAGTCCACTACCAACTATCTCAATGATATAAATGTATAAGAAAGCGATCGACAAAATGATAAAACAAACCAAGAGCAATCATCTTCGAGAAATGGAAAGATCACGGCCTTGGCTAGAACACCTGCAGAAAACATGAACACACACACCTGGGGAAAAACTAGGTCCTCAGAGGGACGTAACAAGACACATAATATCATGCCGATAAACTGAATAAATAAAGCTCAACAGAAAAGTATGCATGAGTAAAGGTTCTTAACCATTCTATGTGATATACACTTTGAGAAGACAACGTTCTACGCAGAGCTTAGGTGTTTAGCATAGATGGAGAGAGAGTGGTAGTAGGTAGCGCTCATAAGAGATACTATCGACCATGGGCAGAAAGTAGCTCTCATACAAGAGCTATCGGCCCCGGGGCAGTAAGTAGCGCATATGAGACACTATCGGCCCAAATCTATGTGTGTACTGAACATGTAGCCCCTACGCTAATAACTGTCTTCCCTCCTCCCATGATACTATACATGTGTCGCCTCTACGATGCTGTTTAATCCTTAATAACTGCCAAGTCTTCTACAAAAATCTATTAGCAGTTACATCCTAACGTACAGCCTGTACGCACCGATGTACGGTCGGTACGCAAGTCCGTATCTATATGCGACTCACAACTCACACACAACCCGTGGCACATCGTGACTGTTTATGAGATGCACTTAAACATACGGTGGTCCCTTAACTCTAAGTCAATTTCAAAATATAGTAATTTGCATCTACACATAGTTTTGAAAGAACAACTTGAAAAATAAAATATGCATGATATTGAGCAGGAATTTAAACAGCAAAGGCAAGGTATCTAGCCTGATTTTCGAGTGAGGTAAGATGATGTCCTGGCGACGAATCAACAGCAGCACACAAGAGGAAGGTATAGGTACAACTTCGGATGCTAAAAATAGTCTATTATCTAATTATAAATAATACTGCACCTATTACATTTATTTAATAAATTCTAAAGTTAGGATATGGCATAGGTTTTTGTATTAGCTCTCCGAAAAACTAAACGGATCGCATTTTTGTTTCCGGAATCTCCCGAAATCGCAAAAATACTGAAACCCGTTTATTTTTGGGACACTAGATACTCAAACAATTTTGTAGAAATCTATAAAATGAATTTTGTCTATTAAAATATGTTTTTGGAAAGCTTACCTCGATACACTTCTTTTAAAAAAAACTAGGCAAAACGGAGTTCGGAGCTAGGAGATATCGTCGTTGCAAGTTGCTCTTGCTACTAAAAAGCGGGGCTGAATTCTAATGACGAATTTTAGAGTTTCTATTGGAATAAAAATAATTTCGAATTATGGCTGATAGAAGGGGATGTATTGGGTTTATATATTTATTTCATATTTATCTCCTAAATTAGATAGGATTTGATTTAAATAAATTAGAGTTTGCTTTGTTAAGATAGGATATAGATAGGGATGCTTTCCTATTAGACTTAGGATTATGATTAACTTAAATATAGTTCATATTTATCTAAATTATCTATAACATTATTTAAAATTACTATAGATAATAAATAGAGTTTATATCTATTTAAACAACCTTTATCTAATCTCATTTATACAAGCTGAAATATTTAATACTAAATTGACATTTATTCTATATTATGTAAATAGTGTACAATACAAGTAACATGTAAAAAGTAATAAAAGTTATAAAATAAATCTTAAAAGTTTGAAAAAAATTGTATAATATAGTTCAGATCCTTAATATACTAAAAAAATAGCTTTATATATTTTATACTAAATTCACTAATGAGCACTATACTAAATATATGTAAAATAATAAAAATTATATAATAATTCAATAAATAGTTATTTAAAAATAAAAATTCCACAAATATTTATTTTGAAAAATCCGGGATTTACAAAAGTATTTAGATAAGGACTAAGAAGAGTTTTAATTCCCCTTAAAGTTTCCACTATTTAATTCAAATTGATTTAAAAGTAACTCAATCAAATATAATCCAATGTAGATAGATTCTACCTCTAATTTAAACTGTATTTAAATAACTTAATATCTTTTTTTAACTTAAATTACCATAATTAATTACATATTAAATCAACCCATATTTAATATGGCTTTTTCGAGATAATATATGATAATTAATTTCGAAAATACTAATATATATACACTCGCATGCAAAAATAATACTAATATAAAACACAGTTTTTCTAAATTACTCGTTATACTAGTACCATAAAATAAAATGACCTTTTTTTAAATAAAAATAAAGTTTGACAATCCTCGGCACAATGCATTTACAACTTCAAGCAATATAAAATATTTATCGTCTATTATTTTGAAATATTTTCTACATCTATATAATTAAAATATTTATAAAAATATGTACTTCGCACTTATTCGCACTTAACGAGAAATTTACGAAACGTAAACTCGTACGCGACGTACAAATACGAAGTACCAAAATCAATACCATATTATAAAAAAAATATAGTAAAAATTTAGGGATTTTACAGCAAATTGGCCATAACGCCTGTATTTTGTGGTAAGATCACCTCAATTTCCATTTCCTGAAGATCTTCCAAAATATGCCTCTGCGAGGTTAAAATGAATGCGCCACCCCTCCTGCTCAAGGCATCTGCTACCACATTCGTCTTGCCTGGATGATACTGAAGATTCACATCGAAGTCCTTCAGTAATTCCAACCATCTTCTCTGCCTCATGTTCAGGTCCCTCTAGGTGAATACATATTTTAAGCTCTTATGATCAGTGTAAATCTTCACTTGATCCCCATATAAATAGTGCCTCTATAACTTAAGCGAAAACACTACTGCTGCTAATTCCAGGTCGTGGGTCGGATAGTTCTTCTCATGATCTCGAAGCTGTCGAGATGCATATGCTATCACCTTACCATGCTGCATCAATACACACCCAAGTCCCTTCCCGGATACATCACAATACACTGTAAACCCTCCCGATCCTACTGGAAGTGTCAAGATCGGGGCTGAGATTAATCTCTTCTTCAACTCTTTAAATGATGTCTGACACTCTACTGACCAAACAAACTTTACATCCTTATGCGTCAAACATGTCAAGGGTGCCAAAATCATGGCGAAGTCTTCCACGAACCTCTTGTAATAACCTTCCAATCCCAAGAAACTACACACTTCTGCTACCGTCTTCGGAACTGGTCAATTCTCTACTGCCTCAACCTTCTTCGGATCTACTGACACTCTTGCTCCAAAAATAATGTGTCCCAGGAACGAAATACGATCCAACCAAAATTCACATTTACCAAGCTTCGCATAAAGTTGATGAAGTACGTGTAGGCAACTCTAGGGGGGAAGGGGTGAATAGAGTATGTAGAAGCATAGTAAAGAATAGTAAAACCCTATGCTGCCCAGAAACTCCATACGGCTCAAAACTGGAGGGGTCTCATGCAGCTCAAAAATCCCTCATAGCTTCATGCGGCCCAGACAGTTTTATGTGGCTCAGGAACGGCCACGTGGCCTTATGCGGTTCGAAATAGGCCTAATACAGCTGGCTATCATTATACTATGCAGCAGGCCATTAATGATCTGACACAAAGTGACAGCTCTGACATGGCTTTGACATGATGGCTCTAAAATAAAGGAGAGGTGCAACATAAAAAGAAGAGAAAATCTTTTAGCTGACACAGTTCACAAATTCCAATAAAGTTCTTTATGCGGATCGCCTGAGTGAACTTCATGCGGCTCAGTTGTGAGGCCACCCTCATGCGACTCGGTTGTGAGGCCACCCTCATGCGGCTCGGTTGTGAGGCCACCCTCACGCGGCTCGGTTGTGAAGCCACTCTCATGCGGCTCGGTTGTGAGGCTACCCTCATGCGGCTCGGTTGTGAGGCCACCCTCATGCGGCTCGGATGTGAGGCCACCCTCATACGGCTCGGTTATGAGGCCACCCTCATGCGGTTCGGTTGTGAGGCCACCCTCATGCTGCTCGGTTATGAGGCCACCTCATGCGGCTCGGTTATGAGGCCACTCTCATACGGCTCGGTTGTGAGGTCACCCTCATGCGGCTCGGTTGTGAGGCCACCCTCATGCGGCTCAGACAGGGGAACAGTTCTTCCTGCAGCTCGCAACCTAGGCAGTTGGGACACGTGGCATAAGTTGACTAAGTCATAACAACTCAGATTTATTGCAACCAACAGATCATAGCAGTTCAGATTTATTTCAACCAGTATAACAGTCCAGATTTGTTGCAACAAACAGATCAAGATTAATCTTAACCAATCCCCAACTGCCCACTTCTTAAGGCACAGTTACAAGGATGTGGCCACGTGGCTGTACACCCCCACTCATCACAAATTCCTATAAATAGCAAGGTGCAATTCCCTTGTACACACAGAGACACACAGAGACATATAGAGCAACAAATATCCGAGCAAAGGGAGAGCTTTTTTCGCCGGAGCCGAGGTTGCGTTTGATCGTCCAAGGAGTAAGGTAGAGTTGATAACACTTTCCCGAGCCTCTACCGTTACCCCCCAGAATCAAAACTAAATAATTGTACTTAGATTGCTTTTCCTAGATTTTGTTCCTAGGCTCTCTTTGTACGAGCGAGTTTATAATTGTTAATTAAAGTTCAGTCCTCCCATAAAACTGTTCTGTTCTTTGATAATCAATGGCAAACACGATGGCGACTCTGCTGGGACTAACTTTTCCACTGCTGAGAAGTTGGTGACGCAATCGGACGCAGCCAAACTTGGCTCAACTCAACAGATGCTGGTTGTTTGCTTCGACCAGCAAGCATTTGAAGAGATGCTCTCTGACGGGAGTGCTAGCCCGGTCCAGAAGCAAGCCGGCACGAAGAAGGCTCGCAGGAAGTAGAGGCCCAAGACCATTGCTCCTTTCCAAGATCTGGAAGAAGTGTTCTCTGCTGACCAAGACGACGGAGAAGACTCACATGCAGCTCCACTTAAGGCCACAGAGGACCCTGCTGTCCCCAAGTCCGACAGAGGAAAGCACTACGATGCTGGACTTGCGGGAGCAAAGAGAACTCTGTGTGGAAGCCGCATAAGGGCGCCTGCCGCATGAAGGCTTATGCGGCCACCAATCTTAGCCGTATGGAGAAGGCTCATGCGGCCACAAGCTCCGGCCGTATACAGAAGCCTCATGCGGCCCCCAC
>JANAVB010043144.1:0-61020 GCA_029216955.1 Iris pallida | reverse complement strand
TCTTCAGCGACATTGAACCTGGACCTGCCGATCAGCAAGGCGGATCACCTCCCGTGGACCAGCAGCAACCAGAAGATCAGGCCCAGCACTCAGGAGCAGCCTCCCGAGTCGTACCTACTGAAGCAGAGCCGCCAGTTCAGCCAGTCCAGCCTGCAGAGCCTGATGATGGCACTTTGGTGGGTCTCATCAGATCATTGTTAGCTTCCCAAGATCGCCGAGGAGATGCCTTGCAACAGGCAGTGGAAGATGCTCTGAACAGAGACGGTCATCCAAGGAACAGTACAGCAAACAGTTTCAAGCGTCTGAACCCTCCCTTTTTTGATAGCAGCGAAGATGCTATTGCTGCTGATGCATGGCTCCAGGATACTGAAGTTATTCTAGAGGCAGCCAAGACCCCAGAAGATGAGAAGGTGGCCGTGGTGCGTCTACAGTTATTGGATCTTGCCCGCAGCTGGTGGGCAGCACAGGCCGTAGGATTAGTGGCCCCTATATGGGCACTATTCAGAGAGAGATTCCAGACTAAGTACTTCGATGCGGTGGCTCGGTACGATCTACAGACCAAGTTCACCAATCTGAAGCAAGGAAGCAGAACGGTCGACGGGTATGCGGCCGAGTTCTCCAGGCTTAGTCGGTTTGCTCCCACCTTGGTGGCGACCGAGTTTGACAGAGCCCAACGGTTCCAGCAGGGGCTCCACCTCGAGATTTTGTTGGCAGTGGAACAGTTTGAGCATCAGACTTTTGATGCAGTGTTGAGGGCAGCTAGGAGGCACGAGTATACCTCCCACAGGATAGTGGACAGGACCGGAGGTCGGAAGCGATCTCACGGCCAGATGACCCAGTCGACAGCACCAGCCCGGCCGTCAGGGCTTTGACAATTGGAACTCCGAGGCAGGCGGCCTCAGTGATGTTGGTCGTCTCCTCAGCAGCAGAAGCAGAAGCAGTCTTCCGCAATGGGCTGCACTCATTGTGGGAAGCCAGGACACGTTGTTTCGGAGTGTCGCAGAGCACAGGGATTGTGTTTGGCTTGTGGGGTACCGAACCACAAGATAGGGTCCCGTCCGAATAGGGCCAGTTCATCAGGCCCAGACTAGTCCCTCGGTAAAGGGGACCAGCCCCAGTCCAGCAGCAACAGCAGTATCCATTACCGAGGCCATTGCCGCCTCAGGCCCAAGTGTTTCAGCAACAGTACCAGCCTCCGAGGCCATTGCCGCCTCAGGCCCTAGCCTTCCAGCTACAGAGACCCCAGCAGTATGCCCAGGTCCAAGCTCAGATCCAGAACCGACAGAGGTTCCTAGCAGGATATCTTCCCTCTTTCTCGTGCCTTCGATTTCCTTGCTTACATACATGATTGCATGATTGATTAGTATAGCTTGTCATTGCATCTCTAGCCACTTGATTAAATTTCGAGGACGGAATTCTTTTAAGGTGGGTAGAGTTGTAATGCCCATATCTCGTATTACGTATGGGAATACGTGTACGTATTTCGGGCTCGTATTTTAGTTTATCATAATTAGTTAGCCTTGGATTTTATTTTGCATGTTGCATTAGCATGGTTTATCATGGGATTGCATTGGCTTGGTTTGGTTCGGTTTAGTGGGTTTGGCTTGGTTTGGTTTTATGTGGAGGACCACTCCCACCTACCACCACTCCTACCTACCACCACTCCCACCATAAATATCTATCCCACTCTCTCTCTTCCATTATTACCATTACTCATTTATTCTTCTCCATCTTTACTTCTCCACCTACCAGGAGAGAGTGGAGAGCTTAGGCAAGTGCATCTTGCTTCATGGAGGAACCCCATTTTTATTGTTTCATTGTCTTTCTCATGTGTTTCTAACCACTTTAGTACTTGGCATTTTTCATTTCCATGGTTAAATTTGTAGATCTAGTTTTGTGGTATTTTCGGTTTTCCAGGATTTTGATCCATCAAACTTGTATATTTTGCTAAGTTGGTGATCCCATGTTGCAGAGAATTTCGTTTGGTCCAGATTGGACCTATGAAATTTTGCTCAGCCGCATGGCCTAAATGCAATAGCCAGCATTTATTTTGCATACATTATTTAATGCAATACAATCAGTGAGCCGCATAGGCACCACTATTTAATGAATTAAGAATTGAATGCATTAACCCATGTGAGCCGCATGTGCCTTCTCTGATGTATATTAATGCATTCTTGAATGCATTTTTCTAATGCAATTGTTAATACTTTTTCCTAAGGTAGCCGCATGGAGCAAGTTATATTTAGTAGCCGCATGAAGCAAAGTACAGTAGGCCTTAAGCATTTGTTGGTGCATGCATTGTAGCAAGTTATATTTAATAATGCATTGCTGGTGCATGCATATGCACGTACTGAATGCCTTATGC
This sequence comes from Iris pallida, assembly GCA_029216955.1. Taxonomy (NCBI): domain Eukaryota; kingdom Viridiplantae; phylum Streptophyta; class Magnoliopsida; order Asparagales; family Iridaceae; genus Iris; species Iris pallida. The sequence continues at coordinate 58,652 of JANAVB010043144.1, read as the reverse complement.
ATGAAATTGCATGAATGTAAATGTTGTATGCATTATATTAATGCATTATGTTGGAGATGCTCCAATGCATGTGTTTAGCTAATAATTATGTCTATGTCCTACTTTTGCTTACCTTTGCATGCATGCAAGGAGGCATGCTGTTACTAGTAGTAGTATGAGCCGCATACACAATACATTTGGCCGCATGCAATTTTTGCACGGCCGCATGGCCAAGTCTGCTTGGACGAATGGCCATATATAAAATATTTATGGCCAAGCTTGCATGCTTGGCCACATTAATATTTAATACAATTTTTGCTGGCCGTATGGGGAGCTAAGCTCAGCCGCATACCAGATTAGAATTAACGTTTTATATTATTAATGCATGCCTTAGATTAGTGTGCATTTATTAATGCATGGCCTTATTTTTGCATGAAATTGTTGCATGCTTTTGCATTGCGTCTGGCCACTAAAGTGAGCCGCATATGGGAGCATGGAAACTATCAACCGCATGGTCATTATTTAATTATTTATTATTTGTTGTATTTTATGCAAGTACATGTGAGGGTGAGCCGCATGGCCTTGGTTATTCCTGGGCCGCATGGAAAATTGTCATTGTGTGCTGGCCACGTGGGTTTAATGTATTGATTATTGTTCGGTCCCACATGGCCACTATACTTGAGTAGCCACGTGCCCCTTTTCTTTGTTTGAGTGGAAGCTCGCATTTATTGCCTTCCCACTCTCGATCTTTTCTGGGTGCATGAGTTTCTTGTAGGCATTTACTCTTGGCCGCATGACCCCTTTTAGTTATTTTCTGGCCGCATAAGCTTTGGCTGGCCGCATGGGTGGCCTCCCACTCTCTTTGACCGCATGTTTGTTCTCCCACTTTTGGACCGCATGGGTCCCACTTTGATTGTTTAAATGTCTTATTTGCGTGAATTGTGGTCCGAATTTCTTCCCACTCCCAACATGAAAGTTGTAGAGTTTCTCCTTGACTTCAAGAATATATATATATTATAGTATATTATTATTTTAATTGCACAAGTTTCTTCCCTTCTTGATAAATGGCATGACTTGATAGTGACCCGCCGTGGTGCACTCCTGACATGATAACTTGACCTGACAAATTTGACATGATAACTTGACATGATAAATCTCGATAGTGGCCCGCCGTGGCGCACTCTTGACATGATAAACCTGACATGATATTCCTTGAAATGCTGTTGCGACGGCTAACACGACCTGACAAGATTGAATAACTTGGACACCGTGGACGATTGTGCTTGTATAAATGAACCCGTCTTGTCTTGCATCATGTCTAGAACGGGGATCCCTGAGTACCACGGTCAGGGGGCACCCACTAAAATTGACTAAGGCTAATCACTAGAATAATCCAGTAGTCATGAAGAGATTTCCCAGCTACAGGCAATCCCGTTATCTGGGCGCCCCACTTGGGATCTGTAGCCTGTCGTCGAGTAGGGCACATTTCCAGCACACTGTTATGTGTTGCACTCTCTAAGTCACCTAAGGGTACATGCGTTTCCTGGACGATGTACCCACTTGAATTCAACCCTAATTGCGTCCGGATAACCTGGATGGTCTGCAGGGCTTGTGGCTGTGGAATAATCTTACTGTATCTTGTTAGTAATTAGGCTTGTGACAACCCTAGTTAATTAAAGTATCAAGCCATAATTCTTGCTTGGCCGTGAAATGATTGGATGGAGTCTAGCCAGTCTAGTCTTGTCCTGGTCCTGTTTCAGGTTACTGCAAGACCAGAATACTTGTATTTATTTTACCGATAAATGGTGGGAGAAACCAAGTTCGATTCAGACGAAGGGTTACAACCCCGGTCCTTATTTGGTTTACGGGTTGTAACCTGATTATCTGAATAGTTCCGTGGTTATCTCATCGTATATCACCTGTCCTATTTTCTTTAATTATTGTTTTATTATATATTATTACTCTTGTGCGGATTGCTGGTTTTAGTTCCTAAGTGAAGCTTCCTTTGTGGCACTTGCTCTTTCTGGGGTCTGACTCAGCTGGTTTTGTATGGCCAGATACCAGAGCAGCTCCAGAGGATCTACCGGTTTTCCAGCCCGATGGTGAACACCAGGCGTAACCAGGGCAACGAGTGGATTTATTTTTTGCTCTCCCACTCTATTGTAAAATTATTCTTTTGAGGCGTTTAGCCGCCGAGCCAGTGTTAGCTCGTGTACATTTTACTTACTGTCTGCCTACGGGCTGTAACATGATTGGCAACCTAGGGTTGATCATGTATGACTAAACTCTTGCTAGTCCTCACATTTTGTAACGACTAGCTTCATGATCAGCTGAATATGTAATGTTTGGGATGCCTTACTATTATATTTGGTGATCTTACATCTTGTAACATCCACTTACTTGCTTGTGATTGAGACACTAGGCTTGTATTGACCTTAAGAGACTGATGGCTTGTAGATAAACCCTCATATATCTAGACAGCCGTGACCGTATAGTGGAGTGGATTTCATTTCATTATACGTAGCTGGCTATGTCTGCCCCCGCTCTCCAGTATTCTGGTTCTGGGGCGTGACAATTATACACAGATAAAGTGTGTGTTGCCTGCACACATGCTGGCAGTCCCTATAGCACACATACAGGGGGTGGGTGCACAGGTCAGTATAGGGTTGATGTTTGTGGTTGTGTGTTTTAGATGAGAAGAGTATAGCTAGTGTAGCAATAGGTAATATGTTAGAACACATAAAGCAGAAGGGAGCTTCGGAACATGGGGTTCAGGTATAGGCATATGGAGAGCAACAACAATTTATAATAAGGGGGAATTTGTCAACATGAATGAAGTATCAGTGAGTTGTAGAAAATATGGTAGCAACAGGTAGAGGAGCTAGTGACAGCCTCCAGAATCATTGAATGGTGAATAGAGGCCCAGGGATGTCCGACAGCCATGTTCCTAGGTTGAAACCTGGTAGACAAAGCTGTGCTTATTTTTCAATAACAATTTTCAAATTCTATTACTTGAATTATATTTAAAGCGGCATACAATCTTTCCATTAAATATTTTCTTTTGATTGTCTGGATAACAAAGAAATATGAGCCCCTTTTACTCGATGGAGAATGAAGAATGCATGTATTGGTTTGTAAGAATAGGATATCTTTCACACTTTCCAATATCATTTAACCATTAGTTCCATCAAACTTGTACTTGTTCGCATTATGAAGCTGCACATGTCATACCCCATATGCATGTGAACTTACTGATTCGCCAAGGCTGTGTATTATTGATATATTAAATACTCTTTCTTGACTGTTTTTCCTATTTATACTTGTTAATATAATTAGGACACAACTTTATCTTGATATCGAAATCGCCAGTCTTATGATTTATGTTGGGGAGTTGGAAGGTTCTTGAAACCAACATCACTGATAGCAAGTGAGGTGATAATGTCTACTGCTAGTAGGAACAAAAATTGGAGGTCCCGAAAGACACTGGGTAAGCTCCAATTGTGGGGCCAGCTTGTATTTATAGTAACTCCATAAATTCTTATGTAAAGCCATTTATTAACAGCTTATGTCCAGTTCAACATTTGTGCTTAGCTTGCTCTTGACATGCTCACTGTCCATTCATCCAAGTTGGTAATCCAAACAATTTCCAGTACAGAAGCAAAGCTATGGTTGTGAATCATATCACATTAATATATTCATATATGTTGTTTTACTCCTTTCTTTTGATATTTCATGATTAGATTTGATTTTAGGCATGACAATTATATGGACTGATTTGGTTGTCTTCTCTTTTTCTCAGGATTTCATTGGTGTTCCGGCTGTCGTTGATCTTTCATGATTATTGGTTATGTGGCTAAGTTTTGATGTGGACAATTTTGGTAGTTGTAAATATATATATGTATTTGGATATTCTATTTTGAGAATGTAATGAAGATGTTGATATGTACTCTATTTTGAGAAATGTAATAATGATGGTGATATATAATGTTAAGTTTTTGGAATGTAATATATACTGTGCAGTATAGAGCATTATAAATATGCTAATTTGAATAGTATAAAGTGTTATAAATGTGCTGCAATGAGCCTATACATATTATCTATTCATGACGTTTTAAAATTGTTCTGAATTATGCACTATATATTAACTATTCATAACGCTTTTATAGAAACTATTCATGACGGTTATTTTATGACGCTTTTAAAAAACATTTATAACACCCGTTTTCATAACGGTTGCTTTGAAAAAAAAGCGTCATGGTTTGTCATTAATGACGCTTTTTAGCCTTCATTAAAAGGATTTTTTTTTGTTGTAGTGGGTACTGGGACGTGACAATTTATGTATCAATACATATGTAGTTTAAACTAATACATTTATATGGTGTCCTAACTATATATCATAGGAAATATCTATTACATACATACATACTAAAAGCGGAATCAAAAATTCGAACTGAGGTACGCATATAGAAAAAATATATAGAAAAAAAGAAGAATATTTTTGGTTTGACCCGAGCCCACCGCAACCCACAACATGGTTTTACCTGATACTACATTTTATTGGATTAATTGCAAGAGGAGTTTAAATATCATAACAAATTAGAGAATTAAAGAAATAAAAGGAGAAGATAAGTTTTGATGTCCTTGGTTCATATATCTACTTGTCAAAAGAAGAACGTGGAAGACAAAGAGCAAAGAGTATACTATTATTAGAGTCCATTCTTGTTCATCTACCAAAACTTATGTGGATATTTACCGTTCCACTTAAGAATTGTCATTGTAAAACTAGTGGTCAAAACTTACATATTGTTCATTGTTCCACTCATTGCTAAATTAAGAGTAACTTTAGTTTTGTCAACTCTTGAATGTAATGAATGGAACGATGAACATCCACACAATATTTTGTGGATAAAAAACGCAGAGATCTCTTTGAAATGTGTACATGCATGGGAGTGGATGGTTGAGTTGTGTTAGGCTCCTCTTTTGACATATGATGTGATCAGTGCCTATAGATATATAGCTCTGTTGTCTGAAAATTTCTTCGTAAAGATAGCTCTCTCTCAATCAAGGAAGGGACTGGAAAAGGTAGGTGGTGAGGCAATTCCTTTTGAAAGATGATAACATCAACATGCAATTGCATGATCGTGGTGGAGTGCATATTGTGGGTAATGAATCACACTTTGTAAAGTAATAAAAATAAGAAGAAGAAGAAGAAGAAGAAGAAGAAGAAGAAGAAGAAGGATCGATCAGCTGACCAAGTGGAAAGAATTCACAAGCCAATTCATAACGGTTTTTTACCGTTAGAAAAATAATTTTTCCAACAGTTATAATCGTTAGAAAAATTCTTCACGCCGTACTACCAATCGTAAAAGACCGTTAGTAATAATTTTCCTAACGCTTATAATCGTTAGGAAATGACTGTTTTGGTAGGAGAGAGAACCAAGACTAAACGATAAGGGAGGTCTAGAATATATGTATATTTTGGGTTATTTAGTAACAAAATCTTGTATAATAGTTAAAATTAGGGTTTGTGTTTCAAAAATAACCGGCGTTAGGGTTTGGGTCTCATAATTACTATTCTTTTGCCTATGTGAACAGTAATTGTGAGACCCAAACCATAATATCGCATTTTCGAGATCCAAACTCTAATATCCACTATATATGAGACCGTATTACTAAATATTCTATACTTTTGCAAAAGTTTAGGATGGCCTATAAGTACTCATGCTAACGTTTGGTTCGCACTAATTGGAAAAGAGAAAATATTTATTTTCTGTATTTGGATGGAAAAAAATGATCGAAAAGAAAAAATGGTTTCCAAACAAGAAGAGTTCCACTTTTCCTCTCAATTAACAAAAATTTAGAACTATACTATCCCTACTCACAAATATATATATTTTTGACTATGTTTATGGCCTTTACAAAGGACGATTTTTTAAAAAAAAATTATAATTTTTATGTCCATGAAAAAAATAAGGGTTATTTAAACTGGCATTTCCTGTATCTTTTGTTTACTAATCGTACTTCCATATTTTAAAAATAACACCCATGTCCTTTATATATTTTTAAAGTATGGATGGTCAATGTAAATTTTTTTACATAAATTATAAAAATTAGGGGTGGTCAGTGTAAATTCTTTTACATAAATCATAAAAGTTAGGGATGGTCAGTGTAAATTTCTTTACATAAATTATAAAACTTAAGGGTGGTTCGTTTAACACAAAACATAGAGAGTACTATTGTATTTATTTTTAAACTAGAAAATGTCCGCGTATTAAACACAAAACATAGGAGGTGTCAGTAAAAATATATAATTGATTTTCTTTTCTTTCCTTTCTGCAAACCAAACGAGACCTAAATAGAAGGCACATATCCCTACAAACGAGACCTAAATAGAAGGCACATATCACTACAAATTACAACCGAAGTCAATGAATCGAGTACCAAATCAAAATATCACATGAAATAGGGACGCGTCGTTTCTTCCTAGGTCCGGGATGGGCCAGACTCCATTTCACCTAAAGTGTCCATTTTTGTTCACCCACCAAAACTAGGTGGGATGTTCACTCCCCACTAAAAAAATGACACATGACACGAAACCACTTTGGTGGGTGAACAAAATCACTTATAAAGTAGTTTGTGAAGGATAAAAATGTCACGTGTTATTTTTTACTGGGAGTGGTGAACATCCCATCTAGCCTTTTGGTGGGTCAACAAAAATGGACTTTCACCTAAGCCCGTGATTTCCTTCGTTCATGCTGAGTCCAAAGCCAAGTTGAACTAAAACTCTCTATATATAAGTTGGTGTGCGTGTGCATAGCTGTCGTCGAGGTCTCCAAACTACGCGCAAGATAACAGACACATACTGATTTGTCCAAGCCTGGCCGGCCCACAATTAGTTTTGAAGGTTCAAATGTTTTAGGCGATTTGTTAATGGGCTTTTCAATGATTGGATTAGAATGAGGAGAGGAGCCTAATTTCTGAATCTGGAAATTGCTGAGAAACCCAATTTCGGGGTGGGCTTTTATGAAATGCCCACCCGCTGGATAAGTTTTATGAAATACCCAGAATTAAGTATTTTCACGTTAAATATTTCAAGATTCCCTTTTAGATGCCACCCGCTAGAAACTGCTATTTTTATAATACCGAAACTACCCCTCCGCGCGAATTGGTCATCTATATGTATTTGAATTCAAAAAACTTAGATCTGGATTGCGATTTTCGTCTTCTTCTTATTCACGGGAAATCTGAATTCCATTGCTCTCATATTCAGCAGAGATCGCAAAGATCGTTCGTAGTTCGGTGTGTTTTTCTTCAGTCGAACTCAGATAATCGCTCGTCATCATCATCACCATCATCATCATCTTTATCGTAGAGACATTTGAACTCAGATCTTCAATTGTGGAGAGAAGATCTTTCTTCTTCTTTTCCATAAGAATTATCATCGCTTTGAAAGAAGAACGAAACTCTTTATTCCTGAAAAAACTAAATTACACGTTTTAACACTGGAAATGACCATTCTCCGTCTTAATTAGGACGGAGAATTCCATTCTCCGTTTTATTTAAGACGGAGAATGCCATTCTCCGTCCTAATTACACGTTTTAACACTGGAAATGACCATTCTCCGTCTTAATTAGGACGGAGAATGCCATTCTCCGTCTTAATTAGGACGGAGAATGCCATTCTCCGTTTTATTTAGGACGTAGAATGCCATTCTCCGTCCTAATTAACACGGAGAATGACATTCTCCATTTCCGTCTTAATTAGGACCGAGAAATGCTCAGTCTTAATTAGGACGGAGAATGGCATTCTCCGTTTTATTTAAGACGGAGAATGGCATTCTCCGTCCTAATAAACACGGAGAATGGTATTCTCCGTATTTCTAACACGGAGAATGGTCATTCTCCTGCATTTTAACACTAGAATGACCATTCTCCGTGATAAATTACACGGAGAACGGCATTCTCCGTCCTAATTAAGACGGAGAATGGTCATTCTCCGTTTAATTTAGCACGGAGAATGGCCATTCTCCGTCTTAATTAGGACGGAGAATGCCATTCTCCGTTTATTTAACACGGAGAATGACATTCTCCGTTTCATTTAACACGGAGAATGGCATTCTCCGTGTTTCTAACACGGAGAATGGTCATTCTCCTGCGTTTTAACACTGGAATGACCATTCTCCGTGTAAATTAAGACGGAGAATGTCATTCTCCGTCCTAATTAAGACGGAGAATGGTCATTCTCCGTGTAAATTAAGACGGAGAATGCCATTCTCCTGCATTTTATGGTTAGCTGAAACTTTGGAGGGCCATAACTTTTGACTGGGAGGTCGAAACGAGGTCCCGTTTGTCGCAAAATGAGCGTATCGTCGAGGAGACTGAAAGTAACAGCTTCATCATTAGACGGCCTTCCGAAATTTTAGATTCGCAAAAAAATGATGTTTGGACCTCCGTTTTAGCACTTTTGTCGTTCGTCCCGGTCTTTCCGAAATTTTTCGACGAGTTTTTGAGGAGAAAACCTAGATTCGAAAGTGAGCAGCATATGGAAGAAGATGGAGTATTGAAACGTTTTTTAAGAGCAGTTTTGTGGGTGTTTCCAATAAATTAAAAGGAAGGGCAAAAGGGTCATTTGGAACCCGCTTTGGATAAGTTTCTCTAATTCTGGGCACGCGATGAAAATTTTTTTAGCGGTGGGTTTTACATAAAACTTTTTAGTTTTTGGACATTTCATAAATCTTCCCTTTCTGAATTTCATAATATTGAAAAAAAATACACATGAACAATCATCAAATAACTAAATTTCAAACTCAATATATCCATGTAACATCAAAGTAGCAGAAGAGACAAAAAAAGGAGGAGGAAAACTAAGTTCGGTAATGGTCCATTTACAGATACTAAAATAATAAAAATTTTAACCACTCTAAAAAAAAAATTTTTTTTTTTGACATTCTGGGGGCTAAAAAGTAGTTAGGCATAAATCTAAAAATAAAAATTTTACATTAGTAATATATACAAAAGGTTAAATAATTTGGGGTCTTTTGGTTTTTGTCGTCTTATGTAATCGTACAACTTGTACATGCTCAGAAACGATCGTGTATTTGGCCCTCGGACCTCGTTGTACATCATAAAATTCATTCTACCAAAACAAGATAACAAGATAGGCAGATTCAATTTTTTTAACTAAAATTTCTTGAAATAATGGAAAAAAGAAGAAGAAGAAAGGAGAGAAGTGCATGCAGACCATGAAGGCTAGTAGAGAAGGCTAAATAAAACCAGTAAATATTAAATCAAATCAAATTTAAGTAAAAAATTAATCTAAGCTTAACCATTAATTAATAAATCACATAATAATTAAAAAATACTAACATATTTACTATTATCCAAGTATATATTGTAACTAATATCCAATAATCAATTAAAATATTTAAAACCCAACTAGTCACTCTAATCCAAATAAATTATTTGATAGTAATAATATAAACTAATATTTAATATCATACAACTAATTCAATATACTTCTAATACCGAAAGTATTTTAATCAAAACCAAATCAATCTAATCAATTAAATATTTTATTACAATCATAACTTTAAATCAATAGTTAATATTATTTAAAAATTAACTATATTTGATAATTATCAAAAATATCTAGATATAATTATATAACTCCAAAATCTAGTTTAAAATAAAAAAAACTTTTTTTATTGTTAAAAATTAAACATGATTTTTATTTATAAGAATTCTACATAAATTATTTCTGAGATAAATAAATAAAAAATAAAAAAATATTTTGATGGCTAAAAAAATGAGATACAAAATTTTAGAGATATGTATACATTTATTTATCTAAAAAATCTAATGTTAGTAATGGATAAAAGTAAAACCATATTGTACACATATACTGTATATATACTTAATATATACCATAGTCATCTAATGAACTAAAAAATTAAAAATTAAAAACGTCAAAATTTTAGGGGGTTTACACTTGTTGATCTTACGGAGCACCTCTTGGTCTTGGAGACGGGTTCAAGAGATATGAAAATGCGCATGGGCTCTATGGAATAAAGCAACACGAGGCTAGAGAAGTTCTACGATGTGTTGGATAGTGACGTTGCTTCCTCCAAGTCATGCCCCAATACCAAAATAGATAGGACTAGGATACGTATTCATGTGTAAACCCCCAAAATTTTAATTTTATTTTTTGACTTAAATAATTTTTTGTGGATATTTTATATTATTTTAAAAATAACATTTTTATTATATAAATAGTCTTAGTCAGGGTTGAGGTTGGTTATGCATAACGACCAGGAAACATGGCATGACTAGTGTAGTGATATACCATAACTAGCATATTAGGCATGGCAGGGATGACCATAACCATGTCATTTATATTAAATTAAGTTAAGTTATAGCATGATATATATATATATATAATATATATATATTATATATTATATAATATATATATAATGGCCGGCTTTTGGGCGTGCAACCCGCTGGTTGGAGCAGGCCCGATCCCCGAGGCTCCCCCTCCGGCGCCCAGGCGGAGGTCGGCCGCCGTCCAGTACCCCCCTCCCCGCCACGAGTCCCCCTTCTCCCTGGCCTCCTTGGCCCCGGTGGCTGGCCGGGCCTCCCACGGCCTCTCTTCCAGTGGGGAGCCACTTACCCCTCGCTGCCGCCGGCCGACGCCTGCCTGGCGTGCGGAGGACCCTCTCCCTTCCTCTCTCCGCATCGTCGCTTCCACCGTCCTCGGCGTCGCAGGGAACGCCGGGCTCAACGCCCTAGGCCAGCCCCGGGTCCCTCTCTTCTCGGCCCAGGCCCTCCCCCCAGTGGTCTCCCCCGGCGCCCAGGCCCTTCCCCCTGTGATATTCCTCCGGCAGCCAGCTCCACCGCAGCGCCGCTCCTCCCAGTAGCCGCAGCCCCACCTTCCGTTCCTCTCTCCCCGAGACCCCTCTCGCCTCCCCCTGCGCTAGGCGCCTCCGCGGCCCCGGAGCCCGGCCCTGCCCCGCCGAGTTCGTCCCCGTTCCCTTCGGATCCTCCGTCGATTCTGGGTTTAGCGGCCCCTCCGGCCGAGGGTCCCCCACCCAGCCAGGCGCCTTCCTCCTGGAGCCTCCTACTCTCCCTTCCCCTCCGGCTCCTCCCTCCGCCGCGGCAGAGAGCCTCCTCCCCGTCTTGGCAGCAGACCCCTCCGCCTCCGCCTTTGCCTCATCTCCGTCTCCCTCTTCCCTGGCCGGCGCTTACTGGCATCACCCGGCCTCCTCGGGTGGGTCTGGATTCCCACCCATCCCCAGGCGGAGGCGATCCTACTCTCTTTGGGAGCGAGTCGCTACCCCTAGCGCTCACGACGGCGGCGCTCCGACCTCGTCGTTCTGGCTGCAGCGGCTCCCCCCTCCGGCCGTTCTCGTCTTCCGTGGCCCCCGCGGATCAGCTCTCTCCCCCTCCTCCTCGTCGGTCCCCCCTCCTCGGACCTGGCCCCGGACCCTGCTCTTCGTTCTTCGCCGTGTCGCGGCCGCGGCCCCCGCCGCCGTGGCTGATGCAGCTCCCAGGTGGCGCCCCCCTCCCTCTCTGGCCCGCGGACGAGGGCCCCTCTCCCCTTCCCCCCATCCGGCCCGGGTGGCGTCCTCGTCGTGGTGCCGTCCCCCACCGCCGTCTTCCCCCCACCCGCGGATCCTCCCTGCAGTCCAACCGCGATCATGGACGTCTCCCACCGCCACAGTGTAGCTGTCCGCCGTGGCCCCCGGTCTATCTCCGCCCTCTCTCTCGCTGGTTGCTCGCGGGGGCCCCGAGGTGTCTCCTCGGGCCGGGTCCCCCTCGATCGCCACGTCGCACGCGTGGGCGCCTGCCCCCTCGGGCCACGCGCTTCCCTGGGACGCGTGGCGGGTTTCCTCCCCTTTTTGTTTGGTCTTTTTCGTTTTAAATTTCTAACCGGGTGTAGGAACCCGTGTCACTACCACTTTTCTAGCTTGAGGGTATTTTGGTCATTTTGGTCATTTTTGAAAATTTGTAAATTAATTGGAATTATTATTAATTATTTGGGTTAATATATTTAATATGATTTTTAGTGATTTTTGGTAATTTTTAGTAGAATTGATTTTGACCCTATAGAGACTTTGACTTAAGTTGACCTTGTAGACTAACCTAGTGGCTAACCTGGGTCTTGACTAAGAGATTAGGATTTGAGAACCTAGGTTGACTTAAGTTCATAAGGATGAACTCATTGGGATTAATTTGGTCAAATTAGGAGTTAGTTTGATATGGAAATGGCTTGTGAAGTCACAAGTCATTTTATGACTAATAGGCTTAATGGCCCATAGCCCACACCCATTGAACCAAGCCCTAACCCTAGAAATTCTAATTAGCCTCTATGGTCAGCCCCTCCCCTATTTATATGCTCTTAAAACTAGGGTTGCCTCTTTAGGAAACATGTCATTTGGAAGAGGTGAGTCCCCAACATTGTAAATCCTTAGAAAATCCATTTCTTCTCCAAATTCCTTCAAATAAATTGCAATAGAACCTAAATCCAACGTTCTTGCTGTTGGTATTGAGTTTTTGCAGGAAGAAAACAATTTGGAGAACTTTTGTTGGTTTGTGGAGCTCTTCCCATTTGGGGATTTTGACCCATTGTTCACCTGTAGGTATAATCCTCTCTAATTCATTTTAAATTCTGTAAAATTCATTTCTAGGTTGCCCTAACCCTAGCCTAACTATAGGAATAGGGTTTCTCAAATTTTCATGTCGTTTCGTGTCCATTCTGGATACGTATCAGTGCATATTACTTGTTGTTTGATGAAATGCCCCAATGGGCATTTCGTGTGATTTTTGGAATTGTTTTTGAATAGAAAATTAGATCTATGTGTCGCTTATGCATTTCTGTAGTTTTCGTGTCATCTTAGTGTCGTGTCGAGTCCAAACGGACACGCGAACACGTGGTCGCGCGTGCGCGTGCACAGGCACTGTGCGTGCCCTCCTGCTCGGGCGTGATTGCGACACGGACACGGCTCCTCGACACGCCAAATTTGACGTGTAGCTAGGGGCTGACACTGACATGGGGCTCCCCAATTTTCAGCCCCTCTCGTGTCGTGTCGGACACGGTATTCAGGGTACACAGGGCAGTTGTTGTGTGCGTGCGTGTGTATTTGTTTTCTGATTTAAATCGTTTTAAATGATTCTAAAATAGGTTTGAATGTATGAATAGATCCTAAATATGATGTTTAATCCCTGTTTGCATTAGGTTACATGTTAGTTAAAGTTTTGTTTAGAGAATTATTTCGAACAGGGGTTTGGGGGTTAAATTTCTGATACCTACACTGATACATTGCTTCTAGTTCATTTTCCCAACTGTTAATCATGATTTAAATGCTATTATCATTGTTTAAATTCTTCCTACATATTAGGTAGTATATTGATGAACATTTGAATTCATGAAGGCTTTTGGAAGGTGTAGAATGGGATTTTAGTTTAAATTTGAATCTTAACTGTTACGATACTTGTTATTGCTTCCCATGTTTTTCCCAGTTTTCACATAACCTGAGATTAGTCCATGAAACCTGAAATTGAATATCTGAAACTATTTGTTAAAACCTGGGTTTTAGTTGTGGTTTCGATTCCTTGATTACCTGAGAATAGGATTTACATAGTGTGAGTTCATGATGCTATTAAACTGATTTCCTTCCCTATCTTTACTGTTGTTCCTTATAATTGTACTGTCAAATACTTGAGTCTTTTTCCCTCCATTGAATTTGAAAACCTGAGTTTAAGTTCTAATTTTTGAGAATTCAATGAGTTCACTGTTGCTCCCTTAAAACTGAAATAAAAATCATTAACCTGGGAATGATTTCTTTGAACTATTGCCACTTTGATAACTGATTTTTCTTTCCTTACTGTACACTATTAACTTCATCATTAAACTGAAATGAAGATTTCATTATTAGACTGAATTTGGGACTCTTGGTTAAGGAGTGATGATATGCTAGTGTTCCCTTCTTAAAACTGTAAACTGGGAGTGGGGTTTTTCATGTATGCATTGATGGGAGACCTTGGGTTCATGTTCCCAGTTAGAGAACTTAAGAAGTTGTAAGCTTGTGAATGGTTTTGTAAAACCTGAGAATAGCTAACCCTTTTGTTTGTAGTTGTAAACTGAGTTAGATAGGCAGTTGGTTAATTAGTTTATTTGAACTGTCATGTGATTGAGTTGGGCTAGACACACACTTGCACATTGTTCTCATGTGTTTTCCACCTCACTTCCCTTCCACACATATTTATTAGTTCACCATGTGTTCCCTTCACTTCTTGTGTGTAGATAAAATGTGACTTGTGATGTTTTAGTACTATATATTAGTTAGATATATAATGTATGAAATGTGTATATATATATTGTATATATAGGTGTCTTGATATGTGGGGTTGTGTTATGATGTTATAGAGTGTTGGATAGATGTTTCCTAAATAGACTTTTAGCCATAGGATAACCTAGAGTAGACTTGTTAGAACCTAGAATAGTTTGCTAGACCTATATTAGACTAGTTTGACCTAGATTAGACTTGGTTGACCTAGTTTGACTCTAGGGTTGACCAGAGTTGACCAAGAGTTGACTTTGGTCTAGATTGACCTAGTTTCATGTAGAATGCATTAATTTGTATTGTATTATCATTCTGGACTTGTTGTGACTCGTACTGTTCTAAATAGGAGCCAGACACCACTCCTCGGACAGTACTTTCATCTCGGACTTTCAGATAGCAGGCGAGTACATCTCTGATCTTTTCATACCTGTCTGGATATATTCATGCTCTAGATTACTCTACATGATGCTGACACGTATCTTCACGGATTAGTACTATATGGATCCCTTCCTGAGATGTTATCCCTCTACGGGTGCATCGGGTATTACATGTTCATGTACTTTATCATGTGCATCACGTACTCCTTGTACTCGTACTAGTTCATGTTTTTACATGTTCTCATGTGCTTTCACGTGCCTCATGTACTACTCATTACATGAGTTCACGTATCTTAGTTGTATTCATGTGCTTATAACGTAACTTGAATGGATCCTTGTGTACTGATTGGAACGGGGTGAGTAGAATTGGTTATGTGAACACTATTCCAAGTAGCTGTATAAATGTGCCTCCTTATTTGTATTCATGTGCCCCTAAGCCGTTTACATAACCATATTGTACTCTAAATCACGTAGTCACTTACAGTCTTTACTATCATGTATCTATTTCCAGTTACAAATATCTCCTGTTTTACTTGTACTTCCATTCAGCACTTCTTGTATTTTACTCTATTGCAATGATTTATACTCCTAACCTGATATGAACTGTTGAGAGATATGTGCTCGTTCCCGTCCTGACTGGACCTGTTGAAATATTATAGAGGACGAGGCTGAGGCGTTCTGCCCTACTTACTACGGTGCCACACTAGATGAGTGCCCAGATTTGGACCAACAACAGGATCCATTAGCTGTAGACGACACTCCATTAGTTTAGGATTGTCTTACTTTTTAGGATTACTGTACTAGACTTTGAGATATTCTGAGATGTATTTATTTTAGACACTTAAAACTCTGGATTGTATCTCTGTGTTTCTCTGTTCTGGATATTGTTATCTTTCATTATCTATCTATCTTACCTGTTCCACCTTAGCTGTGGTTGAGTTATATTTCTGTTATGTCACCCCCATTCGGGGAGTATAACTGCTATTACCTTCAACTGTTAGATGTTGTGACCTAGGACAGCGTTCTACCGCCGACACTGCGGCGTAGGCTGGACGTACACACGTCTCGTGCCCTTACTCTAGGGTGCGGGTCGTGACACGTTTTTAGTGGTGGCCCATGCAGGTCTAGGATATAAGTGTAGTGGTATTTGAACTAGAATATCGCTGCAGCCTGCAGTAGAAATTAGCATATGTTTGAAGGTACTCAATCACACTAGAAAAACTCCTTATCAGATTCCGTATATCTATTTTGCTGCTTATTGTCTTCCTTAGAATTTTAAACTGTCCTCCTTTGATTATTTTGACTCATTCTCAGTAATTGCTTCTTGTTTGATCTGTGTCTCCAGGATGGTTGAGACGCGATCGCATCACCCCGTGACGGGAGAGGCTGGAGAGGGGTCTGCCACCTCTCGTGTCCAGCATCCAGCTCCCGGTGCCACAGGGCCAGTACAGCCCTCAGGAGTGGGAGTTTCTGCCACTTTTGGAGGAGCACCTCCAGCAGTCAGGAGGCCAGTTGTGATTCCAGAGATCCTTCCCACGTAGCAGCCTCCGCCTGCGGGGATGGTAGATGCTGCCCATCTCTTCTCCTTCGTGGAGAGGATTCTTGAGTCTCATCAGCAGCAGCAGACGAGACAGACTGCAGATTTCAGGCAGGGGATCGATGAGGCGCACCAGCTGGTTCGTACCACAGTGGAGATGATCACAGCTCAGGGGACTCAGCAGCAGCCCGTCGGAGGGAGAAGGATATACAGGACTTCCAGAAGATGCACCCTCGGGAGTTCTTCGGCACGGAGGGCATTCACGTTGCAGATGACTGGGTTGAGCACATTGAGGAGATTTTCCGACTAGCAGAGATACCAGCTCGACTCCAGATCGAGGCGGCAGGCAGCCAGATGCAGGATTTGGCCCGAGCATGGTATCAGGCTGATCCCAGAGTTGGAGTGGAGGGCCAGACTTGGGCCCAGTTCAAGGAGCTGTTCAAGGAGCAGTTCTTTTCCGATGTAGCCTTGGGTGGGATCGAGGCGCAGTTTGAGGCTCTGGTTCAGGGGAACCAGACGGTGGCAGAGTATGCCGGAGAGTTCTGCCGACTGGCCCGGTTCATTGATGATTTGACTGAGAAGACGAAGGCGATGAAGTTTCGCCGAGGTCTGATTAGAGAGATTCGGTCGCTGACTAAGAGCGACCGGAATGCTACATTTGCTGAGATTTACTCTGGGGCCAAGGCGGCAGAGGACGACCTGGGATTGAGGCAAAAGAGAGGTCGAGACTTTCAGTCAGGCAGTAGCAGTCAGGGACAGACCAAGAGGCCTCACTTCTAGCAGCAGCAGCAGCAGAGGCCAGTGCAGCAGTATCAGCAGCAGCATCAGTAGCAGAGGCTAGTGCAGCCAGCACCAGCAGCAGAGAGGGCAGCAGGCACCTCGTCCGGTAGTCATTTGTGCCTTCTGCAAGAAGCCAGGGCACATGATCCATGAGTGCAGGAAGAAGCTAGGCAAGTGCCTACTTTGTGGTGCTGGAGATCACCAGTTGAGGGACTGCCCAGGGGCTTTTGGGCGAGGACAGCAGGGAGGTGGAGCCAAGGCTCCAGTAGGCCAGCAGAGGGACCAGCCCTGCTGACCCAGCAGCAGAGGTTCCAGCAGCAGGCACGAGGTGGACAGCAGGGACGAGCTTTCGCTATGGAAGCTGAGGATGCTGAGATTATCGGAGAGCTGATAGCAGGTTCGGTTCTTCTCGACTCCCTTCCAGCATTTGCACTCTTTGATTCCGAGACTTCCCACAGTTTTGTGTCTGTATCGTATGCTATTAGACACAGTTTGATTTTGGAACCATTGCCTAGGGCCTGCAAGATCATGACCGGGGGTGGGGTCATCCTCGTGAGTGATGTTTGCAGAGGGCGGAGTGTCATTTTGGGAGGCCGAGAGTTGGGGGTGAGTCTACTAGTCATGCCATTACCGAACTACGACATTATATTAGGTATGGACTGGCTGAGTAGACACCACGCTCGTATTGATTGTCGTGGGGGTAGAGTTTTGTTCGGGGCGCCAGGAGAGCCAGAGTTTGAGTACACCCGACGGCAGGCAGAGCAGGACGGCGGAGTCTTTTGTGGAGCTTCAGTCGAGGAGCAGGTGGCTCCGCATCCCTTGATCGCAGAGTTTATGGACGTATTTCCAGAGGAGTTGCCAGGGCTTCCACCGGACAGAGATGTAGAGTTCTCGATAGACTTGGTTCCCGGCGCGAAACCGATCTCCCAGCATGTCTATCGAGTGAACAACAGCGAGTTAGTGGAGCTGAAGAAGCAGGTGGATGAGCTGCAGGACAAGGGCTTCATTCGCTCTAGTTCTTCACCTTGGGGTGCACCGGTGCTCTTCGTACCGAAGAAGGATGGGTCGGTACGTATGTGTATCGACTACAGGGCACTTAACAACCTGACAATCAAGAACAGATACCCACTGCCGCGGATCGATGATCTGTTTGATCAGTTGAGCGGAGCTCGGGTGTTCTCCAAGATTGATTTGAGGTCGGGTTATCACCAGGTGAAGGTGAGGAAGGAGGATATCCCCAAGACCGCTTTCAGGACGCGGTACGGGCAGTTTGAGTTTTTGGTTATGCCGTTTGGGCTAACCAATACACCAGCAGTGTTTATGAATCTAATGAACAAGGTGTTCCACCAGTACTTGGACAAGTTTGTGGTGGTGTTCATTGATGATATCTTGGTATATTCCAAGACAGAGGAGGAGCATCTGCGGATAGTGCTAGAGACTCTCAGGCAGGAGCAGCTTTATGGGAAACTCTCCAAGTGTGAGTTTTTCTTGGACCGGGTGGACTTCTTGGGGCATGTGGTGACTGGAGATGGTATCTCAGTTGACCCCAAGAAGATTGTAGCAGTTAAGGCTTGGACAGCGCCGACTTCAGTAGCAGAGATCAGCAGTTTCCTGGGGCTGGCAGGATATTACTGGAGATTCGTGCAGGATTTCTCCCGGGTTGCAGAGCCGTTGACACGGTTGACCCGGAAGGATACTGAGTTTGTTTGGTCAGAGGAGTGTCAGGCAGCTTTCGATGAGTTGAAGAAGCGGCTTACGACAGCTCCGATTCTGACATTGCCTTCAGGATCAGGTGGTTTTACTATTTATAGTGATGCTTCAGGAAAGGGGTTGGGTTGTGTCTTGCAGCAGCATGGGAAGATGATTGCCTACGCTTCCAGGCAATTACATCCCCATGAGAAGAACTACCCTACCCATGACCTGGAGCTGGCGGCGGTAATTTTTGCTTTGAAGTTATGGAAGCACTATCTGTATGGCGAGAGGGTGGAGATCTTCACAGACCACAAGAGCTTGAAGTACGTGTTCACTCAGAAGGAGTTGAACATGAGGCAGCACAGGTGGCTTGAGCTGATGAAGGACTTTGATATCGCACTTCAGTATCACCCGGGGAAGGCCAACGTGGCTGCCGATGCCTTGAGTAGGTATCCGACAGCCATGTGTTTGACTATGGATCGGTACCTGCTTGCAAACTTAGAAAGCCTTGGGATAGAGGTGATTGTGCCCGGAGTGCAGATGCAGTTATGGAGCCTTCAGATACAGTCGGACTTGATGGACAGGATCAAGGCGACACAGTTTGATGATGTGGCTCTGCGGTGTATCCGAAAGCGGATCAGTATGAGAGTGGAGGATCTGAGTTCTCACTTGCAGAGGATGGTGCCCTGAGGCACGGTACCAGGTTATGTGTGCCCAGCGGGGAGCTCAGAGAGCAGATTATGCAGGAGGCTCACAGATCGCAGTACTCTATACATCCTGGTGCCAACAAGATGTACAGGGATCTGCGAGAGCATGTCTGGTGGTATGGGATGAAGAGGGAGGTGTCCAACTATGTAGCCAGATGCTTGATCTGTCAGCAGGTCAAGGCAGAGAGGCAGAGGCCCGGGGGATTGTTGCAGCCGTTGCCCATTCCAGAGTGGAAGTGGGAGCATATTACCATAGATTTTGTATCGGGGTTGCCGCGTACACCAGAGAAAAAGACGCGATTTGGGTCATCGTTGACTAGGTTGACCAAATCGGCCCATTTTTTGCCATTCAAGGTGGGTACGTCTACAGAGAGGCTCGCGGAGTTGTATATGAGGCAGATAGTCAGGATTTACGGAGTTTCCGTCAGCATAGTCTCAGATCGGGATAGCCGCTTTACTTCCCATTTCTGGAGGAGTCTGCAGACTAGCCTGGGCACTCAGCTCAAGTTTAGTACCGCATACCACCCCCAGACGGACGGACAGTCAGAGAGGACTATTCAGACCCTTGAGGATATATTGCGGACGTGCGTCCTGGATTTTGGAGGTTCCTGGGAGGATCACCTGCATTTGGTAGAGTTTGCTTACAACAACAGTTTTCAGGCCAGCATTGAGATGTCACCGTTTGAGGCTCTGTACTGGCGTAGGTGTCGTACACCCTTATCTTGGGATGATGTTGGAGAACGAGCTTTACTGGGACCAGAGATGGTTGTTGACGCAGTCGAGAAGGTGAAGCTCATCAGGGACAGACTTTGCGTGGTGCAGGACAGACACCGGCACTGGGCCGATAGCCACCGGAGGCCGCTGGAGTTTGAGGTACAGATTTAGAGCTAGGATTAGAAGTAGGTTTTTTGTTTGTTTTGTTTGATTGATCGTGTTTGATTTTTTTTAACTTGAGACCTTGCTTGTGATTAGGTTAGAGACATGGTTTTTCTGCGGATATCTCTGACTCATGGTACGATACGTTTTGGTGGAGGTGGGAAGCTTAGCCCGCGCTTCATCGGCCCTTTCGTTATCAGCGGGAGAGTCGGTGACGTGGCATACAGGCTAGACTTCCCACCTGCACTAGTGGGAGTCCACAACGTATTTCACGTATCACAGCTGAGACGGTACGTGGCTGACCCTAGCCATGTGCTCGATCACTCGGAGATAGAGGTTGGACCTACTCTCAGTTATCCAGAGCAGCCTGTGGAGGTTTTGGATCGCCGGAAGAAGGTATTAAGGAACCAGGTGATACCCTTGGTACGCGTCGCATGAGGCATCATTCTCCAGGGGAGTCGACCTGGGAGCGGGAGGATGAGATGTGCGAGCGGTACCCCTATCTTTTTGGACCTTGAGGTATACTTTTCTATCCTTCTCAGCAGTTTAGTTTCCCCTTTAATTTCGAGGACGAAATTATTTTAAGGAGGGTAGATTTGTCACTACCACTTTTCTAGCTTGAGGGTTTGGTCATTTTGGTCATTTTTGAAAATTTGTAAATTAATTGGAATTATTATTAATTATTTGGGTTTAATATATTTAATATGATTTTTAGTGATTTTTGGTGATTTTTAGTAGAATTGATTTTGACCCTATAGAGACTTTGACTTAAGTTGACCTTGTAGACTAACCTAGTGGCTAACCTGGGTCTTGACTAAGAGATTAGGATTTGAGAACCTAGGTTGACTTAAGTTCATGAGGATGAACTCATTGGGATTAATTTGGTGAAATTAGGAGTTAGTTTGATATGGAAATGGCTTGTAAAGTCACAAGTCATTTTATGACTAATAGGCTTAATGGCCCATAGCCCACACCCATTGAACCAAGCCCTAACCCTAGAAATTCTGATTAGCCTCTATGGTCAGCCCCTCCCCTATTTATATGCTCTTAAAACTAGGGTTGCCTCTTTAGGAAACTTGCCATTTGGAAGAGGTGAGTCCCCAACTTTGTAAATCCTTAGAAAATCCATTTCTTCTCCAAATTCCTTCAAATAATTTGCAATAGAACCTAAATCCAACGTTCATGCTGTTGGTATTGAGTTTTTGCAGGGAGGAAACAATTTGGAGAACTTTTGGTAGTTTGTGGAGCTCTTCCCATTTGGGGATTTTGACCCATTGTTCGCCTATATGTATAATCCTCTCTAATTCATTTTAAATTCTGTAAAATTCATTTCTAGGTTGCCCTAACCCTAGCCTAACTATAGGAATAGGGTTTCCCAAATTTTCGTGTCGTTTCGTGTCCATTCTGGACACGTATCAGTGCATATTACTTAGTGTTTGATGAAATGCCCCAATGGGCATTTCGTGTGATTTTTGGAATTGTTTTTGAATAGAAAATTAGATCTATGTGTCGCTTATGCATTTCTATAGTTTTTGTGTCATCTTAGTGTCGTGTCGAGTCCACACGGACACGCGAACACGTGGTCGCGCGTGCGTGTGCACAGGCACTGTGCGTGCCCTGCTGCTCGGGCGTGATTGCGACACGGCTCCTCGACACGCCAAATTTGACGTGTAGCTAGGGGCTGACACTGACAAGAGGCTCCCCAATTTTCAGCCCCTCTCGTGTCGTGTCGGACACGGTATTCAGGGTGCACGGGGCAGCTGTTGTGTGCGTGCGTGTGCTGTGTTTGTTTTCTGATTTAAATCGTTTTAAATGATTCTAAAATAGGTTTTAATGTATGAATAGATCCTAAATATGATGTTTAATCCCTGTTTGCATTAGGTTACATGTTAGTTAAAGTTTTGTTTAGAGAATTATTTCGAACAGGGGTTTGGGGGTTAAATTTCTGATACCTACACTGATACATTGCTTCTAGTTCATTTTCCCAACTGTTAATCATGATTTAAATGCTATTATCATTGTTTAAATTCTTCCTACATATTAGGTAGTATATATTGATGAACATTTGAATTCATGAAGGCTTTTGGAAGGTGTAGAATGGGATTTTAGTTTCAATTTGAATCTTAACTGTTACGATACTTGTTATTGCTTCCCATGTTTTTCCCAGTTTTCATATAACCTGAGATTAGTCCATGAAACCTGAAATTGAATATTTGAAACTATTTGTTGAAACCTGGATTTTAGTTGTGGTTTCGATTCCTTGATTACCTGAGAATAGAATTTACATAGTGTGAGTTCATGATGCTATTAAACTGATTTCCTTCCCTATCTTTACTGTTGTTCCTTATAATTGTACTGTCAAATACTTGAGTCTTTTTCCCTCCATTGAATTTGAAAACCTGAGTTTAAGTTCTAATTTTTGAGAATTCAATGAGTTCACTGTTGCTCCCTTAAAACTGAAATGAAAATCATTAACCTGGGAATGGTTTCTTTGAACTATTGCCACTTTGATAACTGATTTTTCTTTCCTTACTGCACACTATTAACTTCATCATTAAACTGAAATGAAGATTTCATTATTAGACTGAATTTGGGACTCTTGGTTAAGGAGTGATGATATGCTAGTGTTCCCTTCTTAAAACTGTAAACTGGGAGTGGGGTTTTTCATGTATGCATTGATGGGAGACCTTGGGTTCATGTTCCCAGTTAGAGAACTTAAGAAGTTGTAAGCTTGTGAATGGTTTTGTAAAACCTGAGAATAGCTAACCCTTTTGTTTGTAGTTGTAAACTGAGTTAGATAGGCAGTTGGTTAATTAGTTTATTTGAACTGTCATGTGATTGAGTTGGGCTAGACACACACTTGCACATTGTTCTCATGTGTTTCCACCTCACTTCCCTTCCACACATATTCATTAGTTCACCATGTGTTCCCTTCACTTCTTGTGTGTAGATAAAATGTGCCTTGTGATGTTTTAGTCCTATACATATATATTAGTTAGATATATAATGTGTGAAATGTGATATATATTGTATATATGGTGTCTTGATATGTGGGGTTGTGTTATGATGTTATAGAGTGTTGGATAGATGTTTCCAAAGTAAACTTTTAGCCATAGGATAACCTAGAGTAGACTTGTTAGAACCTAGAATAGTTTGCTAGACCTATATTAGACTAGTTTGACCTAGATTAGACTTGGTTGACCTAGTTTGACTCTAGGGTTGACCAGAGTTGACCAAGAGTTGACTTTGGTCTAGATTGACCTAGTTTCATGTAGAATGCATTAATTTGCATTGTATTATCATTCTGGACTTGTTGTGACTCGTACTGTTCTAAATAGGAGCCAGACACCACTCCTCGGACAGTACTTTCATCTCAGACTTTCAGATAGCAGGCGAGTACATTCTCTGATCTTTTCATACCTGTCTAGATATATTTATGCTCTAGATTACTCTACATGATGCTGACACGTATCTTCACGGATTAGTACTATATGGATCCCTTCCTGAGATGTTATCCCTCTACGGGTGCATCGGGTATTACATGTTCATGTACTTTATCATGTGCATCACGTACTCCTTGTACTCGTACTAGTTCATGTTTTTACATGTTCTCATGTGCTTTCACGTGCCTCATGTACTACTCATTACATGAGTTCACGTATCTTAGTTGTATTCATGTGCTTATAACGTAACTTGAATGGATCCTTGTGTACTGATTGGGGCGGGGTGAGTAGAATTGGTTATGTGAACACTATCCCAAGTAGCTGTATAAATGTGCCTCCTTATTTGTATTCATGTGCCCCTAAGCCGTTTACATAACCATATTGTACTCTAAATCACGTAGTCACTTACAGTCTTTACTATCATGTATCTATTTCCAGTTACAAATATCTCTTGTTTTACTTGTACTTCCATTCAGCACTTTCTGTATTTTACTCTATTACAATGATTTATACTCCTAACCTGATATGAACTGTTGAGAGATATGTGCTCGTTTCCGTCCTGACTGGACCTGTTGAAATATTACAGAGGACGAGGCTGAGGCGTTCTGCCCTACTGTCATGACCTGCATCCTAGAGTTAGGACACGAGAACGTAACAACGCCCAGCCTACGCCGCAGTGTCGGCGGTGTAGAACGTTGTCCTAGGTCTTAATGCATCTAACAGTATAAGACTAAACAGTTTATACTCCCCGAATGGGGATGACATAGCAGAATGTAAACTCAATCACATCTAAGGTAGAGCATAAAGGAAGATAGATAAAACATGAAATCCAAAGTGATACAACAGATAGAAGTCTAAGTGTCTAAGATACATAAACTCAGAATACATCTCAAAACTCAAATACAGTAATCCATAAATACATCTCAAGACAACTGAAAAAACTATGAGCAAACCCTAGCTATCTATACAACCTCTACTGTCTCTTCTAGGCTAGCAGGCAACCTCCAGGCTATCTGTAAAATTTATCAACAGGTCCAGTCAGGACAGGAGCGAGCACACTACATCTCAACAAGTCATAACAGGAAAGGAAATGTAATCATGCTAGAGAATAAAATACAGGATCTGAAGAAATAGCATAATGTAAAAGAGAGACTGTAAGTAAATATCTATGATATATAGAGAGAGACAGTGCTAGTGATTCAGAGTACAGGATAAATATGTGAATGGCATGGGACTGATTCATGATTACACTACTTGGAATTGATTCATGATTATACTACTTGGAATTATTCACATGTTCATTTATACTCTCCCATCCCCAATCAATACACAATGATCCAATCAAGTTACGTTAAGATTTATGATTATACTACGTTGCCCATAAAGGGTGATTCATGAATTGATTCGTGAAGGCTCGGTGATCATGAGGGTACATGAGTCACTAGCTGATTCCTGAAGATTCATGATAATAGAAGCATGAGATACGTGATGTAAGTAAAACACACATGACAAAAGTATCTGATGCTCCCGAGAGGGATAACATCTCATGAAGGGATCCATATAGTACCAATCCGTGTTACCAACGTGTCAGCATCAAGTAAGATAGTCTAAAGCAGGAAATATAATCCTAAACATGATATGAAATGATCAGAGAATGTACTCGCCTGATATCTGAATATCTAAGATAAAGATACTGTCCGAGGAGAGGTGTCTGGCTCCTAATTAGAACAGTACAAGTCACAACATGTCTAGAAGGGTAATATAAAGCACTACAATGCATTCTACATGAATCTAGGTCAAACTAGGCCAAAGTCAACCCTTGGTCAACTCTGGTCAACTGCACTAGTCAAACTAGGTCAAACTAGGTCATGTCCTAAGTACCCAGCAAGTCTTAATAGGCCTAACCAAGACTATTCTAGCAAGCACACATCAATACAAGGCTATACAAGCCAACATACACCCAACTCTATATAGCATGCAATTATTCAATACTCAAATAGGCAAGAATTCACATTGGATATACACAGGTAATCTATTAGTTTAAGCTATATATGTCTACACATATATACACATGCATATATTGGTATTCAACATTAGGTCTATAATCATGGTATTTCAAATGGTTATATAAACTTATATATTACAACACAATATGCTAACATATATAATATACATACATAGCTAAGTTAACTATATTCATAAATACTTATTTAAGAGGCTATGTGTGTATAGGTGAACATGGCAAAGGGGCAAGTGAGGGTTAAATGGGCATACATAGTACATATCAAAGAGTGTCAAAGTGTAAGTGAACAAAGTGTCAAGTGTGATAGTGTCAACATAGTGTAAGGGGGTACATGAGGTAATATAGGATTTGTGTTAACATAGAACATTATATCTCATTAACTTGTATATTGCATATATTACATCTATTATTACATTACATTCATGCTTACATTCATTCATCATTTATTTATTCTCTTGCACTTCTATATGCACCATACATTATATACTATGGAACCTACATTCATTACAAGCCATACTTATACATGCTTACATTAGATAGGATACTTAAACCTCATACATCATTTATTTAACCATTTACTCATGCTTGCATTCTCCATTTAATTACATAATGTATATACATTAACATGGGTTAAAATCAAATAGAACATTATATTACACACAAGGGTGCACAAAATGCATATGCCGAATAGTAACTCCTACTAATAATCAATACTGTACCATCTCAGCATGAATTAAAATCTAGGATTAAAGTATGTTATAATCTATGAGTTAGCTTTTCGAAACTTCAAACGGATCGCGTTTTTGTTTCCGGAAACTCCCGGAATCGCGAAAACACCGAGAACGCGTTAGTCTTTCGTACAGCTGATACTCAAATAATTCTCCAGAAAGTTACAGAAAGAATTAGGCCTATTAATACATGTTTTTGGAAAGCTAAATTCAATATGCTTCTTTTAAAAAAAATGGGAGATTAAACTGAGCTTTGAGCTAGAAGTTATGACATTTCTAAGTTAGGGCTGAAATTAAAAACGTGGATAAAAATCATGACGAATTTGGGTAGTTTGAGACAAAAGAACACAAGTATATAACATAATATATCAAGAACTCACTCTCTACACTAATATATATATGAGACACTATAGAACACATCTCCAATACAAAAATATGAGATTAAACATGTAATAATTCATTCATACATACACAACAACATAGTGTGTCCAAATTTGGGATTTTCCCACATGGACAACACAACACAAAGGACACTCCTATGACCACCAAATAGACACAAAATGGACACAAATGGAGATAACCATGGGAGGTCATTCCTATGGGTTCAAAATAGACCTATATGCATGAAAATGAAAAGGAGAAGGGATTTATACCTTCCGGTAGATCGAATCGAAGAAAAACCTTTCCGGAGCGACACCGACACGTAGAGATTCCAAAAGGACACGAACGAGCTCCGAATCCTCCCAAACTTGGGTAGCTTCCTCCTTGGCTAGAATGGAGAAGGAAAGAAGAAGATTTGGTGGCAAAATGGAAGGATTTGGTAGAGAAATTGCTAGGAATTGCTCTCTAGGAATTTGGGGAAGAACAAGAGAGAGAGTGTAGATGAGAATAATGAAATGAACTTGAGCCTATCCTCTCCCAAAGTGGCTGGCCATATTGGGCTATTTGTCCTATTATGGTAAGGTCCAAATGCCCCCACTAACCTATTCTATGAGTATTAGAAAATGGCTAATTGGTTGGGGCTAAATTAGTCATTCTATAGCCTCTAATCACACTAACCTTATCCATAATAATTAGTCTAACCTCTAACTAAAATATTTCTATCACGTGAACTAAAATTAATATCATATGGGCCATGCCTAACTAGTGTGTGGGTCCCACTAGAGTCAAACTACCCCCAGGTCCCCGTTTCAAGTCGGATTGAGTTGAAATTCGAACCTGACTCAAATAAACCCAAAACAATATCATAAATAATAAAATAATATCAAAATAATTTAAAGAGGTCAAATGCAAAAAATTCTTAGGCCAAAAATGACATTAAAATATCATAATCACATGGTTAGGCTCTAGGTCAAACAGTCTCTAGGGTTTCACTAGCAAAATGTCAAAACCATAAATCATTGATTTAAATAATTTTAGAATGATTTAAAATCACCAAAAATCATATCATGAATTAAATATCATTATTAAAATAATTATAAACACGAAATTTTAAAATTACCCTCATTTGGGAAACTGGGTGCTACAACTCTACCCACCTTAAAAAATTTCGTCCTCGAAATTTAAGATCGATAGTACTCCTTCTAGAGCCTCTAACCTACCCAATATCTAAGGTAACACTTCCTAACACTGGAATAATAAACGGACATCTAAAAAGTGTCAATCTAGGAATACCTCCAATACTGCTCTGCTGTACGGCGGTAATGGAACTTCAATAAAATATGGACTGGAACCTATATCCAAGGGACTGGACCTATTTTAAAGTGGTCTTAACTAAGGATGAAAAGGAACTGATCATAGGCTATAGGTATGCTCAAACTATTTTTCCTATTAACCATCTATTAATACATTTTATTACCATAGGAACGATGCATTACTAAGACATATAGGCCCCTATCTCTCATAACACATTTATACTCACCAAAAGACTAGTACATCCTATCAAGGCTGACACTATAATCTCTCATAAATCTCATAAGCTACATGTTTATAGACACACATCCCCACATCAAGGACTAACCTATATATATCTACAACTGATACTAATGGGGTGACGTTCCTATTTCCCAACAATCAAGGTCTAATTTTTTTATCTAAATCATGCAATTTGAAGGAATGGTATACAAGGTCAGGGCATACCGTAGCAGTTGGAAGTCTCACCTAAGTACACTAATCATTCTAGGTCAAAACAGTACTAGGGTATCAACACACAAACAATCTAGGGTATCCTAATTGGAAAGGTAAGGGAACAACAATCATCAAGGTTATAGGGCTGTCTACCATCCTATATAAAAATTGGTCATTAACAAGCAACTAAGAAAT
The DNA here is from genome assembly GCA_029216955.1 of Iris pallida. NCBI lineage: Eukaryota > Viridiplantae > Streptophyta > Magnoliopsida > Asparagales > Iridaceae > Iris > Iris pallida. Next base: position 29,846 of record JANAVB010043144.1, on the reverse strand, counting down.
TATTAAAAGGTTACTATTCCATAAAATGGCAAAAATTGAAAATTTAGGCACAACAAATCACAAATAGATTTTTGTCTTGACACGATCTAAGTTGATCAATTTCGGGATAAAACGAGATTTAGGCAAGAAGGAAAATCAATAAAATCAAAGTATGAGCACGAGCATCCAATGATGGAGGTTCAGATCATGATTAAATTTAATTCGGCTGAGTACGAATACGAGGTTATAGGCGATAAAAAGATTTCAAGGAGAATTGTCAAGGCTGTCGCGAATGAGACTCTAGGGTCAAGTTTAACTATGTCTCCATTCTCGTAGATTGATACATGAAAAAGCGAACCAAAGTACAATAGGTTGATCAGACCATCATGTACCGGTTCTGATTAGACAATATGTTAGTGGGTGGCCACCCAATAAAATATGTCATGACCAAGCTCAAAATAGATAAGCTTGCAAAACTAAGGCTAATTTAGCAGCACAAGATATAAGGGTGGTAATGATGAAAGGAATTACATAGTCCAAGTTTCTTAACCAACGGGTCAAGTAATCAGATAAGGTACAAGGTTAAGCATCTAAGGAAACAAGCAGAACACCATCACATGTCGGGTCGAAAGAATTGAGTCAAGGCTGGATTTCTAATTGAAATAGGAAGAAATTTAGTATAATGGTAGAGGTTATAGTTTAGCCAATTGACCAAAAATTATATCAAGAAAATAGAGTACAAGAAGACGGGTTTTAGTGGGACATTATATACCTACACGAAGGTGAGCTCGTCTAGGTCTTATATAAGATTTGTTGGAGGGTAACAGCTAGTATTACATTCCGAATATCAAAGTCACGATAAGGAACGTCAAGGATCTCAATTAGAAAGTGGGAGTTCAAGAGGTGGTAATTAATGCACAAAAATAATGAAGATCGAGTTAGTCATCTGCTTCTGATACTCTTAAGTTCATCTGGTCATAACTTGCCAATCATATCTTTACCTCACCAGTCTCCATATAAAAATTTAACCTTTACTTAAACCCTTACCATGACTACCGTAGGCAATTCCCAATTTCCAAACATCACTCTTGAAGCACAGCCCTCACATCTAGGAATCAACATTAACCATTTATTTAAATTTCCAAGTTCTTTCACCTTGTCTTAAATTTGACCCAAAACCTCTAAATCTCGTTTACGAATTCCTTGAACTTGTTCAAATTGTTCTCCTCGTATTATTTAATTTAAATCTCTAGGCCTTACAAAACTTATCTTCCATCATAAAATCAACTTCCGTATTTTCTTCGACATACACCCTTGAATATTATTCTCCTAAAAATATTTCACAACAATCTCTAAACTTCCAAACTTTGTGTTCTCTCTATCCCTAGTCATTTCCTCGCAACATCTTGTTTAATATCCTTATTAAACACAATTAACTTCTCTTTTCCATTACTAACCTTCTACATAGCCTCAGAGTAAAAGTTTTCTCCAGAATCAATAACCAAGATTTTCTAAGTTCTCAAAACTTGGTTGACCTCTGATATCATCATTAGTTTTGAATACACCTATAAACTATCTCATAACCCCAAAATTTCTCTAAATATAATTGTTTCCAGATTGGCAGTATACATCTCTTTATTCTATTCGAGACCTTTACCACATTTCTATCTCAAGTTTCCATATGGAACACTCCACATTTGATTTCCTTTAGATCATCATAAAATAACCAGTTACGTCTTCTCTGAGCTACATAATTTACGTCACTTTCTTAGCCTTCCCCATGCAAAAGATACGAAGATTCAAGGGTTTCGAAGTACATCTGGTAGGGACGACAAGATGTGGGTAATTAATGTAATGAGACAGAGTTTAAGATAGGAGGTAAATAAGAATGCAAGAGAATAATGGCGAGAAAGAATAATGAAGATATGTTCCTTCTCATCGGTTCAAACGAGAGGAACCCATCAAGCTTAAATTCAATAGCAAGGAATGAGGGTGAATCCAAACAAGAGGAAAAGTAATTCCAATTGAAGTTTAAAATGAGTTTCTCAGGGGTCGTCCCAGAAATCTCTCAAAGAATCCTAGGTGTGATTAAGTACCTTAGATTTGAAAATATTAATCTAAATACAAAATTAAATCAACAACTACAAATTTTTTCAAAATCATCAACTAATACCAGGATTCAAAGTTCTACAATGAATCCACAAAATCAAATTCAAATCAAGGAAAAAGGTGAATCAAAACAAGAAAAAGGAGTTTAAATCGGAATTCAAAATGAGATTCTCAAGGGTCATCCCAGGAATCTCTCAAGGAATCCTAACAGTGATTGAGTATCCTCTCATCCTAACACCTTAATTTATATACATATAGCAGGCTCGTAGTACAACTAAGTCGTTGCGCTACTACAAAATCGTACTAATACGAATCTCGACCTGCATGGGCCACCACTAAAAACGTGTCACGACCCGCATCCTAGAATTAGGACACGAGAACGTAACAACGCCCAGCCTATGCCGCAGTGTCGGGTGGTAGAACGCTGTCCTAGGTCTCAATGCATCTAACAGTATAAGACTAAACAGTTTATACTCCTCGAATGGGGATGACATAGCAGAATGTAAACTCAATCACATCTAAGGTAGAGCATAAAGGAAGATAGATAAACATGAAATCCAAAGAGATACAACAGATAGAAGTCTAAGTGACTAAGATACATAAACTCAGAATACATCTCAAAACTCAAATACAGTAATCCATAAATACATCTCAAGACAACTGAGAAAAAACTATGAACAAACCCTAGCTATCTATACAACCTCTACTGTCTCCTCTAGGCTAGCAGGCAACCTCCAGGCTATCTGTAAAATTTATCAACAGGTCCAGTCAGGACAGGAGCGAGCACACTACATCTCAACAAGTCATAACAGGAAAGGAAATGTAATCATGCTAGAGAATAAAATACAGGATCTGAAAAATAGCAAATGTAAAAGAGAGACGTAAGTAAAATAGCATGGGATGGATTCATGATTACACTACTTGGAATTGATTCATGATTACACTACTTGGAATTATTCACATGTTCATTTATACTCCCCCATCCCCAATCAATACACAAGGATCCAATCAAGTTACGTTAAGATTCATGATTATACTACGTTGCCCATAAAGGGTGATTCATGGATTGATTCGCGAAGGCTCGGTGATCATGAGGGTACATGAGTCACTAGCTGATTCCTGAAGATTCATGATAATAGAAGCATGAGATACGTAATGTAAGTAAACACACATGACAAAAGTATCTGATGCTCCCGAGAGGGATAACATCTCATGAAGGGATCCATATAGCACCAATCCGTATTACCAACGTGTCAGCATCAAGTAAGATAGTCTAAAGCAGGAAATAATCCTAAACATGATATGAAATGATCAGAGAATGTACTTGCCTGATATCTGAATATCCAAGGTAAAGACTGTCCAAGGAGAGGTGTCTGGCTCCTAATTAGAACACACAAGTCACAACATGTCCAGAAGGGTAATATAAAGCACTACAATGCATTCTACATGAATCTAGGTCAAACTAGGCCAAAGTCAACCCTTGGTCAACTCTGGTCAACTGCACTAGTCAAACTAGTCATGTTCTACGTACCCAGCAAGTCTTAATAGGCCTAACCAAGACTATTCTAGCAAGCACACATCAATACAAGGCTATACAAGCCAACATACACCCAACTCTATATAGCAGCAATTATTCAATACTCAAATAAGCAAGAATTCACATTGGATATCACTAGGTAATCTATTAGTTTAAGCTATATATGTCTACACATATACACATGCATATATTGGTATTCAACATTAGGTCTATAATCATGGTATTTCAAATGGTTATAAACTTATATATTACAACACAATATGCTAACATATATAATACATACATAGCTAAGTTAACTATATTCATAAATACTTATTTAAGAGGCTATGTGTGTGTAGGTGAACATGAAAAAGGGGCAAGTGAGGGTTAAATGGGCATACATAGTGTATACATATCAAAGAGTGTCAAAGTGTAAGTGAACAAAGTGTCAAGTATGATAGTGTCAACATAGTGTAAGAGGGTACATGAGGTAATATAGGATTTGTGTTAACATAGAACATTACATCTCATTAACTTGTATATTGCATAAATTACATCTATTATTATTACATTCATGCTTGCATTCATTCATCATTCATTTATTCTCTTGCACTATATACCATACATTACATACTATGGAACCTACATATTCATTACAAGCCATACTTATACATGCTTATATTAGATAGGATACTTAAACTTCATACGTCATTTATTTAACCATTTATTCATGCTTGTATTCTCCATTTAATTACATAATGTATATACATTAACATGGATTAAAATCAAATAGAACATTATATTACACACAAGGGTGCACAAAATACATATGCCGAATAGTAACTCCTACTAATAATCAAACTGTACCATCTCAGCATGAATTAAAATCTAGGATTAAAGTATGTTATAGATCTATGTGTTAGCTTTCCGAAACTTCAAACGGATCGCGTTTTGTTTCCAGAAACTCCCAGAATCGCGAAAACACCGAGAACGCGTTTGTCTTTCGTACAGCTGACACTCAAATAATTCTCCAGAAAGTTACAGAAAGAATTAGGCCTATTAATACATGTTTTTGGAAAGCTAAATTCAATATGCTTCTTATAAAAAAATGGGAGATTAAACTGAGCTTTGAGCTAGAAGTTATGACATTTCTAAGTTAGGGCTGAAATTAAAAACGTGGATAAAAATCATGACGGATTTGGGTAGTTTGAGACAAAAGAACACAAGTATATAACATAATATATCAAGAACTCACTCTCTACACTAATATATATAGACACTATAGAACACATCTCCAATACAAAAATATGAGATTAAACATGTAATAATTCATTCATATATAACAACAACACAGTGTGTCCAATTTGGGATTTTCCCACATGGACACAACCATAACACAAAGGACACTCCTATGACCTCCAAATGGACACAAAATGGACACAAATGGAGATACAACCATGGGGGTCATTCATATGGGTTCAAAATAGATCTATATGCATGAGAAAATAAAAGGAGAAGGGATTTATACCTTCCGGTAGATCGAATCGAAGAAAAACCTTTCCGGAGCGACACCGACACGTAGATTCCAAAAGGACACGAACGAGCTCCAAATCCTCCCAAACTTGGGTAGCTTCCTCCTTGGCTAGAATGGAGAAGGAAAGAAGAAGATTGGTGGCAAAATGGAAGGATTTGGTAGAGAAATTGCTAGGGATTGCTCTCTAGAAATTTGGGGAAGAACAAGAGAGAGAGTGTAGATGAGAATAATGAAATAAACTTGAGCCTATCCTCTCCCAAAGTGGCTGGCCATATGGGGCTATTTGTCCTTATGGTAAGGTCCAAAATGCCCCCACTAACCTATTCTATGACTATTAGGAAAGGGCTAATTGGTTGGGGCTAAATTAGTCATTCTAAAGTCTCTAATCACACTAACCTTATCCATAATAATTAGTCTAACCTCTAACTAAAATATTTCTATCATGTGGACTAAAATTAATATCATGTCGGCCATGCCTAACTAGTGTATGGGTCCCACTAGAGTCAAACTACCCCCGAGTCCCCGTTTTAAGTCGGATTGAGTTGAAATTCGAACCTGACTCAAATAACCCCAAAACAATATCATAAATAATAAAATAATATCAAAATAATTCAAAGAGGTCAAATGCAAAAATATCCTTAGGCCAAAAATGATATTAAATATCATAATCACATGGTTAGGCTCTAGGTCAAACAGTCTCTAGGGTTTCACTAGCAAAACGTCAAAACCACAAGTCATTGATTTAAATAATTTTAGAATGATTTAAAATCACTAAAAATCATATCATAAATTAAATATCATTATTAAAATAATTATAAACAAAAATTTTAAAATTACCCTCATTTGGGAAACTGGGTGCTACAACTACTTACTACGGTGCCACACTAGATGAGTGCCCAGATTTGGACCAGCAGCAGGATCCATTAGCTGTAGACGACACTCCATTAGTTTAGGATTGTCTTACTTTTTGGGATTACTGTACTAGACTTTGAGATATTCTGAGATATATTATTTTAGACACTTAGAACTCTGGATTGTATCTCTGTGTTTCTCTGTTCTGGATATTGTTATCTTTCATTATCTATCTATCTTACCTGTTCTACCTTAGCTGTGGTTGAGTTATATTTCTGTTATGTCACCCCCATTCGGGAGTATAACTGCTATTACCTTCAACTGTTAGATGTTGTGACCTAGGACAGCGTTCTACCGCCGACACTGCGGCGTAGGCTGGACGTACCCACGTCTCGTGCCCTTACTCTAGGGTGCGGGTCGTGACAACCCGGTCCTTGTTCTGATGCTGTTTCATTCAATAAGATTTTCTGGTTTGCCAAATATATGTATATAATATATAATATATATATATATATAATATATATATATATATATATATATAATATATTCTAGTATTTTTAGAAATTTATTTATATATATTTAAAATTATATATTCTTTTTTAAATATAGAAAGAAAAAAAAAGATAAAGGGGAGATGTATATACATATAACGATTTTCTATAACTAAATAGATAAATTTTGTGTACCAAAAATATTTGTTATGGGAATAAATTTTGACATTATTTCAAAATATTTTTTCTAAATCTTATATATAATATATATATATTATATATATTAATATATATATATTATCTATATATAATATATAGAACGGGTATGAGCCATAGGCTCATACTTTTATATGAACCATCCCACATGGCTTCCATTTGGACCGATAAAATATAGTGATTTGGAAGAGAAAATTTAAATAGATATAAATAAAAGATCTCATAATTTTTTGATAGATGATAACTTATCATATCTTTTCAGAAATGCAAAACATCTTAAAAATTGCCGCATGAAAAATCATCATCGCTTGCTAGTAATATTCTCAATATGTGGCACTATAACGTTAACACTGATATTGGCAAAATCTATACGTATGTAACTGAATATTGATATATCACATAATTCAGCATACTGGGCTTTTGCTATTCTGCTAATACATGATTTGATATAGGCCGTTTCTACAACTCTAACATGCGCGCATCCAGTAAAAAAATAATTTTTTTAAATCTATTGCAGGTAAACCAATCGACAAAGGTGGATACTATTTTATTTAATTCCATAATAATTAAGAAAAATACATAAAATACTTCAAATTAGGTTTAATATATAAAATATTTTTTTTCCAAACGTTTTAATAATTTATTAATAATTATTTGTTTTCTAATCTATACTACTATATAATGAGAAAACTTGAGCTCCACCGTAAAATTTTCCTTTCCAAATATACTCTTGCATAAGTTTATTAATTAATACTATTCATTAAAGTTAACAAGGACAGCTAGGTAATTACGGGAGGTGTTCTTCAATCTCTCTAAATTTAGAATAATTAAGATATATAGTTGTCTTTTGATTTTTCTAAGTAGTATTAATAAAGATTAGAATTATTATAACATTTTTTAATAATAATTTATAAAATACGTGCAACTCACGTATTTTATACTAGTTCTAATCTAAATAAGCCTAGAAGTGTAACATAAACACCTTAGATAGGGGTACAACTTGGGCGGGCTAAACCCGAACCCAATCGGTAAACCCGCCAATGGATTGGGTTAGCGTTGATGATACTTGGGCTCGGGCTTGGGTTCGGGTTAAAATATTTGAACCCGATCAAAAATTGGGTTGGGCTCGGGTTTATGTGTCGAGTTACCCAAAGAACCTGAAACCCGACATGTATATATATATATAATATATATATATATATATATTATATATATATATATATATATAGCGGAAGCGTACCTAAATCCATTGCTAGACTTGATGGATCTTGAAGCGAACGTCTCTTTATTGGGTTTGATCTTCCAACTTGCTACGACCCTTAGGGTCCACTTGGATTGAAGGTTAAGAGAGTTAAGTGAAGGGAAGTTAACTAAGGGAAAAATAAAACCATGCTCGGTTTGAAGGTAGGGGTTTAGGAGGGAGAGTTATAGAGGGTTAAGTGAGGGTTTATTTCACCCTCTTTTGTCCATTTTTTAACCCCCCCCCCCCCCCAAATCGGAGGGATAAGGAGGGTGATTGAGGGGTTTTGTTTAACAAGTCATAAATACCCTTATTTGTTCTATAAAATATCATAATTTTTCTTCTATTTTTTTTGTTTTCAATATGTTGCTCCGTACCTTCCTAATTTGTGAAAATATTTTGACAAGTTAAAATTAAAATTTCAATCAAATTTAATTTTATAACATATGTAATCAGGTTATTTTGGTAACGATCATACTTTTATTAATTCTCTTCTCACTTAAAACCTCCAATCCAAGCAAGAGTTATTAAATACCCCTCACTTAACTTTCCATCCAATCCAAGTAAGGTTCTATGTATTGACTCTACTCCCCCTCACTTAACTTCCCTTCACTTAACCCCACTTAACTCTACTTATTTTTCCCCCTCAATCCAAACAGACCCTTAATGACAAAGAGAATCTGAATCCTTTGTCCCTCTTTCTGTTAATGGGAATGCAGAAGAGAAAAAGAGAAAACCTCTCTGTTGGTGGCCGTATAAGTTGGAGACCATAACCCTAATGAACACATATATTTATATGTTTTGACATTTCTAATTTGGCCCCTCATCAAATTTATCTCCGGTATCTACACATTAATTCCATGACAATTATACCCTTAAGCCAATTTCCAAATAGACCACTTTAATTTGGCTTAATTATTTAGATAGCCTAAACACAATTAATTTTCATGTGTGGCCCCATAATTATTGAATAATTTCAACAATCTCCCACTGGGCCACATATGTAACCTTATAATTGTGTTAACCTTAGTGAGCTCATAAATTGCTATCTTAATCCTTAGGGTATATCCGGACAATCTCGTCCATTAACCATATCAACATAGGATCAAAGTGGCCTTCGTCACATATAGCATAACTAAAGCATCAATGGTCACATATACCAATATAGCTAAACGACATAGATCAATCATGGATGCGTAGCCTAAAAATTACACACAATGTGATCAATACATGTCTATTTCCAACTGGTCCTCCTTAACTTTAATGAGATCAATACTTTAACATAACGAAAACAGAATGAACTGAATTTCCATATATCTGATCAGATAAATATCCAAAATACTTTAATATATAAATGTGTCCAAAACCAAATAGCACCCAAATACATAAAATACAAACTTTCACTATATTGCCATATACTTGATTGAGATAACACACATATGAGCAGTATGCTCATGAAAGACCCTGGGTGATAATACTTTTGTGAGCGGATCCGCTAAAATGGAGTTTGTCATAATGTGCTATATGGACACTTTAACCATTCTGAATTCTTTCTTTCACAACTAGATACTTTATGTCAATATCCTTGACTTATACAAGTTTCTGTTGTTATTGGAATACATTACTACTTATTTATTGTCACACCATAATTTAAGTGGTCTTTCAACACCGTACTGTAGATGCAGCCTTGTGACAAAATTTGCAACCATATTCCTGAATAGATGCCCCACAGCATGTTATAAACCTTGTTGTCATGGTGGAAGAAATTATGAGTGCATGTTAGACAATCATCCAAAATATGTCTCCATTAGTCAGCATAACCTGATGTGGATCTCCTACTGTGTTGGCATCCAACAAAATCGGAGTCAGAATACCTTATGATCTTCAGAATTATCCGATCTCCTACAAAAAGCATATAATTTCTTGTTTTCTATTAATTACTTAGGTAGTTGGCTGCTACCCAATGATCCATCCATATTTGCTTAAATATCTTCCTAACGTCCTAATATGTACGCGATATCCTGACGCGTACATACTTGAGCATACATTAGACTCCCTACAACTGATCATGAAGAAAAAATTTATTATATTTTCTTAATTTCAAGGCTATTCTTAGGGCACTGATTGAGACTGAACTTGTCTCCTTTAGCGACTCGGGTGTCACCTGGTTTGCATTCCTGCATGCCAAATCTTTTAAGCACTTTATCGATATGTGATAATCCAAGAATACCTCGAGAACGATCTCGGTGTATTTGAATTCCTAATACAAAAGATGCGTCACCAAGATCTTTCATCTCAAAGTTATTTGATAGAAATTTCTTAGTGTCATGCAATATGCCTATATCATTTGTGGCAAGCAGTATGTCATCAACATACAAAACCAAAAAAATAATTTACTCTCACTGAATTTATGATACACACAATCTTCACAACGTTAACCTTAAAAACAAACGAGATAACAACTTGGTGAAATTTATAGTACCACTGACGAGAAGCTTGCTTGAGTCCATAAATGAATTTTGTCAATTTGCAAACCATATTATTTGGACCTTTCGACACAAAGTTTTCTGGCTGCACCATATAAATAGTTTCGTCAATGTTACCATTGAAAAATGCTGTTTTGACATCCATTTGATGTAACTCAAGATCAAAATGTACAACATGTGCTATGATTGTTTTAAATGAGTTTTTCAAAGATACCGAAGAGAAAAACTCTTTAAAATCAATTCCAAAATTTTGAGTAAAGTCACTAGTTACAAGACATACTTTATACTTCTCCACATGACCCTTCGAATCCTTCTTGGTTATAACTGTTCATTTGCAACCAATGGATTTCATACCTTTTGGTAATGGTACAAGTTCTTAAACTTTATTGTCTTGCATGAACTTATACTCCTTATTTATTGTATCAATCCACTTTGAGAAACTGGAACTTTCCATGGCCTGACGGAAGTTGATTAGATCATATTCCAGTATTCACAGTCTTCCTCACGTTCCTAGAGAAATATGACAATATTATCTAAAATTATATTTCTATTTTCTCTGGTAGACCATCTTAATACTACCGGTTCTTGAGGTTGTTGAGTTTGTTCCTTATGAATAATTACCTTATCTTGAATGGGGTGCCGCTACGTTATCGTTGTTAAGGTATCTCAACAACGACTTATAGAGGTAATTCAACATTGTCTTATTGAGACTCCGAATTCACTTTTTGATCATAACAGGTATAGAATCCTGCACATCGTCAAAAGTGATAGTAGGAATCGTAATTGATTCCTTCTCAAAGACAATGATTCGGACTTTATTTCTCCCCCAAACTCAACATCCTCAAAAAATATTACACTTCTTGTCTCAAAAAAAATTTCTTAGTGTGGGATTGTATAATTATCAACCCCTTGATCTGTAGCATAACCAATAAAATAGATGCTTATGATTTAACTTTGGTATGTCTTCCCATTACACATTAAATTCTATAAAGTCAATGGAATCCAAAACTCATCAGACACAAATCGTTCAACTCTATTTCTAGACAAGTGACCTAATGCTTATGTCATAATGAGGCTAAAAATATTGTTAATTTTCTGTTTAGTACCACATAACTTCACTTGCAAGGTTTCATTATAAGATGCAATAGTTTCAACTGAATATAGGTTATTAAACCTTAAGGAAACCGTTACCAATAATATTTAAATTTAAAGATAGACTAAACTTATTGTTTCCAAATGAACAATGATAACCGGATTTCTCCATTAAGGAAACTGAAACTGAATTTCGTCTAAAAGACGGTACAATAAAAGTGTTTATCAAATCCAAATAATAATCGGTTCCTAAATACCTAAAATATCCTATTGCTTTCACTTCTACTGAATTTCCGTCACCCACATAGATGTATCTTTCACCATCAATTGACTTTCGGTAACTCAGACAACCTTGCTTAGAACATTAATGTGGGTAGTCCCACCAGAATCTAACTACCATGAGTTTTTTGGTACTAAATCTAAATTAACCTCAGAACAGATCAAATTTAGAAATGTACTTTTTTTATACGCCATGCGTGGTACTTTGTACATTTTTACCTTCTATGTCCTGTCTTATCACAAAAGAACAACCCTTAGTTTTATATTGTTGTTTCTTTTGATTTGGAACCTTAGCAGCTACTATATTCTTTTTTTGCCCTTAAAGTTTATCCCATAAACATGAAAATTAAAATCTTATTGGCAGATATTTTAACAACATTAACTGTAAAGAGAACAAAGCAACAAAAAATAAACATGCTCTTGTTGGCACATTTTATTTTGATAATATTAACAGCATCTTTGTAGTTCAGTTTTCTCTGTTTATCAGATTGACATCATTTCCGAAGCTCCACTACATAAATTCTGTCCATTCAAGTTTACCAACCATAGCCTTGAAGACTGAAGCAAAGACTGGCGTTCCTTGAAAGACGGCTCTCAACACTTCAAGATTTTGAGTCTGTTCAAGGTCTAGGTCTTTCTGTAAACACTTAGGTTGGATGACAAAACTAAAAGTCTTCTTATTTCTTCAGTCAAAAATCAAGTTCTTATAAAACGGCATACCGACGGTATGCTCCGGCATACCGGCGGTATACCGTTTTATTGACCACAAAACATTCTGTGAGAATTATCGGCATACCGACGGTATACTCCGGCATACCGACGGTATACCATTTTGTGGACCACAAAACGTTATGTGTTAAACGTCGGCATACCGACGGTATGCTCCGGCATACCGACGGTATGCTCCGGCATACCGGCGGTATATCATTTTGTTTGCCTCAATAACGTTCTATGATAATTATCGGCATACCGACGGTATACTCCGGCATACCGACGGTATACCGTTTTGTGAGCCATAAAAATTCTGCGACAAACATCAGCATACCGACGGTATGCTCTGGTATACCGACGGTATGCTCCGGCATACAAACGGTATACCGTTTTGTTTATCACAAAATGCTCTGTGACAAACATCGGTATACCGACAGCATACCGCGACATACGACGGTATACCGGGTTACGAAATTTGATTTTTGAATGGCAGACACTAGCATTAATGGCTAGCATTAAATGCACTCAATGGATATAATTATGACCGTTAGTGTTTGACCGGCATATTGACGGCATGCCGGTCCATACCGACGGTATGCCGGTCAGGCTGTATCCAGGAGCATTAAATGCTACCTACTCTTGGTTTCTTTATAAATGAAAGCCTTCTCTCTCTTGAAGGCTTTATCCACTCTTGCCATAAATTTTCAAAACAACCAATGTCACAACCCGCACCCGCTTTTTCGGATACGACACGTGTCCAAGCCAGCCTACGCCGCAGAGTCGGCGGTAGAATGCTGTCAAGCCCGCAAGAAATAAATGCTCAAAATTACAAAATAATATTTGCTGCTCATTCATATTTCTAAGTTTATTACAACAGTTACAACATTTAAATTTAAAAGAAACACGAGTTCTCACAATTTATAAAAATGATACAATGGCTATCTACTTCTAGGTTTATGTCTGCAAGTACACCTGTATCTCCCAAAGCTAAGTGAATCTACGGCTAACCTGAAAAATATTGGTTTCCAGTCAGGAATGGAACAAGCACACAAACCAACGACAAATCGAAAATATAATAGAATTAACAAGACATGAAAATGGCATATGAGAGATAAAAAGTAGAAAGATACTGATGACATGGCACAATGGAATGGACAAGGGAAATAAAATAAAAACAACTATTTATGTGGTGTGAAATATCCGTTTCGACACGTGAACGGCTAGGGGATAAATTCGGCACCTGCACGTGTCGTGTGCAGATACTATTATTCACGAATAGACATCATGGGGATAGTTTTGGGTAGTCCACCTGTCTAGTAAGATATTTCTCCTTCCGACTACTCCGTGTGATGAGCGTGTCAACAAGCAGCAAGACATATATAAACATGAAATGTATAGACTACTATGAATCGAAAGCAATCAGAAAGTGTACTTGCCTGTGGTCCTTTGCTGGTGAAACCAATAATCCCGTTAGGTCCACGTTATTCTGATTAGCCTAGGGTCGATGTACAAAAGTTAGGAATTGCAAGAATTAGATTTGTACGATTAGCCACTGTTGAACACTATTTAGTCAAAAAGGAAAAATCAATTAAATAATTCGTATTAAGAATATCCTTTAAAATATTTGTGAAATTTATTAAAAGCATCTGATTAAGAATAAGAGTCCATACTATAATTTATTTAAGAAGGTTATTTATAACCACCTTTTAGAAAATAATTATAATACTTGAAAACTATAATTATTTTGAAACATAGGGATATCCTTTTTAGGCTAATCTCAAATACCATATTTTGCTATAATAATTTGATAATAATAATATAAAATTCATGTAGTAATTTGTATTGTTAATTAATTAGAAAAATTGTTGACTAAAATTAATAGCAACTAACAACTACTAAAGATTACAAACTATTAATTAAGAATTCAAAATAATACTTTAACTAATATTTATAAAACATAACTAATACGGTATATCAAAATTTAAGTAAAACAAGTACAAGCCCAAACTATTCTAATCTGCCCCAAGCTATGGGTCTGGCTCAATAGTCCAAACAAAACTAAAAATAAACAACAAAACAATATGTAAAAGTCAGCCCACTGAATTGGGCCCAATACCCAAAATTAACTAGTAGCAAATATAATAATAATAAATAATATAAATAATAATAATAATAATAACAATAATAAACTAACCACTTAGCCCATATCCTTCATTTGAGCTCCCAGGCCCAACCAAGTCACCAAACAACAAAGTTATGCAAGCCCAATCAAACAGGAAAGAGAAATAAAAATAAAAACAAAATAACTCACAGGGAGAGAGAGAAGGTTAGAGAGAATGGAAAAGTTCAGAGAAAGTGAGAGAGAAAGGAAAGAGAAGAGTAGACAGAGGGAGAGGGAAAATCGAGCAAGAGAGCGAGGGCGAGAGGCTTACCATGGTGGTCGGTGGTGTGCTCGATGGGGCGGCGCGGTTCGGCTGGCGCCGGAGGGAAGACCGGCTCGACACTATGTCGACGGGATGGCGCCGATGGCTAGACGCGGCGTGCGGAGGTGACATTCCCCTGGGCCGGCTGGTCACGGCCGATGGAAGGTCGCCGGTGCGGGCATTCGCCGAACGTGGGGGTCAGCGCTGGAGGAGCACCGGAGCTCAACTCTGGGGAATCGGCAGTCAGGCGAGGTTAAGGCTTTCCTCTTTATTTTTTTCTATGGTGTGGTATCTGATGGTGAAGACTCGACGGTTGCCGGACATGCCGGCAGGAGGCGGCTCTGGTGGGGTCAACCAGACACGGTGGCGACGATGGGAATAGCCACGGCGGCGGCGAGGACGGCCAAGAGCGGCGGATCGCTGCGCACGGTGATGGCTAGAGATGCGGGCGCGGAGGGGAGGTCTGTCTTCAGATCTGGGCAGCTCGGTCAAGATCGACGCCGGCGTGCGGCTTGGCACAGAGGAGAGGGATTTCGGCTCGGATGATCGAGGCGGAGTCGACGTGTGGAGCAGCCGTAGGCGGTCGTGACGCGGGTTAGAATTTGTGTAAATTTTGTTTTCTGAATTGTGTCCAGAAGTTGGACACAGGATTCCTTGTGTGCTCCGATGTAAAGGATTCGATGAAAAGGATTGATGCAGATACACGGACACGGATGCCCGGGTCGGACCCGAGGCTGGACACGTTGGTTGTGGTATTGGATGTTTGCTGGTGGTCTGGTCATGGGAAGTTGGGGTCGGATGTTGGCGAGAAAGGGGACGCTAGTGTTGATGGCAGGGAGGTGACGATGGATTTCGATATGGAGGCAGTAAATCGGTTGATCCTTCATATATACAGACAACGCTTGGATAAGACCATAGCATAACTATTGATATACTGACAATTATTCTCTTCGTTTAATCTTTTTTTATAATAGATCAACCAAAGATTATATTTATCACGATCAAAATACATTTAAGTGGAATTTAAAACTCAAATAATATTCCTTGTATTTATATATAATACTTTGATATAATCAAAATGATTTAGGGTATATATATGTATATATTTGTTCTTATCTAAAATCTAATAAAATAATTTCATAAATATTATTATCATTCGAAGGTGATACCCAATAATTCTAATATCATTCAATAAACAAATTTTAATACAACTAAGTTCAATATACGTTTAAACGAAAATCAATTTGAAATCTGATAAATTTTAATATATATAAATATTCGATACTATCGAATAATTCAAATTGCCTATATGAAAATCTAAATCAGCTAGTTGCTTATTACTATAATTAAATAATATTTAATATTTATCAAAGTCTAAATCTCATAATTTCAAAACCAGTTCAAATAGCGTAAATACTTGAATCAACCTTTAATGTTATTAGAATAATTTAAACCATATATTCCTAATCATGATCTATTAGCAGATAATAATATCAATTTAAATCAACACTTAGTATTTATCAACTAGTTTGAATAATATGGATTAAATTCTAGCTCAAATAGCGGATCAACGTAATATTTAAAATAGTAAATAATCTTTAAAAACAAATTTCATAAAATCATATGTCGTTAAGAATAATTCGAATACTCGTATATCTTCATAAATACAAAATTGAACTAGATTAATTAAATCTAACTATAGTATTTTGATAAATTAGTAATTCGAATGAGTTTTCAATAATATCAAATATTATTCAAAACAGATTCCATAAATCCAAATCATAAAGTATAATTTAATAATTCTATAATATAAAATAAATTAAATGTATCGCCTTTCTTTTCTAAATATCTATAATAGAATTTAAAATATAATTTTATCTTTTTCGAAACTGATTTGAAATAAAAGGAATGTCAAAAATTCGAGAAGAGGGGTTACAACCAAGAGCTCCACCATTAGTACTCTACCAAGCTTTTAATTGTCATCCTCTCCCAAAGTGCTAGAGTATTTAAGAGTTGTAAATTTCGATCTTCAAGTGTTAGAAGATCAACAAGTTCTCTTCTCTTTTCTTTGAAGTTGGCGAGCCTTCGTAAGAAAACTCGTGTGTTGAAGTTGGCGAGTTCTTCGGATCCAAACTCGTGTTGAAGTTGGCGAGTTCTTCGGATCTAAACTCGTGTGTACTATTTTATTAAATAGTAGATTTAAACCGGAGAGAGTTTCGGGACTGGATTGCCTCTAGCAAGGATACCAGGATACATCTTGTGTTTGATCTTCTTACTCTCTCTCTCTCTTTTTATTTTACGCATATTGCTTCTTGTGCTTAAGTTATTTTTATTTTCCTATTCACCCCCTCTAGGGTTCTACAATTGGCATCAGAGCTTTGTTCTCTTGATTTGGATTTATACCCTTGAGTGGTATATGGCCACTAACCCTAGTATCAACACCTTCCACAATGAGGGACACTCCATAAATAGACCTCCCCTATTTGATGGAACCAACTATAACTACTGGAAGATTAGGATAATCATTTATCTAAAGTTAATAGATTTCGATTTATGAGATTGTGTGATAAATGGTCTCCCTACTCCTTCCAGAGTTATTGAGGATGTTGCATCTGACACCCTTAGGGACTCACTCACTGAAAATGCCAAGAAGCTCGCTAGTCGAGATGCTAAGGCTATGAACGCTATTTACTGTGCTCTCGATAGTAGTGAATTCAATAGAATCTTTACTTACAAGACTGCCAATGAGATTTGGAAGTTGCTTCAAGTCACACACGAGGAACATCACAAGTAAAGGAATCCAAAATTAGTAGACTCATGCAAGAATATGAGTCCTTTACGATGAAACAAGATGAGTCTATTACTTGCATGTTTACTCATTTTGGTGATATTATTAATCCTTTTTCTTCTCTTGGTAAGAAATATCCCGCTCATGAAAAGATCAAAAAAATTCTTAGAGGATTGACAAAAGGATGGAATCCTAAAGCTACCGCAATCATTGAGGGGAATGACCTGACAATCATAAACCTTGAAACCCTCATGGGGAAGCTTATGACTCACGAACTCGACATGAAAGATCAAGAGAAATCTTCCGTACAAGAGAAGGAGAAGGAGAAGACCAAAGAGAAGGAGAAGTCTCTAGCTCTCAAAGTTACAAAGTCCTACTCAAAGGATAGCTCCGATGACAACGAGTCGGATGATGATGAAGAAATAGCTCTCACAGCTAAGCACTTCCGAAAGTTCCTCAAGTTCAACAAAGCCAACCATTTTAGACGGGACAACGAGGAAGATCCGGCATGTTAAAGGACCGGTTACATCAAGAGAGATTGTCCTATGATAAGAAAAGACTCAAGCAAGTACGAGAAGCCAAGCAAAGGAAGCTCGTCCTCTAGGAAATTCGCCAACACTAGCATTTGGTGTGAGAGTGACGTAAGCGACTCCGACAACGACAAGGAATACAAACACAATACAAACATTTATCTCATGGCAACCGATGAGGTACTCGATGATCTTTCCTTAAATACTCTTACTTATGACGACTTAGAAAATGCTATTCTTGAATTACACGAAGAACACAAAGGTGTTAGGAACAAATACAAGAAATCTCTAAAAGAGGTTGATGCACTTCAACTTGAAATAGAAAGACTCTCTAACATCATTATTGAGTAAAAGGGAAATCTCCTGCTTCTGACACGGATGATATAGAGTCTTTGAGACTCAAGATTTAAGAATCTCTTGTCACCATCAAGAAAAAGGATGATGAGATTCAATCCCTCAGAAGGGCCTATGAATTCGCTATGCATAAAGTACAAGATGCGAATAAAGATATAACACTTCTATCAAGTATGAGATCTTCTTATGCAGATTAAGAGATTAGGTAATAAGAACACACTCAAACACATGCTCCAAGACACCCTCACACTCATCACAATATTAGTCATACTTCTTACATGAACATGAACATGAAACAAAAGTCCTTTTCTAACACAAGAAAAGGACCGTTTATTAAGAAGAACACCTCACATCATGCATTCTATTATCATCATTACATACACATGATAGAACTCCTCACACTAGACCTTCACATGTGCATAACACTCACTCATTTTCTTCAAAATCTTCTATGATGTGTAACTATTGTGGATTGCTTGGACATACCTCTAATTATTGTCATATAAGGAAACAAGTTGATATAAAAGTTTATAAATGGGTTCCTAAGACTAACAATCAAAGACCCAAACGATTATGGGTACCAAAATGTTCATCTTCAACTTATGTTGTAGGTGAAGAGTCCTTCTCATGCTAAAAGCAAGTGGATTCTCGATAGCAGTTTTTCACGGCACATGATCGGGGATGCTTCATTATTTACAACGCTATCGATGAAGAAGGAAGGATACGTCTCCTTTGGTAACAACTTAAAGGTCACATTATAGGAAATGGTAATATCGGTTCCCCTCCTTATCCTTGTATTAAGAATGTGTGTCTTGTTACTAATCTTAAACATAATCTTCTTAGTATTAGTCATCTTACCGATAATGGTTATGATATTAAGTTTGTTAAGCTTAAATACTTAATTACTGATAGTTCAAATGGATCTATTGTTTATGAAGGCATTAGAAAAAATAATATGTTTTATATCTTGTCGAAGGCACTAACAATGACATGTGCTTAGTTGCTAAGTGATGAAAGTTGGCTTTGGCACATGAGGCTCGAATACGCCAACATGGATACCATTTCTCGTCTCGCCACCAAGAAGCTTGTAAGAGGACTCCCAAGTATCCCTTTCAAAAAGGATATGGTGTGTGAAGAATACGAGAAAAGTAAGTTGACCAAGTCATCCTTCAAATCCATCAACTCTGTGAGTACCACTAGACCTCTTCAACTTATTCATATGGATCTTTTTGGTCCTAGTAGAGTAGCTAGTCTTGGAGGCAAGCTTTATGCTTTTGTTTTGGTTGATGATTTTTCGAGATTTACTTGGGTTATTTTCTTGCTTGCAAAAGTGATACTTTTTGCGAATTTGTTGCTTTTTGTAAACGTGTTCAAAATGAGAAAAGTTTTTCTGTTACGACCCGCACCCTAGAGTTAGGGCACGAGAAGTGGGTACGTCCAGCCTACGCCGCAGTGTCGGCGGTAGAACACTGTCCTAGGTCTCATGCATTTAACAGTATAAGGCTAAACAGTTTATACTCTCCGAATGGGGGTGACATAGCAGGTACAGACTCAATCACATCTAAGGTAGAGCATAAAATAGATAAAACATGAAATCCAAAGAGGTACAACAGAGAGAAATCTAAGTGTCTAAGATAAACAAATCAAGAATACATCTCAAATCTCCAAACTCAGATACAGTAATCCATAAAGTAAATACAACTCCAGACAATTGAAATAACTATCTAAACAACCTCTAATGTATCTCCACTAGGCTAGCAGGCAATCTTCAAGCTATCTGTAAAATTTATCAACGGGTCCAGTCAGGACAGGAGTGAGTACAGTACATCTCAACAATATCATAACGGGTTAGGAAATATAAACTTGCTAGAGAGTAAGATACAGGATCTGAAGAAATAACATGATAAAAAAGAGAGACTGTAAGTAATAGCTACAATATATAGAGAACTATCAGTGACTAGTGATTCAGAGCACAAGATGGTTATGTAAACGGCATGATGTTGTACACGAGTAATCTACAGAGGTTGTCACGAGTAATCTACTGGATTGATTACATAACCACTTCTACTCCCCCGCCCCAATCAATACACAAGGATCAAGCTAAGTTATGTTATTGCATACGAAGTATAGTCGCACACGAGATCGTGTGAATACATGAATATACACGATTTCACACGATTTGTATATGAATGTCACGAATACAAGGAGTACACGATGCTCACGATAAAGTACACAAACACGAATACCCGATATATCCGCTAAGGGGATAACATCGCACAACAAGATCCATAGTACTAATCCGTGTTCTAACTTTGTAGTGTCAGCATCATGTAAAGTATCTAAAGCAGGAAATATAATCCTAAACAAGATATGAAATGATCAGAGAATATACTCGCCTGATATCTGAATGTCCAAGGTAAAGATATTATCCGAGGAGAGGTGTCTGGCTCCTAATTAGAACAGACAAGTCACAAATGTCCAGAGGGTAATATAAAGCACTACAATGCATTCTACATGAATCTAGGTCAAACTAGGTCATGTCCTAACCCAGCAAGTCTTACTAGGCCTAACCAAGACTATCCTAGCAAGCACACATCAATACAAGGCTATACAAGCCAACATACACCCAACTTATATAGCATGCAATTATTCAATACTCAAATAGGCAAGAATTCACATTGGATATACACTAGGTAATTTATTACTTTAAGCTATATATGTCTACACATATATACACATGCATATATTGATATTAACATTACGTCTATAATCATGGTATTTCAAATGGTTATATAAACTTATATATTACAACACAATATGCTAACTTATATATAATATACATACATAGCTAAGTTAACTATATTCATAATACTTATTTAAGAGGCTATGTGTGTGTATGTGAACATGGCAAAGGGACAAGTGAGGGTTAAATGGGCATACATAGTGTATACATATCAAAGAGTGTCAAAGTGTAAGTGAACAAAGTGTCAAGTGTGATAGTGTCAACATAGTGTAAGGGGTACATGAAGTAATATAGGATTTGTGTTAACATAGAATATTATATCTCATTAACTTGTATATTGCATACATTACATCTATTACATTACATTACATTCATGCTTGCATTCATTCATCATTCATTTATTCTCTTGCACTAGTATATGCACCATACATTACATACTATGGAACCTACATATTCATTACAAGCCATACTTATACATGCTTATTAGATAGGATACTTACACCTCATACATCATTTATTTAACCATTTACTCATGCTTGCATTCTCTATTTAATTATATAAGTTTATACATTAACATGGGTTAAAATCAAATTGAACATTATATTACACACAAGGGTGCACAAAATACATATGCCGAATAGTAACTCCTACTAATAATTAATACCATCTCAGCATGAATTAAAATCTAGGATTAAAGTATGTTATAGATCTATGTGTTAGCTTTCCGAAACTTCAAACGGATCACGTTTTCGTTTCCGGAAACTCCCGGAATCGCGAAAACATCGAAAATGCGTTGTCTTTCGTACAGCTGACACTCAAATAATTCTCCAGAAAGTTACAGAAAGAATAGGCCTATTAATACATGTTTTTGGAAAGCTAACTTCAATACGCTTCTTTTAAAAAACGGGAGATTAAACCGAGCTTTGAGCTAGAAGTTATGACATTTCTAAGTTAGGGCTGAAATTAAAAACGTGGATAAAAATCATGACGGATTTAGATAGTTTGAGCCAAAAGAATACACAATATATATCCTAATTATCCACAACAATAATGACATAATAATATGAGGAACCACACTCACAAACTTGATTATATAATCATCATGAACCATTTATTACACATTAAATATGATACACTCTCATTACAACATATATATATATATATATATATATAATAATATATATATAGATATATATATATATATATATATTATTATATATATTTTTATATTATATATATATAAGAGATACATGAATGAAATGTAAAGTACTCAAGAACACATCTCTACATATTCAAATCTGGATTTAATATGAATTAATTCATTTAATCAATATTTTAAATATAAAGTGTGTCCAAGTTTGGGGGTTTTCCCCATGAACACAAGACACAACAATAATACAATAGAAATCCCTAAAGGACACATAATGGACACAAGAGGACACAAAATAGGGACACAACAATGGGGGTCATTCCTATGGTTAAAACTTTCTAAATACAAAATGGAGAAATAAAAGAGAAGGAAATATTACCTAAAGGAGAGAAAATCCAAGGAGAAAGCTTCTTCCTTGGGAGAGCTTGAGAGCACTTGGGGAAGAAGACTTCTCAAAGAAAGGAAATGAGATGGGAGTCCTATTAGGGCCGGCCACAATGGTTATCCCCCCCTCTCATTGAATATTACAAGTTTGCCCCTCCCTTAGTTACAAGTGTTTAAAACAATTTTGGTTAGGGTTTGGGGGTAAAAAGGTCAAAATAAAAACTCTAAATGGTTAACCTAATAATTAGGATTATGACTAATCTTTCTAACATGACTAATTAAAATGTGGGCATGGCTAACTAATGCATGGGTCCAACTAGAGTCTAAGTTACCCCGGGTCCCCGTTACAAGTCGGATTGAGATGAAATTCGAACCCGACTCAAATAATCCCAAAACAATATCATAAATAATAAAATAATATCAAAATAATTCAAAGAGGTCAAATGCAAAATTCTTAGGCCAGCCAAATGACATTAAAATATCATAATCACATGGTTAGGCTCTAGGTCAAACAGTCTCTAGGGTTTCACTAGCAAAACGTCAAAACCACAAGTCATTGATTTAAATAATTTTAAAATGATTTAAAATCACCAAAAATCATATCATGAATTAAATATCATTATTAAAATAATTATAAATACGAAATTTGAAATTACCCTCATTTGGAAAACTGGTGCTACAACTCTACCCACCTTAGAAAAATTTCGTCCTCGAAATTTAAGATCGATAGTACTCCTTCTAGAGCCTCTAACCTACCCAATATCTAAGGTAACACTTCCTAACACTGAATAATAAACGGACATCTAAATAGTGTCAATCTAGGAATACCTCCAACACTGCTCTGCTGTACGGCGGTAATGGAACTTCAATAAAATATGGACTGGAACCTATATCCAAGGGACTGGACCTATTTTAAAGTGGTCTTAACTAAGGATGAAAAGGAACTGATCATAGGCTATAGGTATGCTCAAACTATTATCTTCCTATTAACCATCTATTAATACATTCTATTACCATAGGAACGATGCATTACTAAGACATATAGGCCCCTATCTCTCATAACACATTTATACTCACCAAAAGACTAGTACATCCTATCAAGGCTGATACTATAATCTCTCATAAATCTCATAAGCTACATGTTTATAGACACACATCCCCACATCAAGGACTAACCTATATATATCTACAACTGATACTAATGGGGTGACGTCCCTATTTCCCAACAATCAAGGTCTAAATTTTTTTATCTAAATCATGCAATTTGAAGGAATAGTATACAAGGTCAGGGCATACCGTAGCAGTTGGAAGTCTCACCTAGGTACACTAATCATTCTAGGTCAAAACAGTACTATGGTATCAACACACAACAATCATCCCTAAGGAAGTAGGGAACAACAATCATCAAGGGGGCTGTCTAGCATCCTATATAAAAATTGATCATTAACAAGCAACTAAGAAATTATTAAAGGTTACTACTCCATAAAATGGCAAAAATTGAAAATTTAGGCACAACAAATCACAAATAGATTTTTGTCTTGATACGATCTAAGTTGATCAATTTCGGGATAAAACGAGATTTGGGCAAGAAGGGAAATCAATAAAATAAAGTATGAGCACAAGCATCCAATGATGGAGGTTTAGGTCATGATTAAATTTAATTTGACTGAGTACGAATACGAGGTTCATAGGCGATGAAAAGATTTCAAGGAGAATTGTCAAGCCTGTCGCGAATGAGACTCTAGGGTCAAGTTTAACTATGTCCTATTCTCGTAGATTGATACATAAAAATACGAACCAAAGTGCAATATGTTGATCAGACCATCATGTACCGTTCTGATTAGACAATATGTTAGTGGGTGGCCACCCAATAAAATATGTCATGACCAAGCTCGAAAATAGATAAGCTTGCAAAACTAAGGCTAATTTAGCAGCACAAGATATAAGAGTGGTAATGATGAAAGGAATTATATAGTCCAAGTTTCTTAACCAACGGGTCAAGTAATCAGATAAGGTACAAGGTTAAGCATCTAAGGAAACAAGCAGAACACCATCACATGTCGGGTCGAAAGAATTGAGTTAAGGCTGGATTTCTAATTGAAATAAGAAGAAATTTAGTATAATAGTAGAGGTTATAGTTTAGCCAGTTGACCAGAAAATCATATCAAGAAAATAAGTACAAGAAGACGGGTTTTAGTGGGACATGATATACCTACACGAAGGTGAGCTCGTCTAGGTCTTGCATATAAGATTGTTGGAGGGTAACAGCTAGTATTACATTCCGAATATCAAAGTCACGATAAAGAACGTCAAGGATCTCAATTAGAAAGTGGGAGTTCAAGAGGTGGTAATTAATGCACAAAATAATGAAGATCGAGTTAGTCATCTGCTTCTGATACTCTTAAGTTCATCTGGTCATAACTTGCCAATCATATCTTACCTCACTAGTCTCCATATAAAAATTTAACCTTTACTTAAACCCTTACCATAACTACCGTAGGCAATTCCCAATTTCCAAACATCACTCTTGAAGCACAGCCCTCACATTTAGGAATCAACATTAACCATTTATTTAAATTTCCAAGTTCTTTCACCTTGTCTTAAATTTGACCCAAAACCTCTAAATCCCGTTTACGAATTACTTGAACTTGTTCAAATTGTTCTCCTCGTATTATTTAATTTATCTAGGCCTTACAAAACTTATCTTCTATCATAAAATCAACTTCCGTATTTTCTCGACATACACCCTTGAATATTATTCTCCTAAAAATATTTCCAATAATCTCTAAACTTCCATAACTTTGTGTTCTCTCTATCCCTAGTCATTTTCTCGCAACATCTTGTTTAATATCCTTCTTAAACACAATTAACTTCTCTTTTCCATTACTAACCTTCTACATACCTCAGAGTAAAAGTTTTTCCCAGAATCAATAACCAAGATTTTCTAAGTTCTCAAAACTAGTTGACCTCTGATATCCTCATTAGTTTTGAATACACCTATAAACTATCTCATAACCCCAAAATTTCTCTAAATGTAATTGTTTCCAGATTGGCAGTATACATCTCTTTATTCTATTCGAGACCTTTACCACATTTCTATCTCAAGTTTCCATATGGAACACTCCACATTTGATTTTCTTTAGATCATCATAAAATAACCAGTTACGTCTTCTCTGAGCTACATAATTTACGTCACTTCCTTAGCCTTCCCATGCAAAAGATACGAAGATTCAAGGGTTTCGAAGTACATCTGGTAGGGACGACAAGATATGGGTAATTAATGTTGAGATAGAGTTTAAGATAAGAGGTAAATAAGAATGCAAGGGAATAATGGCGAGAAAAGATAATGAAGATATGTTCCTTCTCATCGGTTCAAACGAGAGGAACCCATCAAGCTTAAATTCAATAGCAAGGAATGAGGGTGAATCCAAACAAGAGGAAAAGAAATTCTAATTGAAGTTCAAATGATTTTCTCAGGGGTCGTCCCAGAAATCTTTCAAAGAATCCTAAGTGTGATTGAGTACCTTGGATTTAAAATATTAATCTAAATACAAAATTAAATCAACAACTACAAAATTTTATCAAAATCATCAACTAATACCAGGATTCAAAGTTCTACAATGAATCCACAAAATCAAATTCAAATCAAGGAAAAAGGTGAATCAAAACAAGGAAAAGAAGTTTAAATCGGAATTCAAAATGAGATTCTCAAGGGTCATCTCAGGAACACTCAAGAAATCCTAACAGTGATTGAGTATCCTCTCATCCTAACATCTTAAGTTATATATCCTATAGCAGGCTCATAGTAGTACAACTAAGTCGTTGCTCTACTACGAAATCGTTCTAATACGAATCTCGACCTGCATGGGCCACCACTAAAAATGTGTCACGACCCGCACCCTAGAGTTAGGACACGAGAAGTGGGTACGTCCAGCCTACGCCGTAGTGTCGACGGTAGAACACTGTCCTAGGTCTCATGCATTTAACAGTATAAGGCTAAACAGTTTATACTCCCCGAATGGGGTGACATAGCAGGTACAGACTCAATCACATCTAAGGTAGAGCATGATAAGGATAGATAAAATATGAAATCCAAAGAGGTACAACAGAGAGAAATCTAAGTGTCTAAGATAACAAATCAAGAAACATAACATCTCAAATCTCCAAACTCAGATACAGTAATCCAAAGTAAATACAACTCCAAACAATTGAAATACTATCTAAACAACCTCTAATGTATCTCCTCATTAGGCTAGGCAATCTCTAAGCTATCTGTAAAATTTATCAACGGGTCCAGTCAGGACAGAAGCGAGTACAGTACATCTCAACAATATCATAACGGGTTAGGAAATATAAACATGCTAGAGAGTAAGATACAGGATCTGAAGAAATAACATGATGAAAAAGAGACTGTAAGTAAATTGCTACAATATTAGAGAACTATCAGTGACTAGTGATTCAGAGCACAATATGGTTATGTAAACGCACGATGTTGTACACGAGTAATCTACAGAGGTTGTACACGAGTAATCTACTGGATTGATTACATAACCACTTCTACTCCCCCCGCCCCAATCAATACACAAGGATCAAGCTAAGTTATGTTATTGCACACGAAGTATAGTCGCACACGAGATCATGTGAATACATGAATATACATGATTTCACACATTTGTATATGGTCACGAATACAAGGAGTACACGATGCTCACGATAAAGTACACGAACACGAATACCCTGTATCCGCTAAGGGATAACATCGCACAACAGATCCATATAGTACTAATTCGTATTTCCAACGTGTCAGCATCATGTAAAGTAATCTAAAGCAGAAAATATAATCCAAACAAGATATGAAATGATCAGAGAATGTACTCGCCTGATATCTGAATATCCAAGGTAAAGATACTGTCCGAGGAGAGGTGTCTGGCTCCTAATTAGAACAGCACAAGTCACAACATGTCCAGAAGGGTAATATAAAACACTACAATGCATTCTACATGAATCTAGGTCAAACTAGGTCATGTCCTAACCCAGCAAGTCTTACTAGGCCTAACCAAGACTATCCTAGCAAGCACATCAATACAAGGCTATACAAGCCAACATACACCCACTCTATATAGCATGCAATTATTCAATACTCAAATAGGCAAAATTCACATTGGATACACTAGGTAATTTATTACTTTAAGCTATATATGTCTATACATATATACACATGCATATATTGGTATTCAACATTAGGTCTATAATCATGGCATTTCAAATGATTATATAACTTATATATTACAACACAATATGCTAACTTATATATAATATACATACATAGCTAAGTTAACTATATTCATAAATACTTATTAAGAGGCTATGTGTGTGTATGTGAACATGGCAAAGGGGCAAGTGAGGGTTAAATGGGCATACATAGTGTATACATATCAAAGAGTGTCAAAGTGTAAGTGAACAAAGTGTCAAGTGTGATAGTGTCAACATAGTGTAAGGGGGTACATGAGGTAATATAGGATTTGTGTTAACATAGAACATTACATCTCATTACTTGTATATTGCATACATTACATCTATTATTACATTATATTACATTCATGCTTGCATTCATTCATCATTCATTTATTCTCTTGCACTACTATATGCACCAACATTACATACTACTATGGAACCTACATATTCATTACAAGCCATACTTATACATGCTTACATTAGATAGGATACTTACACCTCATACATTATTTATTTAACCATTTACTCATGCTTGCATTCTCTATTTAATTACATAATGTATAACATTAACATGGGTTAAAATCAAATAGAACATTATATTACACACAAGGGTGCACAAAATGCATATGCCGAAGAGTAACTCCTACTAATAATCAATACCATCTCAGCATGAATTAAAATCTAGGATTAAAGTATGTTATAGATCTATGTGTTAGCTTTCCGAAACTTCAAACGGATCGCGTTTTCGTTTCCGGAAACTCCCGGAATCGCAAAACACCTAGAACGCGTTTGTCTTTCGTACAGCTGACACTCAAATAATTCTCCAGAATGTTACAGAAAGAATTAGGCCTATTAATACATGTTTTTCGAAAGCTAACTTCAATACGCTTCTTTTAAAAAAACGGAAGATTAAACTGAGCTTTGAGCTAGAAGTTATGACATTTCTAAGTTAGGGCTGAAATTAAAACGTGGATAAAATCATGACGGATTTAGATAGTTTAAGCCAAAAGAATACACAATATATATCCTAATTATCCACAACAATAATGAAAATAATAATATGAGGAACCACATTCACAAACTTGATTATATAATCATCATGAACCATTATTACATATATAAATATCTCTCATTATAATATATATATATATATATATATATATATATACTTTATATTTTTTTTTTATATATTATATATTATATATTATATATATTATATATATTATATATATTATATATATATATTAATATATATATATATATATATATATATATATATATATAATTATATATATTATATATTTTATATATATATATACATGAATGAAATGTAAAGTACTCAAGAACACATCTCTACATATTCAAATCTGAGATTTAATATGAATTAATTCATTTAATCAATATTTTAATATAAAGTGTGTCCAAGTTTGGGGGTTTTCTCCATGAACACAAGACACAACAATAATACAATAGAAATCCCTAAAGGACACATAATGGACACAAGAGGACACAAAATAGGGACACAACAATGGGGGTCATTCCTATGGTTAAAACTTTCCTAAATGCAAAATGGAAAAATAAAAAGAAGGAAATATTACCTAAAGGAGAGAAAATCCAAGGAGAAAGGCTTCTTCCTTGGGAGAGCTTGAGAGCACTTGGGGAAGAAGACTTCTCAAAGAAAGGAAATGAGATGAGAGTCCTATTAGGGGCGGCCACAATGGTTATCCCCCCCTC
>JANAVB010043143.1:0-27464 GCA_029216955.1 Iris pallida | reverse complement strand
TCTACATTTAATAGCTCCATGGGTCACCTCTAGATCCTCGAAATGAAAAAGCTAAATAAGCTATGTTTGAGATTGGGGGTTGGAGAGTAGGATGACAATTGACAGTACAACTTGCAAAATTTTGAACTTTCTATTTGTAGAAAGACCATATTTACCCGTCACATACCATATAGTATTTTAGCTATGTTGATAGTAGTTCAATATAGCTATGTTGATAATTTTATCAACAACCTTTCAGATAAATATAGGATAGGTGCAAGCAATGTACTATGTATATCTACCACCAAAACTAAATTGTAATTTTGAACTTTCTATTTGCTCCAGTCTTCTCTTGCAAATATTTTTATTAGGATGTGTTCATTATCGTCATCTCGACTGAAGTTAGACCATCTTCTTATGCTTTATTAGTTTAAATATTGTAACATGAAAATTGAGTATTCACTGAAAGTTACCATGTGTTTTACCTATTGGCACCCTAACAATTTTTGATTGTTTCTTGTCATTTCGTTTTTAATACTATTTTGTACGTACTCCAGTCTTCCCGCGCAATATTATCATTGCTTTGCCCATGTGTTTTATATTTCGCACCATACAATTTTTGATTGTTTGCTTGTTATTTTACATTATTGGCATTTACTCCAATCTTGCCTTGCAAATATTTTTCATTGCTTTTGTATGACATTTTGTTTGATTGTATGGAACTTAGGAAGCATCCCTTTGTTAATCCTTACTCTAATCTCCGGATGTTTTGATGCAAATCTAGTGGAGATATGAAGTCTAGAGCTGTCAAACCTGTATTTTGGTCTTGAAATGTCAAACTGCTTAACATCCTGGTGACTGAAGTGCATTAGTGTTTGGTTCCTCAATGCCTATCAGATTTATAATAATTTTGTGTTCTGACAATGGTTTCTCATTTTTACTTGAGGATTAGGAAGGGTGTGAAGGTAATAAATATTTAGAGATCAATTTATCTTTGAGTATTCATCTCACAAACCTCAAAATATCATGACTTCAGCATGATAACATAGTTTACTTTTCTTTTTTGGAAGGTAGTACTTAGTTTTTGACTAGTCTACCCCAAAACTTTTGATAAAGGCTTTGTTGTGTAAATCATGTTTGTGTCGACTGTAGTTTTCGGTGACCATTTTTTAGGAACTATGTTTAGGATGTTTTTCCCAGTTAATGTAACTAACCCTTATTATTTCTTAGTAAGTTACTACACTTTATATTATTTCAGTAATTCCTCCTATTTTTCATAACTAGATGAAGTGCCATCATGATGAGTGAGTTGCTAATGGTTTTTCTTATGATTTAACTTTCAGGCTTCATTAAGAGCCAAATAACTGGGGATTAAGGAAAAGTTCCAACATGGCGATGTTCATGTGTACTTGGAGTATAGTGTCAAAGTAGTTGACAGCTGCCTTCATTTAGCTTAACATCATTTGCAAGTTCCATCAACACATAGAAGTCGATTCCGAGCCCAGGGTATATATTTCTTTATATCAATTGTATTCTTATTTTTTGATTGAGTTACTTGCGTCAAATTAAGTACAAATATTATGAATTCTTATTTATTTTGGGAACATGTTTTATGATCTTACAAATTTTAATCTTGCAGTATATGTGGTTCACTGGTTCAGGTGTGTTTTTTGCCTTAAAGATTCACATTGCCTGGTTCAGAGTGTTAAGCAAACATGTATTTTACAACAGGAAGTGTGAGCATGCCTTAAACTCTGCATTATACATCGCGAAAGCAAAAGAAATTAGATATTCTTATTTGTGATACAATCATATGACTTAAATGCTTCTAGAATTGGTTACAAGGATACTTCCTTACTTCCTTTCATATTAAATGAAGACACTATTTTTTTTAGGAAATTACTTATGTCCTTAAACTGGAAGTTGCTTAAGATTGGCACATGATTTAGGAAAATTTCCACGGATATACATATTTCTTAGTTAACTAAGATTTTCTGAAATCTCGCAACACATACGAAGATATTACTACATCTGCTATACATGTCATCAAGGGGTGAATTAGACTAGTGTTCAGAACATCTCATTAAATTTATTAGTACTAAAACATTATCCCTTAGCTATTTGTAAGACCATAAGGTTATATGGTTATATCATTCTCCTCGGGGCGTGGTGGAAATGACATGTTATATGGCTATATTCATTCTCTTGATTATGTTGTTGACGACTTGGTGCATATCTTGACTAATTATATCAAATAAAAAATAGTTGAAATGATGAATTTTTTATGATGGCTAGTTGTAGTATTTACAGAAATCTTATTTGGAGAGGGTGTTGTACGAGAATCCTGGTATGCCATGCTTTCTCTTTGGACATTCTACTGGTGGAGTTATAGTTCTTTGGGTAAGCTATTTTGCAGACATCTTAGGGTTGATTGGACTTGAAAAAAAATGATATAGTGACTTGAAAAAAAAATGATATAGCCAGTTCAGTTAATCGAAAGAGTTTAATACTTGGAATTATTTTTTTGTAGTGTGGCCATATGAGAAGCCAAAAATTTCTTATTTCATAATACAAGCTTTTTTTTGAAGTGACATAGTAATTTTGATTTGCTGGTGTTGGTGAATAAAACTTTCTAGCTTATTCATGTACCAAGGGTCCCAATTACTTATAACTAACCATATTTCTGGCTTATTCATGTGTTTCCAGGTAGCCAATGCTGCTGGCAGCCATGGATGTGTGGATCGGTTTGTCAATGGATGTGGAAAATCAAATATATATGTTTTGGACTTGTATAAAAAGTCGTAGATTTTATTTTGTAAATTAAGTGAATGTTTATTGATGTAAAACTTGATGGGAACACTCTAAGTGATGTAAGACTTGGATTTTATTTTGTAAACAATGGGATATTACCTTTAAATATGTTTTATAGAAATCGTTTTGTTAATGTTGCGGCTACGCTTTGTTAATGTTGCGGCTACCATATGCATTTTCAATTAAATAAAATAGTTCTGTATGAATTTTTGTTGTATATAAAATTCAATTATATATTTTATATATAAACAGGAAATTAGTAATTCCATAATAATTTAAACAATTGTTAAGTTTTTTCACACGATTACAGTACTTTTTAAAATTCCATCCCTTATTTATTAGGACGAAATATATCTGTTACAAAAACTTGTTTTTTTGGGACAAATTAATAAACCGTCACACAAAAGCATAAATTTGAAAACTTTTGAGACGTTTTGCCTAACCGTCCTTTAACAGTAATTAAGACGGCAATATCCGTCCCTAAAGTTTTTGCCACGCCACCCTAATGGGACCATCCATTCCCGTCCCAAAGGCCGTCCCAAATATTTGCTGGAACGGTAATTGCAGTTTTTAAGACGGTTTTTTGTTGTCCCCAAAGGTCACTTTTTTTGTAGTATACTGATTATTGCACTCTTAAATAAGTCTTAGACCATCTTATTATTCAGTGATTCATTATAGATATGGGAGTGGATGCATTAAGTTGATCTTGGGCTGACCTTAAGTGCTATTGATCTCGGGCTTGAATTAAGAAGTCAATGTATTATTTAGTGTATACAAATTGTTACATTGGAACTTAGACTACTTCAGTAGGCAATAGGCTTGATTTCAGTTTTGGCTATACTTCACCTTCTTGAAAGTTTATGTTGTTGGGCCAGTCCTATTGGACTGTGAAGTTATTGAAGGATAAGATCAAATCCAGGATACTCAATGGAGAAGGCTAATTATTTTAGATCTTGAGTGTAATATGAGGACCATGATATTATATTTAAGGATAGAGACTCTACTTAAAAATTAGTTAAGTGTTGCTTTGGACACTTTAGGAAATTATCTAAACTTTATTTTTCCTATTTTAGGTGATTTAGAAGACTTGGACAAACCCCAAAATCAAGGCAAGTACATGTACTCAGTATTACCATCATTGCATGTATTGCACACACACATTGTCTTGTTCCATTATTATACTTGTTTCCGATTGAGTGCATTATTTCTCGTGTCGGGTGGAGGACATCTTAGAGACATGTAATGACTAATATTGGACAAATATTGCCTGATAGCATACTCCATATGTCTGATGTCCAGTTCGTGCGTGACTGATAGCATTGTCGTCAGACATGCCTGATTATTGCGTGATTGATAGCATTGTCGTCAAACATGCCTGATTATTGATTAAATGATAGCATATTCTATATACCTGAATACATATTAGTCCCCACATGTTGATAACGTCCAATTGCACATATACACGTAGCTAGTGCATACTTATTGTTCATCTTGTTCTCTGTCTTTCAGTTATATTTTGATATACCGTTCCATTGATCTTCATGGTGAGTTTTATTGAGTTACATTGTACTTTGCTCCTTTCCTGACTGGATCATTGATTACACGTGAGATGGATCTTTATATTATCATGGATGGCATTGGAGCTCACTTGATATTGAGATATCTAGTTTCATGTATAGGGATTGATTGAGTGTATTTGATTATATACTGTTGTTGTATCATTTATCTTTTACCGGCTTTGTTCCTGGAAATTCATGTATAAGTTGTAATAATTGTATAGTGGATTGCTGTGATGGTTAGTATAGATTTCGTGATTAGATGCTGTGATGAGATTACTCTTGTTATTGATAACTAGACGGCTCACTACCGCTGTCAACGACAGTGTAGGCCGGGCATGCATCGGCCCGTACCCGATTATTCGGGAGCGGGGCATGACATAAAATGCGCAAAACTCAAAAATATTCTTCATTAGTCATGCTCCCCTTCGATATAATGGATCTATAAATACAAGTTTGTATGATGATTTAGTCATCGCATGCCTGTTTCGTGTACCAACTTCTGAAATTTGGACTTTGGCAGAGCCTTGGTGAATAAATCGACAAAGTTTTCATTTGATCTTACTTGCTTGACTTCGATCACTTTCATCCTTTGGAGCTCATGTGCATAAAAAAAATTTAGCGAAAGGTAATTTTTTGATCTCCTTCGATGAATCCCTCTCGGACATGCACAATGTAAGCCGTATTATCTTTGAATATTATTGTAGCCTCATTTGTTACTGTGTGTTATTGACAATTCACTCGTATATGATGATCGATCGCAACCACACACTTTCTCTTATTGCTTCTTGTAATACAATTAATTCTGCATGGCTAGAGAATGTTGCTACTGAAGGTTGCTTTGTTGATCGCCAAGATATAGTTGTTTGGTTGTTAGTAAATACATAACCAATTTGGGAGCAACCCTTATAAGGGTCAGAAAGATATTTGAGTCTGCACAACCGATTAGACAAAAGTTGTTAGTAGAATCACATGAATAAAAGAATCTCATGTTTGTTGTTCCGCAAAAATATCTCAATATGTGTTTAACTCCATTCCAATGTCTAATTGTATGTGCAGAACTATATCTAGATAATAAATTAATAGAAAATAAGATATTTGGTCTTGTGTATTGGTTAGATGCATTAGTGCTCCAATAGCACCTAAATATGGCATTTCAGGACTAAGAACTTTTACATCTTCTGCCTTTGGTCGGAATGGATCTTTATCCAAATCCATCCAGCGTACGACCATAGGTGTACTTGGTGGATGTACTTTGTCCATTCTGAATTGTTTCAAAATTCTTTCAATATATTAGGATTGATGCACTAATATTTCACTGGAATTTTGTTTTATTTGCAAACCGAGACCAAACTTTGTATTTTCTACGTCTTTTATTTCAAATTCATCCTTCAAATAGTTTATAGTTTTCTCCAACTCTATAGAAGACACAAAGAAAATATCCTATTATAACATTTGCAAAAATGCTATTATAACAACTCATATATAAGCGTTATAGAATTTTAGTAACACTCCATAATATGACAGTTTGGAGAAATTTTTGGCTTATTATAATGTTTCATATAAATAAGTGTTATATATTGTTCACACATATATAACCCAGTTATACACGAAAGTCATAAAATGTTAAGAAAAAATTTTAGGCCCCGCTCACTTTCCTTATTCCCCCCGATCGAACCCTGCTCACCTTTTCACTTTCCTGCGCCCTCTTCGTAAGAGAAAACCCTTCTCCTCTTCTACAGCCTCCACTTCTCACTTCTCTCTCCTCTCTCACTTTTCTCGTCTCGCCCCTTCTCCTATTCTACAGCCTCCACTTTCTCGTCTCTCTACTTCTCACTTCTCTCTCCCCTCTCACTTTCCTGAGCCCCCAAGCGAAAACCCTCTCCTCTTCTGCAGCCTCGATTCTCGTGTCTTCCTCCGCTGCTTCCTCACCCTCTCCTTCTCCGTGTCTCTCTCCTCTCTCACTTTCTACGGTCCTTGAGCCGCTGAGGATCTTCCATGCCACGTGGCCGCGGCGGTCCGACGACGACAAGGTATGTTGTGCCCTAATTTCTATCATGGTACATTAGGGTTACGTTAGGGTTAGGGTTCTTTGTTTTATCCTAATTTACATAAGTTTAGGGTTAGGGTTCTAAGTTTTGTCCTAATTTCTATCATTGTTGTGTCCTAATTTCTGCCCTATAAAGAAACAAATGGTATTTGTCCTAATTTCTATTTGGGTTAGGATTAGGGTTTCTGTCCTAATTTTTGTTTCATCCTAATTTCTGCTGTAGTTGGACCTTTTTTGTTTTATTTGACAAAGTTTTTTTTGGTCAATGAATGGTTTTTTTTAATTATTGTTGTGCAGAAAGTGGAGCAATCAGCCATAAAGTGAGCAAATCTCCTTCAGTTGAAGGCATTGAAGTGTTTTTTTCTCACTACAACTCAGGTATTATAGAAAAAGTTCATCTAATTGCTACATTTTATTTGTGAATTTATGTATAACTTGCTCGATGAAGTTCTCTTCATATAATAAATTTTGGATTCTTCTCTTCGTATGTTGTTATGTGTTGGATCATAATCTTCTGTTGTTTCTTAATTTCATTATTTAAAATTTTAGATTTTTGTTCAGATAATAAATTAATAGTAGATTTATTAGTTGTGCACAATTGCTGACTACTTGTTATTATTTTTGTTTAACCTAATTTGAATATTCTAAGTATTGAACCATGCTTTTGAGAATGGCTTTAGAAAGCAATAAATGAGACAATATGATACGCGATACGATGAAGGATACACTATACACGATATAATATGCAATAAAATGACACAATATGATACACGATACGATGCACACGATACACAATAGATATGCAATAAACGATGATGAGATAACACTAGCTTACCAAAGGTTTAAGTTATTTTATTTTTTGAAGAATATGTTAAAGATGGAGGCATTCTTTTCCACTACTGCATGAAAATTGGAACTAACGACCTTATGTATTAGTATTATTACAACATTTTCAAGGGATTAGTATGGTTCCTAATAATTTTATTGGTCAAGTTACACTGTTTAATGTCTTAGGATATGATGTTATTTCTGGTGTGTGATGTGAGAACAAATGGAATTGCAAATTCTCTTCTAAATCTTGATATAAGAATCATATATATTATATATTGCTTTCGAAATAAATCAATTTGCAACTGCTAGGCTCTATTATTGCCCCTGCTATTGGAAACATAGGCAAGACACGACTAAGTCACTGCTATTTAAATTCTATGTGTCAATTTTAAGATTTTTTGTATCAGTTTTAGCATATTATGCGGCAATTCTTTAAATTGTTTCTTTAGTTTCACACAAAATTTTATTTTTCCAAATAAGCTTGTGGCTTTAAAAGTTTAATGGGTGTTATCATATATGGATAGTATTAATGTGGTAAAATATTGCCTATATATTTTTCTACTACTGCATGAAAATTGGAACTAACGACATAATGTATTAGTATTATTGCAGCATTTTCAAGGGATTAGTATGGTTCCTAATAATTTTATTAGTCAAGTTACATGATTTAATTACATACCTGATTGAGTTATTGTACCATATTTTTTTTATAAATTCTGTGATCTTTATTTCTTTAAAGATCAATTTTACTCGATTAATCGTATCCCCCAGCATTGTGCCTCACGTATTGGGGTTTGAGTAAGAAGAGTGACTCGAGTATAATCAATTCATGAATACAAACATGGATATAATCATTCTAAGCTTCTTTCTGGATTGTAGTCTATGCCAATATGTAAAAGAATCTGATGGTATATAGATCAGTAGTTTATAAGCAATATATCTTAGTCAAATAATGAAATATCATGTTTGGTAGTCATGATAAATGTACCATATTATGCATGTAGATCATGTGACAAGAACCTATGTGTCTTTATTATGCTAGATTATACTTGTCACTACATGTCAGAGCATCTTCAAGCTTTTCAACTTGGAAAGAACTGACAACAGAAAAAGAAGAAAAGGGGTTACATATAGGGCTAACTAAACCTGATATTGTATAGCACATGGAATGAATATTGAAGCATATGATTAAAAAAAGATTAATATGACTAGATCTATGTTAAGAAATCCCAGATGAAAATGAGATGGAAATTCTCATTTTCAACTGGTGTACGTATGTGTGTATGGAGTGGGAAATTCTCTTCTAAATTCTGATATAAGAATCATATATATTGTATATATACATGTCACATTGGAAATTCTCTTCTAAATTGTCACTCCCCGATCCTGGAATACGTATTTTAATACGTAAACCGATAAATTGTATTTACCTTGTATTTATACGATATTTATTATGCAGTATTTCCTCATGCATTTTCCAAAATATTCGACAAAATATTATTTCGTAATTTATTTTCTGCATTTGGGCCTACAGTTTTGGCTCATTTGGGTAACCTATTTTTGGTTCACCAATGGTTCATCATGAACCCTTTGGTTCATCATGAACCCATGGGTTCAAGATTCTATATAATAACTCATCTCATTCTCTCTCCTCTCATTTAATTCCTCTCATTTATTTCCTCCACCAACCAAGGCAAGTGCCAACTTGCTCAAGAGATGGATCCATAAAATTTTGTTCATGTTTTCTTACAAAAATTATTTATCAAAAATGTTCTTCTCCTCATTCTATACTAGTTTAGAACTTGAAATTTTCTATTTTGAAGCTTTAATTTTTGTAGATCTAAGTTTTAACCCATTTCGGATTTTCTTGGTTTTGATCTAGCAAACTTCATTATTTTCAAGTTTTGAGTGTTCCATGTTGTAGGAAATTTTGTTCTACCCCATTTTGACCTATAGAAGTCCCAATTTGGGCTTAGGATGAGGATTTTATGGTCCTTAGAAGTTCTAGGGCTCATGGTGTTCTTGCTCTCAGCCAAGAGGAAGAAGATGACCCTGTGGCAGTTGGCGCGCGCAGCTTTCTCGTGACCCCAGCGCTTTTTAGTGATGGGCGCAGCTCTCTCGTGGCCCAGCGCCCTTTGGCGCTAGGAGCTTGAACCCTGCGCGCTTGAACCCTGCGCGCTT
Source organism: Iris pallida (assembly GCA_029216955.1). Taxonomy (NCBI): domain Eukaryota; kingdom Viridiplantae; phylum Streptophyta; class Magnoliopsida; order Asparagales; family Iridaceae; genus Iris; species Iris pallida. Next base: position 18,056 of record JANAVB010043143.1, on the reverse strand, counting down.
GGACCCTGCGCGCTTGAACCCTGCGCGCTTTGACCCTGCGCGCTTGAACCCTGCGCGCTTGAACCCTGCGCGCTTGGACCCTGCGCTTGGACCCTGCGCGCTTTGACCCTGCGCGCTTTGACCCTGTGCGCTTGAACCCTGCGCGCTTGGACCCCTGCGCGCTTGAACCCTGCGCGCTTGGACCCCTGCGCGCTTGACCCTGCGCGCTCAGACCCCTGCGCACTCTGACCTGGACTCTCCTCGACAAATGACTCGTAACTCCACGTGGCGTATTTGCAATGATGCATTACACTAAGGAGGGTAGAACATGTTGACATACTGATTAACATGGATCCTCTTTGGGGTACTCGTACTAAGGTACGACTTTAGGAGGATAATCATGCAGGCCACAGCATGTGAGTCCAAAATTTCACCTAGGGTTAAATTAGGCAACTAAATATACTAGATGCATGGGGAGGGCAAAATCCCGAGATCGTGTTACACCAGCCGCCTTAAGATATTGTCTCGACGCGCCAGCTGGTCTCCACGGATACTGTGTCATCTGCAACGAGTGGATGACTGTATCCGATTAATTCCTGCTATATATTATATGTCTTGGCAAGGTGGCCTTACGAGGGACCTGTGCTCAATGATACCTGTCTACGCGAACCCCTGGGTTGGCTAGCCTTGCTGGAAAGATACGATCTGAGGATTTCTAATAACATGATGCGAGGATAACCTCGTCCCACTAGAAACTCGTAGACTTGATTGGCCGTGAAAAAGGACTTGCTTGTATCCTATTACCTTTCGCGAATAACTGAGGGAAGCGGACTGTCATGGTACGTGATCCAACCCATGTTCTTGTTTGATTATTGGGTTGGTTATCGTTCTATGACAGGCTGTGGACCGAAGTTATGAACGGAAGACTTATTCTGGTTGTGATGTGTTACTTCTGTGAATGACTGAGGAACATGATCTATCATGGTACATGATCCAACCCATGTTCTTATTTTATTGTTGGGTTGGTGATTGTGCTACGATAAGCTATCGACCGAAGTCACGATCAGGAGATTTTATTGTTTATACCTTTTAACTTATGTGAAAATTATAGAGTACGACACGTCCTGACTCCATGCGGCACCTTTTGTCCTTGTTTGGTTGTAAGGGTACCACATGGGTTCGAGGATGTTGCGCTACCCTATAATAGTAGCATAAGTATTACTATTATCAATTATTCTATTAACTGGATTTTTTAATCTTAACTCTTGTGCCCTTTTGGCGGTACTTGCTATTCGGGGCGGACCCCACTGGTTTTGTTTGGCCAGATCTCGTAGCAGAGCCGGAGGACACGAACTTCCTCCCTGACATACATGGTGCATACTAGGAGCATGGCGGTTCGGGGACTCGAGTGGGTTTCTTCTCCACCACTCCTGCTTATACTTTGTGCGGCGTTTAGCCACCGGCACCTGTTAGCCGGATTACTTAATGTTTTGTGTCAGTACATAATTGTAATTAAACAGACTGCAGCTGTATATAATTTTGTACTCCTGACTCTCTGAGATAGCTAAATTATAAAGCTAGTCTCTCATGACCATTTTGATGAAGCGTCGGAGACGCCTTACTGCTTTATCCTTAATGCTCATTTAATTACTGATGTGACTTGATTGATTGAGACATAGAACTCTGTGGGACCATAGGAGACTTGATTGTAGCATGTACCCCCTATTCTCTCGACAGCCATGATCGCCGTATGACATTACGTACCTCATATGGAGTAGCTGGCCTAGTCCGTCTCCGTATTTCGGTAGTGGGGCGTGACAAGGTTTTAGTGGTGGCCCATACAGGTCTATTTTTCAGACTTGTGGGGTATTACGAATTATTAGGAGTCTCAATCAAAACTTGTTCCCCTTGAAATTCTGTTTCGAATTCTCTGTCCTTGCCTTGATCTCTAACCTGACTTGCATCCTCGAAATCTTCCTCGTTCGGACTTGATAATCTTATATCTTTCTCTATAGGGGTACTTCATTCTCAGTAGCGGGTGAGGCCCATGAGGAAGAGCAGCGAGAGCATAGCTCGACTGGGCACCAACAGGGGAGAGAACCTTCCCCAGGGCAGACACGAGCAGAAGTGGAACCAGAGGCAGTGGAGCCACAGGTTATTGAAACTCCTGTAGTACCAGCAGCGACGGCAGCACCAGATGCCGTAGCACTCCTGGAGATCATCCGGAGGATTCTTGTCACTCACCAACAGCAACAGACTCAGCAGCAAGAGCAGAACGTGTTGCTGAACCAAGGGATTCAGTTAGCTCTTGAGAGGAGTGCCGGGGTTGACTCGGGAGCATCAGGAAGGTTCCGTCGTTGAACCCGAGGTATTTTGATGGCAAGGAGGATGCCATCACTGCGGATACATGGATTCAAGACATCGAAGCTATTCTTGTGGCAGCCAAGGTTCCAGATGATGAGAAGGTTGATCAGGTCAAATTAGTACTTCAGGATCTTGCCCGCGATTGGTGGGCATCAGAAGAAGTTGGTATAAGACGCCCTGTTCGTTGGACCACCTTCAGTGAAAGATTCAAGGCCAAGTATTTTGGCGTAGTAGCTCGATATGAGCTCCAACAGAAGTTTATTAGTCTCAAGCAAGCAGGCAAGACCGTAGATGGGTATGCAGCAGAGTTCTGCAGATTGTGCCATTTCGTACCAGCAATGGTGGCAACGGAGCCAGAGAAAGCTATGAGGTTTCAGCAGGGACTTCATTTGGAACTACTGCAGCTTGTGGAGGGACACGACTACCAGACGTTTGACGCTGTTTTGACGATCGCTCGGAGACACGAGCTTACCCAGCAGAGGTTGGCATCGAGGACAGGGGGTCAGAAGAGGTCCCATTCCCAGGTTGGAGGAGGAATGATGCAGCGAACATCGGCACCAGCACCCGGTGTACGTATTCATGATGTAGGAGCACCACGGAGGACGGCCGTGTCAACTAATACAGTGCCAGTTCGGCATCAGCAGCCGAGGAACCAGCAGCAGCGTCAGGGAGCACCCCAGGGCTGTACATTCTGTAGAAAGGCAGGGCACACGAGGGAGGTGTGTCGGACAGCGAATGGCTTATGCTTGAGGTATGGTAGTTCAGACCACCGTATCTTTACTTGTCCTGTGATGCAGAGGCCAGGAGGGCCGGCTCAGCAGTTTCCAGCATTGCCAGCTCCGGCGGTAACCCCGAGTGGAGGGCCAGTATTAGCAGTAAGGCCCCTAGCCCAGCGTCTACCAACGCAGGCTCAGATGTTTCGCCAAGCACAAGAAGCCGAAGGCCCTCAGAGGCGGCAACAGCATGGTCGAGGAAGGCCGCAACGAGGGGCTCCACGGGGACAGGGTCAGGCTCTCACATTATCCTTGGAAGAGGCTCTAGCGTCTAGTGACGTGGTGGCAGGTAAAATTCTCGTCACCTCGTTTCCCGCTGTAGCATTATTTGATTCAGGCGCTTCCCATTCATTCATCTCAGCACAATATGCTACACGGATTGGATTAGAGTTTGAGGCATTACTGGAGAGGATGGATATACTCACCAGCAATGGGCTCGTAGAAGTTAGCAGGGTGCGCTTTTCATGTCCGGTAGAGGTTTGTGGGCATTTATTGCCCGCATCATTGATTGAATTCCCTATGGGGAATTTTGATGTTGTTCTTGGCATGGACTGGTTGAGAGACAGTCATACGACAATTGATTGTAGAGGAGGTAGGGTCATATTCAGCATTCCTGGGATAGAACAGTTCATCTTTACTCGAATCTTGAAGAATCAGGCCGGAGGTGTCATCTCCGCAGCAGTGTCAGAGCCAGGACAGATTCCGAGAGTGGTCGAAGATTTTCTCGACGTCTTCCCTGATGAGCTCCCAGGGATACCCCCAGTCAGAGAGGTAGAATTTAGCATTGAGTTGAACCTTGGAACAAGGCCTATTGCAGACAAAGTTTACAGAATGTCACTGTCAGAACAGGATAAGTTGTATCAGCATGAAGAAGAGTTGAAGTCTAAGGGATTCATCCGAGATAGTAAATCACCCTGGGCTGCGCCAGTGATTCTAGTTCCCAAGAAGGATGGGTCGACGAGGATGTGCATCGACTACCGCAAGCTGAATGCAGTAACAGTAAAGAATAAGTACCCACTACCAAGGATTGATGACCTGTTTGACCAGTTGAGCAAGGCCAGCGTCTTTTCCAAGATCGATCTTCGGTCGGGATACTATCAAGTAAGAGTCCGGGAGCAAGACATACCGAAGACAATATTCAGATCTAGATATGGGCATTATAAGTTTTTAGTAATGCCCTTTGGACTAACCAACGCCCCCGCAGTATTCATGGATTTAATGAACCGCATCTTTCTGCCGTATTTGGATAAATTTGTGGTGGTGTTCATAGATGATATCCTTGTCTATTCCAGCAGTGAAGAGGAGCATGAGAAACATCTTAGGACCGTCTTGCAGACATTGAGGGAGCATCAACTTTATGCGAAGCTTGACAAGTGTGAATTCTGGTTAGACCACATTTTGTTCCTGGGACATGTAATTTCTGGAGCAGGAGTGTCAGTGGATCCGAAGAAGATTGAGGCCGTAGAGCATTGGCCGGTCCCAAGAACGGTTGCAGAAGTGCGAAGTTTCTTAGGATTAGCGGGTTACTACAGAAGGTTCGTGGCAGATTTTGCCAGGATCTTTGTGCCCTTAACGCGTTTGACGCACAAGGACGTAGAGTTTGTTTGGTCAGCTAGCTGTCAGGCATCATTTGAAGAATTAAAGAAGAGATTAATCTCAGCCCCGATCTTGACGCTTCCAGTAGGAGCGGGAGGCTTTACAGTATATTGTGACGCATCAGGAAAGGGTCTTGGATGTGTATTGATGCAGCACGGAAAGGTGATAGCATATGCGTCTCGGCAGCTTCGAGACCATGAGAAGAATTACCCGACTCACGATTTGGAGTTAGCAGCTGTGGTGTTTTCACTCAAGTTGTGGAGGCATTATTTATACGGGGATCGGGTAGAGATCTATACTGATCATAAGAGTTTGAAATACATGTTCACGCAGCGAGATTTGAACATGAGGCAAAGAAGATGGTTAGAACTGCTGAAGGATTTTGATTTAGATCTTCAGTATCATCCAGGTAAGGCGAATATAGTTGCAGATGCACTGAGTAGAAGAGACAGTGCCTTTATCTTGACCTCGCAGAAGCATATTTTAAAAGACCTTCAGAGTATAGGAATCGAAGTGGTTTTGCCAAGGGATATAGGAAGAATGACCAGTATACAGATTCAGTCAACCTTAGTAGAAAGGATAAGGGCAGCACAAGCAGGAGATCCACAGATCCAGAAATTGCGGTCGGAGTGTGAATCAGGCCGTAGGAAGGAGTTAGTGATTCATGAAGATGGTACACTCAGGTTTGGAAACAGACTCTGTGTACCGAGTGGAGACCTTCGACAGGAAGTTATGTCCGAAGCTCATAGTTCTATTTACTCCATTCATCCAGGAGGAACGAAGATGTACCAAGATATCAGACAGTACTTTTGGTGGAATGGCATGAAAAGAGAGAGAGCGAGATTTGTATCCAAGTATCTGGTATGTCAGCAGGTGAAAGCCGAGCAGCAGAGACCAGCAGGATTGCTACAGCCGCTTCCTATCCCAGAATGGAAATGGAAGCACATCACGATGGATTTTGTGACCGATTTACCTAGATCCCCGGCTGGCAAGAATGCAGTCTGGGTAATAGTAGATCGACTCACGAAGGTCGCTCATTTCCTTCCTTTCCGAGTTGGACAGACTACTGAGCAGTTAGCAGAAATGTACATGAAGCAGATAGTAAGGCAGCACGGTGTTCCAGTTAGTATAGTATCAGATCGGGATACGCGGTTACCTTTCCATTTTTGGCGGAGCTTACACCAAAGTTTGGGAACCAAGTTAAGATTCAGTACTGCTTATCATCCATAAACCGACGGATAATCAGAAAGAACCATTCAGACGTTAGAAGATATGCTACGGGCGTGTACCTTAGATTTTGGCGGATCTTGGGAGGATAACCTTCATCTAGTGGAGTTCTCCTATAACAACAGCTATCAGGCTAGCATTCAGATGGCCCCGTTCGAAGCATTGTACGGAAGGAAGTGCAGGTCCCCTTTGGCATGGGACGACGTCGGAAAACGAAAGTTATTGGGGCCAGAGATGGTCACGCAGACTGTAGAGATAGTAAAGTTGGTCAGAGAGCGCCTTCGAGTTGCACAGGACCGACATCGTCATTGGGCAGATCAGCATCGTAGGCCTCTAGAGTTTAGAGTTAGCGACCAAGTGTTTCTGCGGATTTCGCCTACTCAGGGTATCATCAGATTTGGAACCCGAGGAAAGCTTAGTCCAAGATACGTTGGTCCTTTTAAGATTCTCGTTCGGGTAGGCGATGTGGCTTATCGACTTGCCCTTCCGCCTTCGTTAACTGGCATACATGATGTGTTTCATGTGTCCCAATTACGTGGGTATGTCCCGGATCCGAGTCATATCCTCGATCATTCTGAGTTAGTCGTTGGTACCGACCTAACTTACGAGGAACAACCCGTGTCTATTTTGGACCAACGAGAGAAGGTACTCAAGAATCGGACGATAAGCCTTGTCCGTGTTTCTTGGAACCATCACTCTTCGGAAGAGTCAACCTGGGAGCGCGAGGACGAGATCAGATCTCGGTATCCGCATTTGTTTGACTAATAAGGTATATTTTTGCACCTTATTGATACGATTCCATGCTTATCTACACCTACTTGTTTTGCACTTTGTGATGTATGATAATAACTGCTATGATAGTTAACTTGTATATGATTGTGCCTTGCTTGCCCTGATTTTACTATCTTGTCTTGGTTGGAATTCCGAGGACAGAATTTTTTTAAGAAGGGTAGAGATGTCACTCCCCGATCCTGGAATACGTATTTTAATATGTAAACCGAAAAATTGTATTTATCTTGTATTTATACGATATTTATTATGCAGTATTTCCTCATGCATTTTCCAAAATATTCGACAAAATATTATTTCGTAATTTATTTTCTGCATTTGGGCCTACAGTTTTGGCTCATTTGGGTAACCTATTTTTGGTTCACCAATGGTTCATCATGAACCCTTTGGTTCATCATGAACCCATGGGTTCAAGATTCTATATAATAACTCATCTCATTCTCTCTCCTCTCATTTAATTCCTCTCATTTATTTCCTCCACCAACCAAGGCAAGTGCCAACTTGCTCAAGAGATGGATCCATAAAATTTTTTTCATGTTTTCTTACAAAAATTATTTGTCAAAAATGTTCTTCTCCTCATTCTATACTAGTTTAGAACTTAAAATTTTCTATTTTGAAGCTTTAATTTTTGTAGATCTAAGTTTTAACCCATTTCGGATTTCCTTGGTTTTGATCTAGCAAACTTCATTATTTTCAAGTTTTGAGTATTCCATATTGTAGGAAATTTTGTTCTACCCCATTTTGACCTATAGAAGTCCCAATTTGGGCTTAGGATGAGGATTTTATGGTCCTTAGAAGTTCTAGGGCTAATGGTGTTCTTGCTCTCAGCCAAGAGGAAGAAGATGACCCTGGGGCAGTTGGCGCGCACAGCTCTCTCGTGACCCCAGCGCTTTTTAGTGATGGGCGTAGCTCTCTCGTGGCCCAGCGCCCTTTGGCGCTAGTCGCTTGAACCCTGCGCGCTTGAACCCTGCGCGTTTGAACCCTGCGCGCTTTGACCCTGCGCGCTTGGACCCCTGCGCGCTTGAACCCTGCGCGCTTGAACCCTGCGCGCTTGGACCCTGCGCGCTTGAACCCTGCGCGCTTGGACCCTGCGCGCTTGAAACCTGTGCGCTTGAACCCTGTGCGCTTGGACCCTGCACGCTTGGACCCTGCGCGCTTTGACCCTGCGCGCTTGGACCCCTGCGCGCTTGAACCCTGCGCGCTTGGACCCCTGCGCGCTTGGACCCTGCGCGCTTGAACCCTGCGCGCTTGACCCTGCGCGCTCAGACCCCTGCGCACTCTGACCTGGACTCCGCTATATTTTATATTATTTTTATTTTATATTGCTTATATATATATATAAATGTTTGTGTATGCTATATATCCTTACGCCTTTTGTCCTGAGCATGATATGAGCACTAATGTGACCCCGGTGAACAAAGTGTTCCTACCTGATACATGTACCTGAATGTCCCAGTTCTTGTTCATGCTCGACAAATGACTCGTAACTCCACGTGGCGTATTTGCAATGATGCATTACACTAAGGAGGGTAGAACATGTTGACATACTGATTGACATGGATCCTCTTTGGGGTACTCGTACTAAGGTACGACTTTAAGAGGATAATCGTACAGGCTACAGCATGTGAGTCCAAGATTTCACCTAGGGTTAAATTAGGCAACTAAATATACTAGATGCATGGGGAGGGCAAAATCCCGAGATCGTGTTACACCAGCCGCCTTGAGATATTGTCTCGACGCGCCAGCTGGTCTCCACGGATACTGTGTCATCTGCAACGAGTGGATGACTGTATCCGATTAATTCCTGCTATATATTATATGTCTTGGCAAGGTGGCCTTACGAGGGACCTGTGCTCAATGATACCTGTCTACGCGAACCCCTGGGTTGGCTAGCCTTGCTGGAAAGATACGATCTGAGGATTTCTAATAACATGACGCGAGGATAACCTCGTCCCACTAGAAACTCGTAGACTTGATTGGCCGTAAAAAATGACTTGCTTGTATCCTATTACCTTCCGCGAATAACTGAGGGAAACGGACTGTCATGGTACGTGATCCAACCCATGTTCTTGTTTGATTTTTGGGTTGGTTATCGTTCTATGACAGGCTGTGGACCGAAGTTATGAACGGAAGACTTATTCTGGTTGTGAAGTGTTACTTCTGTGAATGACTGAGGAACATGGTCTATCATGGTACATGATCCAACCCATGTTCTTGTTTGATTGTTGGGTTGGTGATTGTGCTACGATAGGCTATCGACCAAAGTCACGATCAGGAGATTTTATTGTTTATACCTTTTAACTTATGTAAAAATTATAGAGTATGACACGTCCCGACTCCATGCGGCACCTTTTGTCCTTGTTTGGTTGTAAGGGTGCCACATGGTTCGAGGATGTTGCGCTACCCTATAATAGTAGCATAAGTATTACTATTATCAATCATTCTATTAACTGGGTTTTTTAATCTTAACACTTGTGCCCTTTTGGCGGTACTTGCTATTCGGGGCTGACCTCGCTGGTTTTGTTTGGCCAGGTCTCGTAGCAGAGCCGGAGGACACGATCTTCCTCCCTGACATCCATGGTGCATACTAGGAGCATGGCGGTTCGGGGACTCGAGTGGGTTTCTTCTCCACCACTCCTGTTTATACTTTGTGCGGCGTTTAGCCACCGGCTCCTGTTAGCCGGATTACTTAATGTTTTATGTCAGTACATAATTGTAATTAAACAGACTGCAGTTGTATATAATTTTGTACTCCTGACTCTCTGAGATAGCTAAATTATAAAGCTAGTCTCTCATGACCATTTTGATGAAGCGTCGGGGACGCCTTACTGCTTTATCCTTAATGCTCATTTAATTGCTGATGTGACTTGATTGATTGAGACATAGAACTCTGTGGGACCATAGGAGACTTGATTGTAGCATGTACCCCCTAGTCTCTCGACAGCCACGATCGCCGTATGACGTTACGTACCTCATATGGAGTAGCTGGCCTAGTCCGTCTCCGTATTTCGGTACTGGGGCGTGACATAAATCCTGATGGAAATTCTCATTTTCCTTCAATTCTATCTTCTCCTCTTTTCATGCCCCATCCCCCTGCTAGCTTGCTACTGCTGCTAGTTTACTTAAGTATTTTAACTAATACAGGTTGCAAGTGCAGTACACTATGGATCACTGATATCCATCTTCAGTCTCCACACAACATTGAACAATTTCAAGAACATTGTTGTTTGTTTATGACCGCTTTTAGCTTGAAATGGAACTTTCAAGCTACAATCACTTACTGAGTGCTTTAATTTTGTTATACACATGGATAAATCTTGGATGAGAGAGCACCTATTATCGGAAGAATATAAAGCAGGGGTTAAAGAATTTATAGAGTATGTTAAAGCTAATGCGGATGTTCTTGACTTCATTCGGTGCCTATGTAATGACTGTGAGAATCTCTATAGACTAAGATTAGCTTATGTAAAAAAATATTTGACGACAATTGGTATCGATCCAAGTATACTATATAGACATGGCATAGGAAAGTTGATCCTAATAAAATGCCATTATGTGAGGATACTCATGTGCCTATTTATAAAGACTATGATATGGACACTCTAAATGATGTAGCAGATATAATAGAGATGTTCGATGCATTAAAAGAGAAGGATGTTGTAAGAGATGATGAAGTGAACTTTCATGCATTGCTTGATGATGCTAAGAAACCTTTGTATACTGGTTATAAAAAGTATACGAAGCTATCAGCAATAGTGAAGCTCTTTAGTATCAAGGCCAAGAGTGGCTGGAGTGATAAAAGCTTTTCAGATGTGTTGATATTGTTCGGCAATATGCTTCCGAGAGGGAATGAATTGCCCGCAACTACTAGGGAGGCTAAGCGATGTTTCTTAATATTTAGAATGGATGTAAGAGAATACATGCATGCCCTAAAGATTGCATACTCTACAGAAAAGAGTATAAAAATGCAACCTCATGTCCTACGTGTGGAACGTCGAGATATAGGGTAAAGAAGAATATGTCTGAACAAAGAATGACAAATCAAAATAAAGACATCTCAGCTAAAGTACTATGGTACTTTCCACCCATTTTGTGCTTTAAAAGCTGGTTTCGATCGGTACAAACATCAAAGAATTTGACATGACATGCAGATGGAAGGAAAGCTAATGACGAATTGCATCATCCCGCAGATTCACCAACATGGAAGACAATTGATGATAAATGGTCAGAGTTTACAGCGGAAGCAAGAAACCTTCGACTCACTCTTTCAGCCGATGGGAATAATCCATTTAGTTCACTCAGCAGTAGATAATTGTTGGCCTGAAATGTTAAATACTTATAATTTGCCACCTTGGTTGTGCATGAAAAGAAAGTTCATAATGTTGACATTGTTGATATCAGGCCCCCAACAACCTGGAAATGACATAGATTTTTTTTAGCACCATTGATTGAGGATCTACAGTTGTTATGGAAGGATGAAGTTGAGACTTATGATACACATCAACAAGAATATTTTACATTGAGAAGTGTATTGTTATGGACAGTTAACGATTTTCCTGCATATGGCAATTTGTCTGGTTGTTGGGTGAAAGGATATCTGACTTGTCCAATATGCAACGAAAATACTTATTCGGATATATTGAAACATTGTAACATGAACATTTACACTGGTCACAGAAGGTTTTTGCCGCATAACCATTCTTTTCGATACCAAAGAAAGGCATTTAATGGTAACCAAGAGTTCAAATCGCCTCCCAAACCATTTAGTGGGAACAAATATCAATAAAGGTTGTGGGGATTGATGTTTCTTGGGGAAAGAAAAAAAAGATGTTCTAGAAAAAGATATCAGAGAATACATCAAAGAAGATGAAGAAAGTCAAAGTACAAAGGAAATCGACACCAAAAAAGAGAAAAAAGGAAGTACAAAAAGACAAAGTTGCAAGTTGTTGGAAGAAGAAATTTATTTTTTTAGCTCGATTATTGGAGATTTCTTCCTATTAGACATAATTTGGATGTCATGTACATTGAGAAGAATATTTGCGATAGTATCATTGGCACCCTATTAAATATTCTTGGAAAGACAAAAGATGGGATCAATTGTCACAAAGATCTTGCAGAGATGGGCTTAAGGAAAGAATTGGCACCTTATAGTAAAAAAATGGAATTTATCTTCTAGCAGCATGTTATACTTTATCGAGGCAAAAGAAAAGAATGGTGTGTGAAACTTTGCATGACCTTAAGGTCCCAGATGGTTACTCTTCAAATTTTAGAACTAATGTCTCCATGAAAGATCTAAAGTTATATGGTCTCAAGTCCCATGATTGCCATGTCTTAATGCAATAACTATTCCCTGTTGCAATACGCGATGTGTTGCCAAAGCATGTGAGATAAGCTATTATACGAGTATGTTTCTTCTTCAATGCCCTTAGTGCCAAAGTCGTGAATTTACATAAATTGTAAGATATACATGATAAGCTTGTGGTCATATTGTGCTTATTGGAAAAATATTTTCCACCATCATTCTTTGACATAATGGTACATCTAATGGTGTAACTTGTCAGAGAGGTTGAACTTGGTGGTCCGATTTCTTCCGATGGATGTACCCACCAGAGAGGTTGGTATATTCTAAACTTTGCGTTTCATTATGTAGTAACATGATGATATTTGCATAGTCCTTTTATCTTTATTATTTGTATATTACAGGTATATGGGTATCATAAAGGGTTATGTGAAAAATAAGAATCGTCTTGAAGGATGTATTGCACAATATTATATCATAGAGGAAGCCATTGGATTTTGTTCAGAATTTCTAGCAGATCAGGATGCCATTGGACTTCCTGCTACGAAGAATGAGAAAAAACCTATAGGCAAAAGGAATATTTGTGAAGTTGACCTCTTGTCTTTGGACCAAGCACATCTTTGTGTGTTGCACAACACAAATGATGTTCAACCTTATATCGAGTAAAGATGTCTACATTTTTTAATTATTTTTCTTTTTAGTTAACGACATTCTATTCATTACTTGATAGGGAGCATGAGTCTTACTTGAAAAAGCTGCACCATCGTAGAGTGAAAAGTGCAAAGTGGTTAGAAGATGAGCACAACTGCACTTTTATTAAGTGGTTATGATCAGGGGTACCTATTAAGCTAATATATTTTATGTTCTACTTATCATAATAAAATGAAATACTAAACATAAATAAAATTCCAGGTTGAGACCGAGCAAGAAGACCCAAATAGTAATGTCTCTGATGTCGTAAAATAGATAGCTCAAGGGCCTCGACATGATGTGATGAAGTTCTTAGGCTATGCATTTAACGGGATTTGTTATAATATGAAATATCGTGATGACGTACGAGTTAAGCAAAACAGCGAAGTGACTATAGTGGCAAAGACTTTGCAAGTTGCTAGCGCAAAGGACAACAATCTCATTCTTTTAGATATGACTTTTTACGGTGTTATTAAAGAGATTTGGTTGCTTGACTATTTTTCCTTTCAAATTCGCGTCTTCAAGTGTGATTGGGTTGATAGAAAAAATAGTGTTAAGAAAACTTAGTCAGTAGCTACATTTTACTTTTTTATTCAACTATACTTGATTCCATTCAATTACAGGATGCATTGGTTTTGATTGTGATCGACTTTCTACCTTCATTGTTCATTGGTTGGACTCGTTGATGGTCAAGCCTAGAGGAAACACTAAGTTGTACTTATTTATTTGAGTGACATCTTTATTCTCAATTCATTTATTTTTAGCTGTGTATTCTGATATTCATATAAAATTATGTTCTACTAGTGGGCTTACAGCTTATATTGGTGGAGCAATGCAGAAGCCAACATGGAAAATTCCCAAGGTAATCAAAATGATATAGGACTTATTTGCTATATAATCCTCGATGTGATATTTTTCTTGCTAGTAATATTTTGTTGTCAAGTTTTTCAGGAAACTTATGGAGGATTGTTTTGTGCCGATCAAGACAAAGGTAAAATGTTCATGAATTTAATCCATAATTACTTTTCTGAAATTATAGAAATGTAACCATTTTTTACTAACTGTTTAGTTAAAAAAGTTGGCTGAAAAAACAACATACACAAAGGAGGAAATAGATGAAGTTCGGTGCAAACTCATTGAATTCATTGCCATTCATATGAATACATGAGTGTTGAGGTACTTATGTTTATTTGGCATCTTTAGCTACAAAGGAAATTGCTTTGGGATCTATTTCTTTCTTTTGACTGCTTTTCTTTACCAAGGATTGAGTTTTGTTGCTTTCTATTTATTTTTTATCATAAAAGCATAGGGATTGAACTGGAAACTTTTATTTCTGTTGGCATTGCTTTAGTAGGTCATAATTGAGAAGTTAAGACATGATAACTATATAGCAGGAAACAAAGAGAGTGGCTTTTTTTTTATCAGAGAGGTTGGTAATCACATTCCAATTCCTTCAAATATATCAGGAAACAAAGAGAGTGGCTTTTGTTATCTTTTCATTACATTATGGAGTTTTGGTTTAGCTATATTCCCCCTTTCCCTTATATTTCCTTTCTATGCAAAAAAAAGTATGCTTGTGTTATTTGAGAGCATTGTGTACTTTGGAGGAGAGCATTGTTATGCTTTTGTTATTTGGAGCGGAGAATGATCTCTGTCCTATGCTTGGACAGTGAGTGTATCAACTTAGGGTTCTTAAATGGGAAGAACCCCCTGTACAGGCATTGCTCAAGTTTGAGTAAACTTCAAGGAGTTATACAGAATAAATATATGCTTAACAGGATTTGGGAGGGGACTGATTTGGCTTTTCTTATCAGAGAGGTTGGTAATCACATCCAATTCCTTCAAATATATCAGAAAACAAAGAGAGTGGCTTTTGTTATCTTTTTATTACATTACGGAGTTTTGGTTTAGCTATATTCCCCCTTTTCCCTTTTTATTTCCTTTCTATGCAAAAAAAAGAAAGTATGCTGGTGTTATTTGAGAGCACTGTGTACTTTGATTGCATCCTTCAAGTATGGCCAAAAAAGAAAGGAAATTCCCTTATTTGCCATGATAATGAAGGAAAACCTAGTTGAGTGAATTAATCGGGTCTTGGGCGAGTCATATGCCCAGTTTACTACCTCTTGATGATGCTAATGCGGATAAGACGAAAGAAGAAGGGGTCCAGGATACCTCTTTCTTTAAAGAAGATGATTTAGGAAGTATTTTTTTGAAAATTAAATAAGTACTACCAAGTCATCTTGGGTAAGTTCCTAGCCTTCAGATAAAAGCAATAAAGTTTCTCTATAAAAAATATGGGAGTTTTCATATTAGGCTCCATCTTGACTAAACACTTGTAGGATGACAATAGGAGAATGCCATAACATGCCAGATAGGTCATCCCCTAGGCCAGGGGTTGGAAAGGAGCCTACAAGTCATCATTTCCACATATCAATGAAAGATATAATAGAAAAACATATGTTAACCATTATAAGAAATCACATTAAATTTAAATATGCCTTTTTTAACATATACAGGGCTTGTTATTGTGCTCTTCTGCATAATTGTCCAAAGCTCTATACTTGTAGAAGTTTCCTTTTTAAGTTCAATTTGTGGCAGTAGCTAAAACTTTGATCTTTAGCTTGCATGTACCAAGGAGGAATCGAGCATATTCTCTGTAGATTTGTACTAATCAGGATTTGTTCGATTCATCTAGTTAACATAAGGCTAAGCTACATAAGATAATCATCTCTCCAGTAGGTAATGAAGGGTAGGGGACGTATGTGCAGGTCAAGAAGGAAAACTTAGTACTGATGCAGGTGCATCAGTGCACTGGGAAGAGGTTTTCCTTACCTGCACAACAAAGGGTGAACTGATAGGTGGATAATTTTTGTAACATAATTTAGAACCAGCGAAGGCTGTCCAAGAATGACATTTTTGTTACAAAATTTAGAATCAGCAGGACTTATTATTTTTGATCTTTTATAGAAGACAATTCGATCTGAAAATGCCTTACATTTGTAGGCAATATCTTAATACGATAATGGTTTTTTGATATGTGAATCTGTACAGGGTACCTGAACATATGCTTATAAGAGCTCACTTGGGTTCTTTTGGTGGGATAACTAAAAATTTTGTACGTGCTTCAGCCAATATATAGTTTGTCCGGTATAAGATTCACTTCGTAAAAATAGTTGAAGAAACTGAATTTTTTATATCTGATTTCAAGTTTCAACTTGCTTATTTGTTTGAAAATGAATAATTTTATTTGTACCTTTAGTTGTAGGGTACAGTGTTGACTTTTGAAGGCTACGGTGTTGACTTTGAAGGGATATAACAATTTTGTGTTGGTGAATGCAAAAGGAATATTTTTTTGTGGCCTTGTGCCCTAAAAGCGAAACAAGATGTATATATGTGGATATATTTTTGAAATGTAATGGTGATATGTTGGTGAAGCAAAACCTGAAAAAAGAGAGAGACTTTGAAATGTAATTATGATGGTGTGATATTTGGATATTTTAAATGAAATATTTCAAATGTTAGTTAAATTTCATATTTATCTTGTCTCATGTTCTGGAAATTAATATTGATCATTTTTTATAACGCATTGAGTTACAAAGTATTGATAGGTGATATATATATATATATATATATATATATATATATATATATATATAAATATATATATATATATATATATAAAAAATATATATATATATGTGTGTGTGTGTGTGTGTGTGTGTGTGTGTGTGTGTGTGTGTGTGTGTGTGTGTGTGTGTGTGTGAATACCATAACAGAATGTTAAAAAAGCGTTATATATGTACTATTTTTTATAACGCTTTATGAATGTTTGAAATACCAGATCAATTTAGAAAGCATTATTTATATATAACCTAGTTATAACGCTTCAAGATAGATATGTTATACATAATAATAATATTAATGCCGCTTCAAAATTTAGTTGTTTGCGTGAACAAAAGTTTTTATTTGGAACAAAAACATATTTACAAACTAAGAAGAGTACAAAAGTACAATTAATTTTTGGAGAAGTACAACTATAGGATTCTAATCTGAAGACGATTACTTTATCCCTTGGACTATGCGATGTCGAAGACTCGAGCCTATGGAGAATACAGCAGCACTTTGTCAGAAGATTATGATCATCCCCCTTTAGAAGTGTTTTGAAACTCTATTTATAGAGTTTCAAAATAACTTTTTCCTGATTGATACACTTGGCACAAACATCATTTGGCACATCATCATCCTTCAAGCTAACGGTTAATTTAACTGCATGGGACGCATGGCATTCTGTGAAAGAAATGTGTGTGGTCATGGACAGTGTTATGTACATGTTCTTCGAGATTAGTGGCATGTGCACCACATAATCTAACTGCTTTGGGTGCACTACAAAAAAAGTGGACTTTTGGGACGACAATACTAGAAACTCTAACTTGAAACGTCTTTAAAAATTAGTATTTAGGACAGCTATATTTTTTGTAACAAAAAATAGTTTTATTCGGGACAAAATGAAAAAATAGATCTCCTAACTGGGACTATTAATATTTTTGGTCCCAAGTAAGTCCTCAGACCGTCCCAAATAATCACCCGGGAATGAAAATAATTTGGCAGCCTAAAGTTTATCATCCCCAAAGATTTTGGATTATGTTTTTCTGTCAATTATTACTCCTAACCGTTGGATCAAAAAAGATCTAAGGGATGCTATTGATTCCTTTTTAATCATATATGTGAAAAGAGAGAGAGAGAGAGGAAAGAGACTATAAGCCCTAAATTGATTCCTCTTTCTCCCTCCTCAGAACTCCCTCCCCGATCCTTCTCACTCCCTCCAACTCTTTTCCTCCCACAATCCTAGACCAAGGCAAAACCCTAATTTCTTTACATTTACATCAATTTTTCTTTAAAATTTTTAAGATTTCTCACATATATGACTTTTTTTCTTCCTCTCTCGCAGATTTTGGCGTTAAAGAAAGGAAATTGAAGTACGATGTGTCGAAGAAGGTCGACACCAAGTAAAGATCTTGTTATTCGCTTTATTTTCGTTACAAATTTTGTTAGATCTGGGGTTTTTTTCGAATATTCGGTGGTCCTTATTTTTGTTGAAATTTTGTTAGATCTGGAGTTTTTTTTATTTTGGTTCTAATATTCGGTGGTATTCAGTAAAGGGGAAGGAAACGGAGAAGGCGACGCGCAAGAAGCCGGTGAAAAAAGCTGGCTGTCAAGGAACCCAACAAGCCCAAGAGGTCCCCAAGGCCTCCCTCCTCCCCGTTCGTGGCATTTGTTTAGGAATTACAACAAACAGCTTCAGACCACTCACTCCTACAACAGAGAAGAGAGAGAGAGAG
>JANAVB010043142.1:0-27633 GCA_029216955.1 Iris pallida | reverse complement strand
CCAAGCCCAGGGTCTCACCCCGGCTGAGCCCACCCCAGGCCCAGCCAACCTAACCAGTTGCTTATCCAACCGATCAAAACCAACAGTATCCTCCGTTCAACCGAGGATTGGATATATACATACGAATGCATTCGTATGATATATGGGTCGAGAGTTCGACAGAGACGAATTCGAAACCCTAAACGCCGCGCCACCACCCTCCAGCCTGGGCGAACCCCCGACGGCCCGCACCGCCGCGAGGCACCGCCGGCGGCCGGGATCACCCGCGCGCGTGAAGACAGAGACAAAACAGCAGCGAACACCCCAAGGTACCTATGTTTCGATCCCCATATCTTTCACTGTAGTCGATTGTTTTTGAAGATGTAAAATCCTATGAACAGACTACTTAACCCTCTCTCAACCCCTTCTATTACAATCGTTTCATTTTTCCTAGATAAATCGTATTAATTCCTGAAAGTTCAGGAAAAACCTGTTCGAAAAATAGGGTATATACTGTCCAATCACCCAAGTTTGGCGATCGATCCCGATCGATCCAATACAATATTTGAAAAACTATTTGAAGACAATTATAGACAATCTGTAGGACTTCACGACCCTTTTTGTGGATTTGAAAATCATCGACTACGCGTCGAGAATTCGAATCCCAAAGTTTCCCAAAAACCTGTTTTAAAAATTAGAAAATTGATCCACACGACGTGCGTCCCGCCATTCCGGGCAGCGTGGTCGCAAACCAAAGGTATCGAAAGGTGCGTAACGGCTTCGTGGTCGTGTGGGCTTTGGCGGAATTCAAATTGGTCGCGTGTGCGCGACGAATTTGATACGTATCCGTCAAAATTTACCGTATCGTGTACTTTGTAAATTCTCCAATTACTTTGTGCACGCTCGTCAGATCGAGACAAAACTTGCGCCAACAGGACCGTATCGTTTTTCTGGTCCTGCATGCCAAGTTTGGTCCGATTCTGAGTCAGTTGAGAAAATCACCGTTTCGCGGGCCCCACGGTCCGACTCAACGGACGATTTTGCACGGCCCGCCGGAATCCAACTTTGGACATACGGTTGGGTTCGTATCAGAAAATCGGATCCGTATACATGTAGTTTGACGACTTTAGAGATCATTGACTCTGGCACGCTTTTCGGTGCAAAGCGGGTCCAACGGCGGACACCGTTTTTGTCCGAAATTATCGTTTTGCCCCTGTGTCCAGAATTGGACTTAAGGACAGGCAATCCTAGCTAATTTAACTATTCTGAGAATGTTGGCAATGTTTGTTTCAGCTTTCGGAGACTGTTATGATGACTTGGACTTTATGGCTCACCAGTTGATTATATTTTGTGGGATCTTCGTGCAACCTCCAGGCAAGTATACCTTGCCTTTCTCTACAGTTTTACTTACATGCATTTTCTTTCATTTTTTAGTTATTTGATTGTTTATGGACATGTACTTTTCGTGTTATTTTTGTGGAATTATTTTTATTGTTTATAGCCATGTTCATGTTTTGGCCTTGTGTTTCACATTTGGAGTTCTCGTCAGTACCTTGCTTGAGTCGTGTCATAGAACGAGTACGTGTAAGTGAACTGCTAAATCCTTGACATTGTTTCCTTGGCACCAGAGAGTCCACACTCGGGACGAGGGTGTTTTCCTTGATCTGTTTACATCCGTGAGTCCACGCTAGGGACTAGGATGTCGATTATTTGCACCAGAGAGTCCACGCTCGGGACGAGGGTGTAGACTTGACTTGACTTGACTTGCACCAAGAGTCCACGCTCGGGACGAGGGTGTTTACATCAGAGAGTCCACACACGGGACGAGAATGTAGTATTTGCACCAGAGAGTCCACACTCGGGACGAGGGTGCCTTACCGTGAACTAACCAGAGAGTCCACACTCGGGACGAGGGTTAGTACTGACCAGAGAGTCCACACTCGGGACGAGGGTTAGTGTTTAGTTCTGTGAGACCCGTCTCACTGTATCGGTATTTTATACGGATACGTGTTTTAATTTGAGCCGTATTTCGTATTTATCGATTTACGTGATATTTTAAAATTTCCTAAGTGTAGGATTTCATGACTTGGTTTAACTTGGATTTGGTTTTATTGGGTTTGGTTTAACTTTGACTTGGACTTGGTTTGGTTTAGTTTGGTTCTTTATGAGAGAGGTTTATGGTTTAGATTGAGTGGAGAGGGATGAGTGGTGGAGATTGCTTGGGCTTGTTATATAAGCCACCTACCACTCTCTCTCTTCCATTATTTTCATTTTTATTTCCATCTTCATCTTCTTCCTCCAGCCCAAGGCAAGTACACCTTGCCGAATGTTGGACGATCTTAATTTCGTTTGTTCCATTCTCATCCTTGTTATATTCTAAGCTTTTTTAGAACTTGGAGTTTTCTATTTTGATGGTTCGATTGTTGTAGATCTAGCTTTGAAGTAATTTTAGTTTTCATGGATTTTGATCTATTTAATCTTGTTATTTCCGAGTTTTGATGGTTCTATGTTGTAGAGCGTTTCATTCTGCCCCATTTTGACCCAAGAAAGTTCGGATTTGGACTCTGGATGAAAGATTCATGGAGCTTGGGAGCCATGGCTTGAGTGGTTCTTCTTCTCAGAAGAATGGAGAAGAAGAATAGTTCACAGCCGCATGAACTGTGCCGCATAGCTCTTATGCGGCCAGTTATCCTTCCTAGCCGCATAAGCTTACTGCATGACTTGGCCGCATGGCCTATGCTGCAGGAACTTACTCCCAGCCGCATGAAGATTTGATCCATCCAGCCGCATGGACTTTTGATTCCCGGGCCGCATGACCCTGATTAGATCGAGCCGCATGGCATAGGACTTACGACCAGCCGCATAAGACTTTACTTAACCCAGCCGCATGAGAACTTCTTCCCAACCGCATAAGACTCACTGAGTGCAGCCGCATAAGATCCATTTATTCCCTGGCCGCATGGGACTCGACTCGATTCTGCCGCATAGCCCTTGCTCTGCGAGCCGCATGAACCCAAGTCCGTTCCAGCCGCATGAGAACCTTTCCCCGTGAGTCGCATGGCGTTGTATCCTTTGTAACCGCGTAGCGTCTATCCTCCTGGCCGCATGGAATCCAGCAAATCTCGAGCCGCATGAGTTTTTACTTTCAGCCGCATACACCCTGACCTGTCCTGAGCCGCATGAATTCATCCCCTGAGCCGCATGGACTTCCCTTGCCTTGTTATATTATTATTATTATTACTCTATTATTATTATTAGTGTGATAACTAGGCACGTGATTTATTGAGTATTTTTACGTCCATTTTATATCCTCACGCCTTTTGTCCTGAATTTAATAAATCACGATTTGATTGACATGATTGAAATGACAATTGTACATGACATGGTGTGACTAGGAACTAACATGACTTGATAGTGACCCTGAGCCGCAGGGCTCCTTTCTGTGCCTTGTCCAACTATTTAATTATTGTTGTTATTATTATTTCTCTATTGTTATTTGATCTTTACTGATGACTTGTGTCTTGTAACCTCAGCATAACTTGAGTCTCCTGATTGAATGCTTGCACTATATTGTCCAGCACATGTACCCTAAACACGACAGTGACCCGTAGTGGTGCACTCCTGATTAATAACCTGACATGACATGATAGTGGCCCGTCGTGGCGCACTCTTGACCAGTAAACTTGACATGATAATGACATGATAGTGGCCCGCCATGGCGCACTCTTGACATGATAAACCTGACATGATACTCCTTAAAATGCTGTTGCGACGGCTAACCTGACCTGACCTGTATAAATGACCTGGACACCGTGGGCGATTGTGCTTGTACAAATGAATCCGTCTTATCTTGTATTATGTCTAGGATGGGGACCCCTGAGTACCACGGTCAGGGGTACCTACTGTAAATGGCTAAGGCTAATAACTAGAATAATATAATAGTTCATGGAGAATTTCCCAGTTACCTGTTGCCCCTTTGGTCCCGGCCTTATATATATATATACATGGGATTTGTTGCTATCCGTCGAGATGAGCGCACTTCCAGCCCGCCGTCGAGCGTGGTACCTTAGGACACATGTATCTTACTACAGTGTGTCTGCTATATCATGCTATCTTTTCTTTTTCTTGCTGGGATCACTCAGGTAGTAACAAACAGGTAATCGGACTTGGAATTATCATTGCATCTTGTTAGTAACTAGGATTGTGATAACCCTAGTTAGTTAATATAGAAAACCGTAGGCGATGATTGGCCGTGAATGTTGGATGGAGTTCAGTCTGTCTAGTCTTGTCTTGATCTTGTACATGATTGTTACATATCCTGATTTCTTATTTTATCTTGCCGATAAATGGTGGGAGAAACCAAGTTCGGTTCAGACGAAGGGTTACAACCCCGGTCCTTGTTTGGTTTACGGGTTGTAACCTAGTTATCTGAATAGTCCCATGGTTATTCCATCGTATATCACCTTCCCAGATCCAGTTCCTAATTGTTCCAGGATAATGATTATTATGATTGTCACTCTATGATTGTCACTTAATGTTCCATTTATTTAAAACATGTCTCCAGTTTACTTTATGTCAAATGATGATTTACTTACAGTCTCTCTATGTTCGTGATAAGTGCATTGGTACTGCACAAATCTCGATCCTCCTTTACTTATTGCTTTTTCTCCTTGTTGTTTGCTAATGTTTGCTGGTTTTAAGTTCATAGTTCGGCCTCCTTTGTGGTACTTGCTATTTGGGGTCTGACCCCACTGGTTTTGCATGGCCAGGTTCTGATAGAAGAGCCCGAAGGATCTACCGCACCATCTACTCGACGGTGACCAGCCGGAGCACCAGAGTGCCTCAGTAGATTTCTTCTTCATCCTCCCACTGATATGTAAATTCTTCTCTTGTAACGTTTAGCCCCGAGCACGTGTTTAGCTCGTGTTTTGGTACTTTCCTTGATATTGTAGCCTACGGGCATAAACATGATATGTGTATTCTAGACTATAGCTAGTCCTTATCATGTACGACTAATACTCTAGCTAGTCCTCAGTTCTGTGGTACTGGCTTCATGATCAGTCATGTATATATGGTTCGGGACGCCTTACTATTGTATGTATGATGATCATACTCCTTGCTCTTGTATAATTGCCTGTGATTGAGATACCTAGGATTGTTAAACCATAGGATTGACTGATGGCTTGTAGAGTAACCCCCATGTCTTGACAGCTTATACGTGATTTCAGAGTATTAACGTACTTTGGGATTGCGTAGCTGGCTATGTCTGCCCCCGCTCTCCAGTATTCTGGTTCTGGGGCGTGACAAGTTCAAACCAGTGAGTCCACACTCGAGACGAGGGTTTGGTTTCTTTCATTGATCTCGTGATTATCGTTCATCCGGCAGTTCATTTATACGTAGTTGTTCTAGTGTTCGTATTCGTATTCGTGTTCGTGTTTGTGTTCGTAGTCATTTGTCTTGTCCTTGTTCTTTCTTGTTTATTTTCTTGCGCATGATAAAACTGTTAGATAGGCATGTATATTATGTATCTTGCTATTTCCTCTGAGGACCTGATGATCTCCTCAGGTTTAGCGATTGCATGGAGTTAGCTAGTAGTTCTGGATGGCGGAGGATTTACGATTCTTGCGGGATTCAGGTATCGTTATTGTGTTTATTATCCGCTCGTGCTTTACATTCCTTATCGTAAGATATCATATTTCTTGATTCAGTTTAGACTCTTGTTATTTCCTTTAGAGTCTTATCGGACATATATGCTAGTGGGCTGCAGACCACGACCCATACTTGTTCATTCTTGTTTATATGATTCATGTGGATTGAGATATAGTTTAGATTAGATATGATACCATAGCCTTGACAGCGTTTACGTATTCGAGTCGGGCTGGAGTCCGTTCGATACGTAGATGGCTTGCTCACGAGTTCACGTCCGAAAACCGGGTGCGGGTCGTGACAAGTTTTTTTGGTGGCCCATGCAGGTCAGAGCATATCGTACCGGTTACGTAACTGTACTGGTACGAGCCTGCGCATCTGACTAAACCTTAGAAATCTCAATCCACTCTGCCATGAAAATTCTCCTAGAAATTTCTCTACCGTCTTTGAAACTTCGTATTCGTTCTCGATTATTCTTCCTTGCCTTTTTGTACCATTGATTCTCGTCCCTTCCTATTCCAAGGTGACGAATGATCGTGCTGTCTAGGATTCATTAGAAATTCTTAAATTATAGCATAATATTGCTTGATTATAGAATGTTTGGTTGTTTATAGATATGAGGGAGTATAGATGCCATATGCTTAGATATATGCCGGTAGAAATGTTAGCAACTAGTTAGAAGACCATAAGACTTTAGTGACCGTATTTTGAGGAGTAGTGTGACCAAAGGTGGGTAGCAGTTCTTGAAGTTTCGTAGTTACGAAATGACTAGAGAAGGCTATAAAATATTTTGAGGAATTAAATTGAAGGAGATTAAGGTAATAGTGGACTTTAAAATTTTAAGAAATGGTTATGAATTAGAATTTCGAGGACGAAATTATTTTTAAGGTGGGTAGATTTGTAGCCCCCTTCCCAAAATCTTGAATTTTTTTTTATTATTATTCATTTGATTTAAATTGTGATTTTTAGAATTTTAGAATTAATTATTTAGTTATTATTACGGTATATGACTTTAACCATAGTTGAGTTTTGAAGTACTAGACGACTAGGATTTGTGGCATGGGAGATGTAGCAGTGTGCCTTGACTAGTGTACTAGCCACGCCCGGGGAGACCTAGCCATAGGGACATCCTAACTAGAAAAACCAGGCCAAGTTACGACTTAACCCGCGCCGAAGAGTTATTTATTATTTAATTATATTATTGAGTTTTAGGAACCAGGTTGTACCGAACCTGTCCAGATTGGACCCAAGTCAAATCCAAGCCCATGTAGTCATGTAGTGGGACCAAATACGGCCTTGTAGACATGTTTGGTAAACACAAATATTTTGTATATATTTTAAGAATTGACGATTTATATTTATCAAATTATTTATTATATAAATAATATGTATATGTATGTGTACATAGATTATATATGTGAGTATGCATATATATAAATATATATTGTATACGTGTGCATGTATGTGTAAATATAGGTATATTTAAATATATATGGTATACGTGTGTAGGTATACGTATATATAAATATATATTATATATGTGTTTATGTGTATTTATATATAAATATAAATATATATATATATAGGTGTGTATGTGTATACATGTATACGAATAAATAGATGTGTATGCGTGGGTATATATATAAATATATATAGTATATGTATACATATAGGAAAATATAGAGGTAAATATTTGTGTGTAATAAATATATATGTCTATCAAAAATTATATTGAAGGTATATATATATATAAATATATATATATATATATATATATATATATATATATATATATATATATATATATTTTATATATAAATTATTATATATATATATATATATATATATATATATATATATATATATATATATATATATATATATATATATATATATACAAATATGTATATGTATCAATATAGGGAAATCCCAATCCAGCCAGGCAAGCCCAGCCCCATAAACACCCGGGCCCAATCAGCCGAGGCCACATGATTCCAAACCAGCATGCCAAGCCCAGGGTCTCACCCCGGCTGAGCCCACCCCAGGCCCAGCCAACCTAACCAGTTGCTTATCCAACCGATCAAAACCAACAGTATCCTCCGTTCAACCGAGGATTGGATATATACATACGAATGTATTCGTATGATATATGGGTCGAGAGTTCGACAGAGACGAATTCGAAACCCTAAACGTCGCGCCACCACCCTCCAGCCTGGGCGAACCCCCGACGGCCGCGCACCGCCGCGAGGCACCGCCGGCGGCCGGGATCACCCGCGCGCGCGTGAAGACAAAGACAAAACAGCAGCGAACACCCCAAGGTACCTATGTTTCGATCCCCATATCTTTCACTGTAGTCGATTGTTTTTGAAGATGTAAAATCCTATGAACAGACTACTTAACCCTCTCTCAACCCCTTCTATTACAATCGTTTCGTTTTTCCTAGATAAATCGTATTAATTCCTGAAAGTTCAGGAAAAACCTGTTCGAAAAACAGGGTATATACTGTCCAATCACCCAAGTTTGGCGATCGATCCCGATCGATCCAATACAATATTTGAAAAACTATTTGAAGACAATTATAGACAACCTGTAGGACTTCACGACCCTTTTTGTGGATTCGAAAATCATCGACTACGCGTCGAGAATTCGAATCCCAAAGTTTCCCAAAAACCTGTTTTAAAAACTAGAAAATTGATCCACACGACGTGCGTCCCGCCATTCCGGGCAGCGTGGTCGCAAACCGAAGGCATCAAAAGGTGCGTAACGGCTTCATGGTCGTATGGGCTTTGGCAGAATTCAAATTGGTCGCGTGTGCGCGACGAATTTGATGCGTATCCGGCAAAATTCACCGTATCGTGCACTTTGCAAATTCTCCAATTACTTTGTGCACGCTCGTCAGATCGAGACAAAACTTACGCCAACAGGACCGTATCGTTTTTCTGGTCCTGCATGCCAAGTTTGGTCCGATTCTGAGACAGTTGAGAAAATCACCGTTTCGCGGGCCCCACGGTCCGACTCAACGGACGATTTTGTGCACGGCCCGTCGGAATCCAACTTTGGACATACGGTTGGGTTCGTATCGGAAAACCGGATCCGTAAACAAATAGTTTGACGACTTTGGAGACCATTAACTTTGGCACGCTTTTCGGTGCAAAGCGGGTCCAACGGCGGACACCGTTTTTGCCCGAAATTATCGTTTTGCCCCTGTGTCCAGAATTGGACTTAAGGACAGGCAATCCTAATTAATTTGACTATTCTGAGAATGTTGGCAATGTTTGTTTCAGCTTTCGGAGAATGTTAGGATGACTTGGACTTTATGGCTCACCAGTTGATTATATTTTGTGGGATCTTCGTGCAACCTCCAGGCAAGTATACCTTGCCTTCCTCTACAGTTTTACTTACATGCATTTTTTTTCATTTTTCAGTTATTTGATTGTTTATGGACATGTGCTTTTCGTGTTATTTTTGTGGAGTTCTTTTTATTGTTTATAGCCATGTTCATGTTTTGGCCTTGTGTTTCACATTTGGAGTTCTCGTCAGTACCTTGCTTGAGTCGTGTCATAGAACGAGTACGTGTGAGTGAACTGCTAAATCCTTGACATTGTTTCCTTGGCACCAGAGAGTCCACACTCGGGACGAGGATGTTTTCCTTGATCTGTTTACATCCGTGAGTCCACGCTAGGGACTAGGATGTCGATTATTTGCACCAGAGAGTCCACGCTCGGGATGAGGGTGTAGACTTGACTTGACTTGCACCAGAGAGTCCACGCTCGGGATGAGGGTGTTTACATCAGAGAGTCCACACACAGGACGAGGATGTAGTATTTGCACCAGAGAGTCCACACTCGGGACGAGGGTGCCTTGCCGTGAACTAACCAGAGAGTCCACACTCGGGACGAGGGTTAGTACTGACCAGAGAGTCTACACTCGGGACGAGGGTTAGTATTTAGTTCAAACCAGTGAGTCCACACTCGAGACTAGGGTTTGGTTTCTTCCATTGATCTCGTGATTATCGTTCATCCGGCAGTTCATTTATACGTAGTTGTTCTAGTGTTCGTATTCGTATTCGTGTTCGTGTTTGTGTTCGTAGTCATTTGTCTTGTCCTTGTTCTTTTTTGTTTATTTCCTTGCGCATGATAAAACTGTTAGATAGGCATGTATATTATGTATCTTGCTATGTTCTCTGAGGACCTGATGATCTCCTCAGGTTTAGCGATTGCATGGAGTTAGCTAGTAGTTCTGGATGGCGGAGGATTTACGATTCTTGCGGGATTCAGGTATCGTTATTGTGTTTATTATCCGCTCGTGCTTTACATTCCTTATCGTGAGATATCATATTTCTTGATTCAGTTTAGACTCTTGTTATTTCCTTTAGAGTCTTATCGGACATATATGCTAGTGGGCTGCAGACCACGACCCATACTTGTTCATTCTTGTTTATATGATTCATGTGGATTGAGATATAGTTTAGATTAGATATGATACCATAGCCTTGATAGCGTTTACGTATTCGAGTCGGGCTGGAGTCTGCTCGATACGTAGCTGGCTTGCTCACGAGTTCACGTCCGAAAACCGGGTGCGGGTCGTGACAAATCACACGGAGAATGACATTCTCCGTATAATTTAGCACGGAGAATGTCATTCTTCTTGTAAATTTAACACGGAGAATGACATTCTCCTTATAAATTTACAAGGAGAATGACATTCTCCGTGTAAATATACAAGGAGAATGGTCATTCTCCGTGTTAAATTTATAAGGAGAATGACATTCTCCGTATAATTTAGCACGGAGAATGTCATTCTCCTTGTAAATTTACAAGGAGAATGTCATTCTCCGTGTTAAATTTACAAGGAGAATGACATTCTCCGTGTTAAATCACAGGGAGAATGACATTCTCCGTGTAAATATACAAGGTGAATGTCATTCTCCGTGTTAAATTTATAAGGAGAATGACATTCTTCGTATAATTTAGCACGGAGAATGACATTCTCCATGTAATTTAGTACGGAGAATGACATTCTTCTTGTAAATTTACAGGAAGAATGACATTCTCCGTGTAATTTAGCACGGAGATTGTCATTCTCCGTGTTAAATTTATACGGAGAATGACATTCTCCGTGTTAAATTATACGGAGAATGACATTCTCCGTGCTAAATTATACGGAGAATGTCATTCTCCTTATAAATTTAACACGGAGAATGACATTCACCTTGTATATTTACAGGGAGAATGACATTCTCCGTATAATTTAGCACGGAGAATGTCATTCTCCTTATAAATTTAGCACGGAGAATGTCATTCTCCATGTGATTTAATACGGAGAATGACATTCTCCGTGTTAAAATACAAGAAGAATGTCATTCTCCCTGTTAATTTACAGGGAGAATGACATTCTCCGTGTAATTTAACACGAAGAATAACATTCTCCTTGTAAATTTACAGGGAGAATGTCATTCTCCGTGTCATTTGACACGGAGAATGACATTCTCCGTGCTAAATTATACGGAGAATGTCATTCTCCTTATAAATTTAACACGGAATGACATTCACCTTGTATATTTACAGGGAGAATGACATTCTCCGTATAATTTAGCACGGAGAATGTCATTCTCCTTATAAATTTAGCACGAAGAATGTCATTCTCCATGTGATTTACCACGGAGAATGACATTCTCCGTGTTAAAATACAGGGAGAATGTCATTCTCCTTGTTAATTTACAGGTAGAATGACATTCTCCATGTAATTTAACACGGAGAATGACATTCTCCTTGAAAATTTATCACGGAGAATGACATTCTCCTTGTAAATTTACAAGGAGAATGACATTCTCCGTGCTAAATTATACGGAGAATGTCATTCTCCTTATAAATTTAACATAAAGAATGACCATTCTTCTTGTATTTTTACACGGAGAATGTCATTCTCCATTTAAAAGTAAACGGAGAGTGACCATTTTCTTCTTATATCAATGGATAACAGTTATCATAAACCTAATTTATTGT
Source organism: Iris pallida (assembly GCA_029216955.1). Classification (NCBI taxonomy): domain Eukaryota; kingdom Viridiplantae; phylum Streptophyta; class Magnoliopsida; order Asparagales; family Iridaceae; genus Iris; species Iris pallida. Next base: position 16,003 of record JANAVB010043142.1, on the reverse strand, counting down.
TTATGTTTTGTTTTTGTTTTTTTTTTCTTGTTTTGTAGAAAAAACCGCTATCAGGAATAAGGATTCTAGAGTTTTCCGTGCTACTTTCAAAACAACTCTAGAACTTATGAATGTTGTCACTGTAAATGGCAGATGTTTACCCGTGCCAGTCATTGAATCTTTAAAGAATACCGGTTTCTGGAACTTAATTGAGATATTCTACAAAAGCAGAGTTGAGACAAAAGAATTAGCGAAGGCAACAGAAGGCCTTGAGAACTTGATAGGAACCTACAGGGAAGACAAGAAAGGTGTTGGTTACTTTCAGTTGAGCAACACTGTCCAAATAGTGCCAAGCGTCGATGATGTGGCAACCATCTTCGATCTACCGCTTAGGGAAGAAAGCGAGACTGATTTTAACTGCAGAAAATTGGTAATGGAGACACAGAAACAGCCACCAGCACCAGAATCTTTTAACCTGTGTACAACGCATTTTACAAGGTTGCTGACTAATTCCAAGGGCACACAAGCAAAAGTCAGTAATCAGGAAGTGAAAGATAAGTTCTTCCAATTATTACAGCAGCTTCGTAATGGAGATAAGACTGCTAATCCAGATGATTTGGCCAAGCTGTTGATCTTCCACTTGTGCCAAACTGTATTCTTCACTAAAACTGGCGGTTCAAGTTTGCCGTACAAATTCTTCACGTTGGTGGACATCATAGAAGCTATCAACAGTATATGCTGGCCAAGGTTAATATTGGAATATGTCATGGATAGCATAAAGAGGAGTACAAGTAAATGTGTGGGAGGTGATTACTCCAATGTTTACTCCAAAATGGAAGGTTGTACAATATACTTCCTATATTGGTTTACAGAACATACTACCCTTCTGGAAAGGAAGTTTGAACCAATTCCAGATTACCCAAGATTTTTCACATGGGATGTGTCACGCTCCAGTACCGAAATACGGGGACGGATGTAGGCCAGCTACACCGTATAAGGTACGAATACGCTATACGGCGATGACGGCTGTCAAGTCTTGCTGGGTATCCTAGCATGCAATCAATCTATGGCCTAAATCCGATCTCATGTCCACATGCAAATCACAATGAAACAACATCAAGAGAGATAATCATATGGAAAGCAGGGAATACTCATATGAAAATCAGGAATCTACAGTACAGAATAATAATGTAGACTAGTATACCTTCCCACAGTTCCTAGCATGGTCGGGAACTGAAGCACATCCTCCAAGTCGAGTCTGGAAGATCCACAGGGTCGGTCTCAGGCAATCTGGAAACAATCCAGGATTGGTCAGGCCAACCGCAGCAAGTACCAGAAAGGAAAGCTCAAGGACGGGCGAAGAAAACCAGCAGGATAAAATATGACAAGAATAACATCTAAAAACAGTAAATAAAGGTAAGGGATCGTGCGGTACCAACGCACGATAACAATCCACAAGTATAGTGAAGCTAACACAATCATAATCTCCCTAGCATCCACTAACACCTGCATTGCCAGCTGGAAATCAATATTAGCTGGCTAGCAGGCAACAAACCAAACAACACAAAAGGACAAGCGGCCACACAATGCCTACGGCTTGCTTATTATTAGCTAACTAGGGTTATCACATGCCTAATTACTAACAAGATGCAGTTGAGGTATTCCTATAGCCACAAGCCCTGCAGACTATCCAGGTTATCCAGGACGAATATATATAGTGGGTACATCGCCCGGAAGACAAATGTACCCTAATAGCTAGCTGGAGGGGTGCCCCACATGACAGTGGACTGGAAATGTGCCCTATTCGACGGCAGGCTACAAGTCCACATGAGCGCCCAGATAACGGGATTGCCTGTAGCTGGAATACCTCGATCTATATGAGCTGCTTGATCAATCTAGTTGTTAACCTAGTCAGATTCATTATGAATTCCTGACCGTGGTAACCAATAATCCATGTCCTAGACATGATGCAAGACGAGACAGGTAGTTTGTACAAGCACAATCAGGAAAATCAACCACGGTGTCAAGACAAGGTCATACCTAGCAAGTCAGGACTGGCTGTCGTAACAGCGGTCAAGAGTAAACATGTCATGTCAAGAGTACTAGCCAGGAGTGTGCCACCACGGGCCACTATCAAGAATCAAGAGTATACATGCCAGGTTTACCATCAAGTCCAGAGTGCGAGTCAGGAGTGCACCTCTACGGGCCACTATCAAGAATCAAGACAGGTCCAGGTCATCGTGTAATACTAGGAACAAGGTCAAACCTATCAGTCACAAGAAGTCACATGCCCAAATCGTGACATGGATATCAAGTCGGTTACAAGATCAAAATCTCCACTATAATAGTCTCTCAAGTACACATGGGAACCTACAGCTCAAATCATCAAGTCGATCCATCCACCTTATCAAACTATCAGGAGTCTCCTATCAACAATGGGGAAAAATGTCAGGTCGAAAAAGGACAAACACCAGGTACCAAGCTAATCAGAATCAACAACGTTAGGCCCTATGACTCACAAGAATCCTCTAACTCAATGATCACAAACTATCGGGAAATAACCCTCCAATAACAAGTCACATCAATCACACCAGAATCTAAGCACTTGGGAAGTCGGATAAAATCATATAAGGATACAACCTCGATACTCCTCTCGTTTCATAAGACACTCGCACCATCATCAATGTACAGGAATCCACCGTCATACCCGGTCAAACATGAGCTTTCCCCCAAGTCAATAACAACACTATCCAAGAATTCACGTAGGTCTACCAAGTCAATATCCCGAGATCAAAATCCCCAATATACTCAATCATGATTCATATCCAAAAGTTACCATCCTGATATATAAGGCACTAGCAGCCCTATCCAGCTAGGCTAGGACAACTCCTAGAAAGGATGGGATCAGAGGACAAGAGTCTAGCAATAAGTGTTGCCGGAAAGACAAGGATTTCATGAACCGCTATGGAGTAAATCCACAACCCTTAAACCAAACAAGGACCAGGGTTGCAGACCGTCTCCCGAGTAGAACCGCTCTCCTTACGCTACCCGACGAACAAGACAGGTCTGGAGCTAGGCGACTAATCTAGTCTGGAGTCTACCTAGCAAGCAATGGGATTAGGTATACTATACCAAGGTAAACAGGCACGAGCCCAGTCCAGCAAACCAAAGGAATGGTTCTGCCCAATCCTTCGAACCAAATTCCCGATCGAGAATTTTGGAAGAATCCGACAGAGTCTTCTCTGTATTCTGGACAGGAGGTCCCAGTGAATTGGGGCTAAAATCCACTCGGCGCAACCTGCCGCGGAATCGCAGAATCGCAGACTGAGAACACTAAGTCTCAGCTACCAGCAGCACTACGATGCGTACTGGGAACAAATCGATAGCCGAGAACACTAAGCCCCGGCCTCCAGCAGCGCTACGAGGCGTACTGGGAAATCAATCGAACCCGAGACCACTAATGTCTCGGCCTCCAGCAGCACTACAATGCGTACTGGGCGCCAAGCCAATATGCATAATAATAAAATAACTGCCTCGCAGGGCGTACCACAACATATGTCCATAAATCCCTAACCCAAGCACAATCACCGCCACAAGTAAAGTTAGCCAAAGCCGTTATCCGACCGCGAGTCGGACACGGGGCACATGGGGACAATCCGTATAAGTGAGTCGTGCTCGTGTCCTCGAAGGTGTGGATGACCCATCCGAGTCGTCCGATACGGTCTATCCTAGTATCGGACCAAGCTAGTCTAGGTTATCATGGCAGTTCTATTGCTAAGCTACACTACTCATGGTTATACAATTTACAATAAATTAAATACAAATAAATCCAGGAGAGATGGCAAGAGCCGCCGATGAGCAAGGGATACTTGCCTAGAGGTCTCGGCTAGGTAAGCAAGTCTTCGGCAGTCGCGATCCAAGCTAGCACGCCAATCGAGATCCTCAGAACACACAATAAACAATTATTAGAATTAAATAATAAAATAATAACAAAATTACGAAGAATGGCACGAGGCTATACCGTACGGGTCTCGCAAGCAGCGTAGGGATCTGGCACAGAAACCAAGGCACGCGGACCGATACGGGCACGTAAATCGAAACGCACACGTATATCGAGACGCACACGAGAATCGAGATGACTCGAATATCGAGAGGAACAGGAGACAACATGCACGTAAATCGAGACGTACACGTAGGCCGAGGGATCACGAATATCAAGATGGTGCACGAATAACGCAATACGCAAATCGAGACATACATGCGAATCGAGACGGCACAAAGACCAATGCGGCACACAAATCGGAGCGAGCACGCAAATCAAGGCGATGCGCAAATCAGCGTGCGCACACAAATCGAAGCGATAATAAAACTGAGATGGCACAAAGGCCGAGACATGGAAATCGAGACAACGTACAAACCGAGATAGCACGGTGCCCGAGACAGCGCGGGGCTCGAAGCATCCCGCTGCCCGAGGCAACACTTAAATCGAGGCGACACGAGAACCGAGGCAGCACGTACACCAAGGTGTACGCGTATCGAGACGGCACATAACCCGAGCAGTGCGGGGCCCAAAGCGTCCCGCTGCTCGAGGCATGCACGGAGCTCGAGGGCTCGCTTCCCGAGATGCACGTAAAATGAGGGACTCGCACCTCGAGGGTGCGCTGCTTGAGGCAGCACGCTGCCCGAGGAGGAGAGAAAGAAAGGGCGGAGGAGCTCACCGGGGTCGGTCGGGCTCCGGCGGAGGGGACAGCAGCGGCAAGAGCCGCGCCGGGGAAGAACAGAGAGGGGGAGGAGACGCAGAGGCGAGGGTGCTGCCGAGGTAGGCGGCGGCCAGGCGGGTCGTGGCTCCCGGCGAAGGGAGGCAGCAGCGCCACGCTGTGCCAGGAAATGGGAGGAGGAAAAGTCAGAGACGGCGATGATGGCGAGGGCGGTGCTGGCTGAAGTGGAGGGGTAGGAGGCCATGGTGGTGGCGGCTCCAGGAAGAGGGGACGGAGGAGATGGGAGCAGTGGTGGATGAAAATGGTGGTGGTGCTGAAGATGACGATGATGGTGGCGGCGGTGGTCGTGGCGGCCGGCGGTAGCCACGGCGAAGATGGTGGAGAAGGAGAGTAGGCTCGGGGGAGAGAGAGCTGAGGGAGGGTGAGCTGAGGGGCGGGAGAGAGAGGCTTAGGGCTAAGGTTAGGTTTTGGGGGGGAGAGCTGGCGGCTGAGAGGGGAGTGAAGGAGAGGAGAGTTAGATTTTAGGGTTGGGGTTTCCTTTGGGAGGGTAGATATAGGAATTGAATCAAATACAAAAATAATAATAATAATAATAGTAATAATAATTGTAACAACACTAATAATAGGAATCAAGTAAAAAATCATGGCTCATTAGTCAAGGCATATCAAGATCCAAAATAATAATATTTAAAAATATACAAAATTTAAAATCATACAAATATAAAAATACGGTCATATATCTATTTCCAAAATAGGGATTTGACAGGATGGGTACAGAATCTCAACCTTCCTCAGGACCGAATACCCCCAGGAAATGAATTCTCTGTACATATTCGAAAACTTGGTCATATCTGTTGGACAAGAAGGAGGACACCTGGAAGGTGAAGAACCTCTAGAAGAAGACATTCCACAAGAGGGAAGGGGAGAGACAGGAGAAGAAGGGATACCTGGTGCTGAGGTTGCTGCCGAACAAGTCGAAATCAGTGACACAATTGGTGGCTTGGCACTGGAATTGGAGGAATTAAGAAGACAGAATTCTGATCTTCTGGCGCAGAACGAGAAGCACCTCGAAAAGATTAAAGAGCTAGAGGCACAACTCCGTGCAGTCAAAGCTGATATGGAGAGCTCGGCACATGAACTAGAGGAAATCAAAAGACAGAATTCTGATCTACTTGTACAAGAATCCCATCAACGTGCAATCAGAAGCACAGTAGATGGTTCAGTGAAGCAATTGGAGGATTTGAGATCACAGAACCTTAAACTTTTCGATGATAATGCAATGCTCAGTGACAGAGTTAAAGAGCTAGAAGCACAAGGTAAAATCTTCTCTTTTTTAAATTTGTGATTTATAATTCTACAAGTTTTATTACAATAAATGACATTCTCCGTTCAATTTAACACGGAGAATGTCATTCTCCGTGTTAATTTAACACACAGAATGTCATTCTCCGTGTCATTTAATACGGAGAATGATATTCTCCGTGTTAAATTAACACGGAGAATGGTCTTTTCTATTGTTAAATTGAGAAATTTTTACCTTTTTTTAATTCACATCGTACCTTTCATTCTTGTTTGTTTTATAACAGTGCAAATAACAGAACAGCTGAGACAAGCAAATAACAGGCTTGTTCAGGAAAAAAAAGAGCTTCAAGAGAAGGTTAAATTGTTGAATAAAGCAGCAATTGAAAAGGATGCAGCACAAGGTAAAATTTGCTCTTTTGTATATTTATGATTTGTCATTCTCCATGTTTTATTACAGTTAAATTGCCATTCTCCGTTTTATGTTGCAGGAGATTGTTCATTCTCCGTTTTAAGTAACACGGAGAATGACATTCTCCATTTTAAATGACACAGAGAATGACATTCTCTGTTTTAAGTAACACGGAGAATGACATTCTCCTTGTTACATGTAGTAGAATGAACAATTCTCCGTGTATAATTACACGGAGAATGACATTCTCCGTTTTAGATTAAACGGAGAATGTTAAATCCTATTGTCACACGGAGAATGACATTCTCCGTTTAAATTACACATGAGAATGATATTCTCCGTGTCATTAGTACAGGGAGAATGACATTCTCCGTGTTATTTAACACGGAGAATGATATTCTCCGTTTAAATTAAAACGGAGAATGTCATTCTCCGTGTACTAATGACACGGAGAATGTCTTTTTCACTATTAAAACTGAGAATGTGCTTTACCTTTTTTTTTCCATTAACATCGTACCTTTCATTGATGTTTGTTTTATATCTGTGCAAATAACAGAGCAGCTGAGACAAGCAAATAAAAGGCTCGCTGATGAGAAAAACAAACTTCAAGGGAAAGTTGAATTGTTGAGTAAAGAAGCCATTGAAAAGGATGCTGAAATCAATAATCAAAAAGCCATAATTGATGCATTGCAGCTTACAGAGCCTCAACAAATTAAAAAAAATAACCTGACAAACCTGTCGAACCAGAAGTATGCAAAACAGTATTAGGAAGGGGGGAGGAAAGAGAAGGCCAAAACCATCAGATGTAATAACTAATGATGATTTTACTCCCCAAGGGAAGAATACAATAAAAAGGCAGAAGCTTAAGAACGATCCGAAGCCAAAACCTCAACCCAAACCCAGAGCAAAAAAAAACAATAAGAAGGATGATTCAGCATCCAAAGAAGAAGCCAGAATTACAGAACTGGTAAAAAATGGCGACATACTCAGGGAATGCGAGGACCTCAGACTTTGGAATGAGGCAGATGAAGAGCTGCAACAGCTTTACAAGGACCTCGTATTCAAAAACAAGATGGCTCCATTGTATGTATTCTTCTATATTTCTTTCATCTTTTTCATAATTATTTTTGTCCATTTCTATTGATTTAATCTAACTGAACTAAATTTATGTGCAGTAATCTAATATATTGTTCTCCTGTAAGTCAAAATGAAGTTAAAATTATTCTGACAGCATTAGACATGCAAGACATATTCAACTATCAAGACATGGAGGCTGGTATACTAAACATAATAATAATGATGATGAAAGAAGAACAAGAAAAATCAAGAAGTGAACCACAATCAAGTTCACAAGAGGTGCAACATAAGTGGTTTGCATTTATGTTGCCCTACACATTGGTAAGAATTAAAACTGAAACATCCCTCCTATTCATGTGTACACTGATGAAACTAACTAATGTTATTATGTCTTTGTTTTTTGGAAAACAGTCCATCATTCGTAATGCTCGTGTTGAAGATGCAAAAGCCGGTGCCACTGGAACTTTCAAAACAGATGTCGATGACCTAATCATGGGTTTACAGGACGACATAGAATGGCTATTCATTCCTGTCTTTAATGATGGTATAAAATACTATACACTCCTGACATTCAACTTCAGCTCGTACGAGTGGGCACACTACAACTCCTTGGTGCAAAACACGTACGAATCGAGCAAGGCAGATGCAGAATATATGAGGGAGGTCTTAGAGCCTATTATAAGAAGAAAAATTGACATGATGAGGCAAAAATGCAAGGCGATGATAGAGTATGAAAGCACAAATACGAACTTTCGTTCAAATTGTCCACAACAAAAAGCACCCAACTGCCTCTTGTACACAGCATATTTTATGAGGTGCTTGATGATTCATCCGTTCACAATACCAGCAAAAGGAAAGGACGATGACAAAATTCACAATAGGATTACAAAAGTTAGGTTGCAATGGCTTAAGAGGTTGCTTAAAAGTCCAAATACAAATGATGAACACATTATGAAAATAACAATGTAAAACACATTATTAAAATGACAATGTACTAAGAAAGAATTGTATATTACATTGTTCTGTATATATGAAAATAAAAATGCAGTTATATTCTTCTGTGTCTGTGTCTGTGTCGTTTTGTTACATCTGCTCTGTATTATATTACATTGTTCTGTATATATGAAAATGCAGTTATATTCTTCTGTGTCTGCGTCTTTGGTTACATATGCTGTCTTGTATTACATTGTTCTCTCTCTCTCTTTATATATATATATATATATATATATATATATCATTTTTCAATGACCACACTACCAAAATTTATCGATTTAGCGACGGCCACATCCGTCGCTAAGACGACGGTAATTACTATTAGCGACCGATTGCCGACGGATATTGGCCAAAAAAATCCGTCGGCAATCAGCTTGTCGCTAATAACCTTCCGTCGCTAAGTTGTCGTCACATGACGGAATAGCGACGGATAATCGACGTCACAATACGAAGCATTAGCGCCGCATTTCCGACGGACTGTCGTCCACTTCAACTTTTAAGTACTGAACTGTGTAGACAATACCGACATAAATTTCCGTCGGTAAACCGTTGCAAAAGCGTATCAGATCGTATCATTCCGTCGCTAATCCGTCGATACCGTCGATATCAAGTGACGGATTAGCGACGGTTTTCTGACGGAAATGCCGTCGACCAGCTCCTGGAAATTCATGTCATTTCCAGTAACTTGGCGATGGATAAGTCGTCGCTTTGCCGTCGAAATATATCTACCGAATAGCGACGGATTAACCGTTGACCTTGTTCTGGAAATTCTTGTTATTTCCAGAACACGGGCGACGGATAGGTCGTCGCTATTCCGTCGAACAATATATCATGCCGACGGATAGTCCGTCGACCATAGCCGTCGCCAACTGGGAAAATTTTCAAATATCCAGTTAGCGACGACATAACCGTCAAAAAGTAGTCAGAAACTGGTGATATCCGTCACAAAACGGTCACAAGTCCGTCGCTAACTGAGAATATTTTGAAATTTTTTTTAACAGTTTTTTAGCTGTTCGCAAAAATTTGCATAAACACAAACCAATATATAATGCACACCAATTATCCAACAATCACATAGACAAAATATATTATGCACACCAATTATCCAAGAATCACATAGACCAAATATGCACATACGAATTTAATGCACACCAATTATCCAAGAATCATATAGACCAAACCAAATTAATATAAAATAGACATCAATTATCCGGAAGAGTAACCTAATATCCATCGTTATAATCCGATCATTTCACAAATATTCTAAAATTTTCACAAATATTCCAAAGCACATAGGAAAGAGTTGGCCAGTTACAGTAACCTAATATCCAATCCTGACGACCGATCATAGGACAAATATTCTAAAATTTTCACAAATATTCCAAAGCACATAGGAAAGAGTTGGCCAGTTACAGTAACCTAATATCCATCCTGACGACCGATCATAGCACAAATATTCCAAAATTTTCACAAATATTCCAAAACACATAGGAAAATCGACTTTGGCCTCAACAAAGACCACAAGTCAGACGATGAATTCTCACAGCCAGGGATGATAGTTGCGTTGAGGCATGTACCATTCTATCAGCCACTTTGCATACGAAGGCTCAATCTGGTTGAGGTCTTCTGTAGGGATATGAGGGTCGGTCCCGATGCTACTACTCTCTGACGGTGGCTCCTCCTTAGCTTCAAGCTTGGGAGCAATCTCTTCCCTGATGGTCATCGGTTCTTCCTTGACCTCGACCTTTGGTAACACCTTCTCCTTAACAGTCACCGGCTCTTGTTTGATGACGGAGACTTCCTCCGTGTCGACCTCCAAGGGTTTCTTGCCTCGACCCCTTCCTCGACTAGCAGTACCACCTCGACGAGTCCTAGGAGCCATCTTTCTGACAACAGAAATTTTCATATAGGGTAAAGAAATTTACTCAAGTTATAAAAGTTGTGACGTTGGTTTTTTGCGTTCATCATCATTAGAGGGAGCAGCACTAAAAAAGTTGTGACGTTGGTAGCATGAGAGAGTAAAAATCTGTATCACAAGACTAACAGAATTACTATATAATCATGTACTCACCAATAACCGGATGTAACTGGAGTCGTTGGGCCTATCGTGCAGTAATTTGTGGATCCGCTGGTATAGGCCAGATGTACTTAGTATCTAGTGTATCAGATTAGTATCGGTCTATCGGTTTGGTATATGACGTATCATATTGGTATTGGCCTTAACAAATTGGTATCGTCCTATATCCGATATGTACATGTATCGGCCGAATAGCTAGGATTCATATTGGTCTTATCGATTTGGTATCGGTAATATTCGATAGGTATCGGCCGTGTTGGATTAGTATAGACTATTTCGTATTAGTATCGTGGAAGGTTTAGTAACAACTATACTTGGATTTCTCTCTTCTCGAGCTAGAATACCATTGCAAGAGAATCACCAGATCGTGATTGGCCAGTTACAGTAACATACATACTTCCTTTTTCATCAGAAAAAGCGAGATTAAAAAGGAAGTATGTATGTTCTGTAACTGGCCATCTACGCTCTCGTGACTCTCTTGCAATGGTAATCTAGCTCTAGAAGAGAGAAATCCAAGTACATTTGTTACTAAACCTTCCACGATACTAATCCGAAATAGTCTATACTAATCCAACACGGCCGATACCTATCGGATATGACCGATACCAAATCGATAAGGCCAATATGACTTAATGGCTATACGGCCGATACATATCGGATAGGACGATACCAATTCGCTAAGACCAATACCAACCGATACGGTCCATACCAAAACGATAGATCGATACTAATCCGACACGATCAATACTTATAAGTACCTACGGTCCAGGAGGTTGATCCGCTAGTACATCCATGTACGAACAACGAAGTAACGATCCATTTCAATTTGGATGTGAAAATCTGTATCGTAAGACAAACTAAACATAATCAGTTCTATTTCACATGCTTAATTGCCAAGTATGGGAACGAATAGCTCAGAACACAATCCAAAATTCATTCTAGCATACATTAGTGTGAATCATCTACGTTCTGTACATATAGTGTTATATGTTCTTATCGTATCAAGTATCTGAAGGATGTAACAGAATTAAGATGAACTCACATAATGTTTACAGTCTTGGTCTCAACTGTCTTCGATTCTATGATCCCATGTCTTAGGTTAAATAAATCACTAACCTCATCACGGCGAGTCATGGTGTAGCACTCAAATGTGGGGCACCCGTAAATTCGCCGAGGTTTTAAATTATCGATATTGAGTTTTAAACCCTCACGTAGCCTTTCTGCTTTCACTCTAGGGTCGAGCAGCATCTTCTTGCAAGCTTCGATCTCCAGATACTTAGTATCAAGATTCTGGACGCTTTCGTAGAGCATGTCACACATCCTAGCGTCAATTTACTCGGCAGGAAATTGACGCTAGGATGTGTGACATGCTCTACGAAAGCGTCCAGAATCTTGACACTAAGTATCTGGAGACCGAAGCTTGCAAGAAGATGCTGCTCGACCCTAGAAGTGAAGCAGAAAGGCTACGTGAGGGTTTAAAACTCAATGTCGATAATTTAAAACCTCGACAAATTTACGGATACCCCACATTTGAGTGCTACACCAAGACTCACCGTCTGTATAGTTCGGTTATTGGCGCTCGATGTCCCTGTGGTAAGGCAATGGATGAGGATATTGCGTGGGAGGGGGTTGCATGGAGGCAACAAGGATGGCGTGTTTGTGAAAGGAGGGAAAAGATATATAATCACAGACGATTTGCATGTAAGGCCATTCTATTCCATGGAGTCTGCATTGTCTATTTTTCGAAAGCATGGGATCATAGAATCGAAGACAGTTGAGACTAAGACTGTAAACATTGGCCGCGATGAGGTTAGTGATTTATGTAACCAAATGTAGTAATCTTATAATTTAAAGTTGGACGAACATGCAAGTAGCCTTATAGTTGCTGCCGTCACCAGTCGAATGACTTAATTGCCAAGTATCGGAACGAATGGCTCAGAACACAACCCAAGATTCATTCTAGCATACATTAGTGAGTTCATCTTGATTCTGTTACGTCCTTCAGATACTATATACGATAAGAACATAGATGATTCACACTAATGTATGCTAGAATGAATCTTGGCTTGTGTTCTGAGCCATCCGTTCTGATCAAGCATTTCCTTCTCCTCTCCTCCACCATGGCTCTGAACCAATCTGCTCCTCCTTACTTCCCTTCTTTTTATTTGACTCTCTCAGCTACATATGACATCCAGCTCAAGTGTAGAGTTGGAGGAGAAGAAGTGGGCAGGAAGAGAAGGGGGAAGCAGCACAGCCGACAGCATGACCCGGAGGAAGTACAGAGGTTTTCTTCAACAGCCGTAGGAAAACCTATGTACTTCCTCCGGGTCATGCCGCCGGCTGTGCTGCTTCTCCCTCCTTCCCGCCCACTTCTTCTCCCCCGACTCTACACTTGAGCTGGATATCTTATGTGGCTGAGAGGGTCAAATAAAAAGAAGGGAAGTAGGGAGGAGCAGATTGGTTCAGAGCCATGGTGGAGGAGAGGAGAAGGAAGATGCTTGATCAGAACGGATGGCTCAGAACACAAGCCAAGATTCATTCTAGCATACATTAGTGTGAATCATCTATGTTCTTATCGTATTAGTATCTGAAGGACGTAACAGAATCAAGATGAACTCACTAATGTAATACTAAGACATCATCTACTACTATATAAGATATAGTGATAGGTTGTCGTATCATCATTGTCGAGGGATGAGGGTCGGAGGACAGGCAACTTTCTACGGCTACATAGTTTTTTTCTGCCTCGCCAGTCGAAATGGCTGCAGGGACTATGTCCTGTTCACCATGTTGTACCGTAGACTAATGCAAATGGAGCACTTTCCCTGTTCACAAAAATATGCATAAACCAAACCAATATATAATGCACACCAATTATCCAAGAATCACATAGACCAATATGCACATACAAATTTAATGCACGCCAATTATCCAAGAATCATATAGACCAAACCAAATTAATATAAAATAGACATCAATTATCCTGAAGAGTAACCTAATATCCGTCGTTATAATTCGATTTATCTTCAAGTGTGAGAACGGATGGCTCAGAAGACAATCCAGATCCATTCAAGCATACATTAGTGTGAATCATCTATGTTCTGTACATATGGTGTAGTATATGTTCTTATCGTATCTAGTATCTGAAGAACGTAACAGAATCAAGATGAACCACTAATGTAATACTAAGACATCATCTACTACTATATAAGATATAATGATAGGTTGTCGTATCATTGCCGAGGGATGAGGGTCGGAAGACAGTCAACTTTATCTACGGCTACATAGTTTCTGCTCGCCAGTCGAATGGCTGCAGGAACTATGTTCTGATCACCATGTCGTACCGTAGATTAAATGCAATGGAGCTGGAGCCAAAATACAGAACCAAATACAGAATCAAATCCCTGAGACGGATGGCTCAGAACACAACCAACCGGAGAGGATACTCTGAGAGATCCATCTGAGTAGGACGTACTCTGAGAGATCACCTTTACAAGAATGATATCAGTAGTGGGATTGAGTGCTGGAGGGGATATTATCAGAGTATACGTCCTACTCAGATGGGTCTCTCACCGTACTAATTTTTTCTGACAGCATGGTGGATGTGCTCCATCAACAGAATCTGGCTCCGAGCTAAAACTTTGCCCCAGAGCTCAAGTGGACATCCTTCGTGTAGAGCTCGAGTGAGAGGTTCCTGACAGCATGGTGGTCTCCTTTGTCAAAGTATCCATGCTCGTCCCACAACCAATGTGGGATGAGCACGAATACTTTGACAAATGAGACCACCATGCTGTCAGGAACCTCTCACTCGAGCTCTACACGAAGGATGTCTACTTGAGCTCCGGGCAAAATTTTGGCTCGGAGCAAGATTCTGTTGACGGAGCACATCCACCATGCTGTCAGAAAAAATTAGTAACGATGGAGACCCATCTGAGTAGGACGTATACTCTGATAATATCTCCTCCAGCACTCAATCCCACTACTGATATCATTCTTGTAATTGTGATCTCTCAGAGTATACGTCATACTGAGATGGATCTAGTATTCTCTCTTGTTGGTTGTCGTATCATCATTGCCGAGGGATGAGGGTCGGAGGACAGTACAAATAGTCTAATACAAAAATAACTCAATATGTAGTCCAATACAAATAGTCTAATACAAAAACAACCCAATACAAATAGTCCAATACAAATAAGTACTAATAGCTAATAAGAACCACGCGCTGCTCACGCAAACGCTCAGTGATACGTTCACGCAACCACCTCGAAAAGCGAGATTTTTGGCACGAGGAGATCTGTCGTCCATTGCAATGTTTCTGCCTCGCCAGTCGAATGGCTGCAGGGAATATCCTCACCATGTCGTACCGTAGATTAATGCAATTAATGGAGCTGGAAATATCCGTCGCTAACCGGTAACTAGTCCGTCGCTAACTGAGATTATCACATACACATATGTATATCACAGCTAGATGTATAGATATATACATCTATACAAAGCACACACTGATAGAACTCGCACTGTCCTTGAGACAGTGAACATATACACCATGAATCCAAACCCCATATATATTCACATTTACTAATCCAAACACCACCAACTAATGGAACACCCAATATGGATAACACATTATTTAGCCAATATATAAACTCAGATGAATTTGAGAAGCAAAGCCACCCGCCCCCCGACCAAAGCCCGCCGCCCCAAGCCCGCCGCCCAGTTAGTTCGGTTGCATATATATATGAAGAGTGCTTATGGGTGTGCGTCGGTTGTAAATATTCCCGACGCACCCGCCCCAAGCCAGCCGCCCCGCCTGACGCCGCCCGCCCCAAGCCCACCGCCCAGTCCCCGACCCAAGCCAGCCGCCCAGCCCCCGACGCCGCCCCCCAAGCCTCGCCCAGCCCCCACCCAAGCCAGCCGCCCAGCCCCCGACGCCGCCGCCCCAAGCCCACCGCCCAGACCCCGACGCCCCCGCCCCAAGCCCACCGCCCAGACCCCGACCCAAGCAAGCCCCCAGCCCCCACGCTCCAACCCCAAGCCCCCTTCCAGACCCCGACGCCCCCGCCCCAAGCCCACCGCCTAGACCCCGACCCAAGCCAGCCGTCCAGCCCCCGACGCCCCAACCCCAAGCCCGCCTCCCAGACCCCGACGCCCCCGCCCAGCCCCCGATCTCCAACCCCAAGCCCGCCTCCCAGACCCCGACGCCCCCGTCCCAAGCCCACCGCCCAGACCCCGACCCAAGCCAGCCGCCCAGACCCCGACGCCCCAACCCCAAGCCCGCCGCCCAGCCCCCAACGCCCCAGCCCCAAGCCCGCCCCCAGCCCCCGACCTCCGCCCCAAGCCCACTGCCCAGCCCCCGATCCAAGCCAGCTGCCAAGCCCCGACGGCCCAGCCCAAGCGCGCCGCCCAGCCAAATATACGAACCGCGAGAGAGAGAGAGAGAGAGAGAGA
>JANAVB010043141.1:0-44774 GCA_029216955.1 Iris pallida | reverse complement strand
CTCACCCTCGGGAACATATCATCAACAGAATGTGCTCGAGCAAACAAATCATTTCGGAAGGACGTGAGAGAACGAGAAGCAAACTCTCTCCATGCCACTATTTATAGGCCGGGCAAATCAAACCCATGCGCCAAGTGGATGGCTCTCGAATTCCGTGCAATGAATTTGCATTAAATAGATGAACTGGACGCTTCGAATTCAGCCAAGTCAAAACGGCTATTTAAAGCACTCGAAGATCGTAACAGTCGCACCATTAAAGACGTGTCACGAAGCGGATGCGCCGGCCAGGCAGCGCATCAACATAGACGCACCCTTCAACATCAAGCGCATCAACACAGACGCGCCCTTCAGCACCAAGCGCATCACAGGGGATGCGCCCCCATGCGTACCCATACGCCTAGTGGAACGCCGATCGATGCGACCACTCAACTGTCCATCGAATGTCAAAAACATTAAATGCTGAACTGACAGAGTTGGCAGCACGCCTTCCGAAGTTTGAACAGTTGACAGCTTTTTCAGAAGACGAAACGTCGCCAACGTCGCATCAATTACTTTTCCTCCGACGGCTACTGCCACGTGGCCGCCCAACCATCTCGCATGCGCCTCCGTAGCCATGCGCCCAAATCTGCATGCGCCTCAAAAGCCATGTGCCTCAGACTTTTCTCTGATCCCAAAAGACAGGAGTAAAGTCATTACTGGAGCCTCGCATGCGCCTCAAAAGCCATGCCCCGAATGGTTCGAGACTCCTAAAGGTTACGAGCCAAAGTTTCCTCATGCACCTAATCCCAGGCGCATCCTACCAGATCATTCTACATCAAATTCGAGATCTCCGAGCCATGGGTCGACGACACGTGTCCTTTGACTCAACTCACCCAAGATCTCAGCAACAGAAAGATCTTCTCCTCTGCTACGTGCCGGCTCACAACAGCAGCATGAAGAATTCAACCCCTTGATCAGGGCGCATCGTCCATGCGCCTCCATCAGCAATCACCACGTGGCGTCCCCACGTCCAAGCGCATCCTACATATACGCGCATGAGCAGCCAGCCTGCAAAGCTATAAATAGAGGGATCATTTCCTTCTCACCCACGAACACAGGAACGAACACACCACCAGAGAGGCAGATACAGACACTCAACGTCTTCCTCCTTTCAACAAGCTCCAGCACCCAGAGCAATCCAAACCTTCAGAGAACCGATAACCGTCGTCAGATCGTCAACGGAGTCAATGCATTACCACTCACTCCATCGGCACAAGGGACCCAGATAAACAAAAGTGCTCCTAGGACTACATCTAAGTCCTATATTGTAACACTGTTCTGTTTGTATTGAAATTTGCAATAAAAGAATTTTAATGGCAAACACACATTACTAATTATTAACTATTGATGGATAATCCTCATCTTTTTAAAGATCTTTATCAAGTTGGTATTCGCATCCATAATACCATCCACCATAGTTTCCACATAAACGCTTCTAAATTTCCACGTCTCCATTTACTAAATTAATTAGAGTCTTCTAATATCAAAAAAAAATTATCACTTTTATCACCACAATTTAACTCTATTTTCATTGGAATTGTTTTAAGAATGAGGTCATAAGAATTTTTAGTTCCAAAATTATCCTTTATTCTATTTAAACAACCTCCAATATCGTTCATAATTATTCAAACCTCCTTGCTAGTTATTAATCAACATATTTATGATTAACCTTTGCGTAAAAAAAATGTTGCTATTGCCTTAAATCCATACTTTCCAAATTTACAAATTCTTAATCCATATTCTTTCTTACAAAATTCAACCTCAATAATAATTTTTTCTTTCTAAAATAATGTCTTGGCTAGATTGAAATCTTTTATCCAAAATTAAACAAGATTCTTAAAGCTCAAATCATTCTGTCACGCCCCACAACCAGAATACTGGAGAGCGGGGGCGGACATAGCCAGCTATGTATATTGAAATAGAATACATCTCAACTATACGGTCACGGCTATCTAGATATGAGGGTTTACTACAAGCCAGCAGTCTCTTAAGGTCAAGCCTATTGTCTCAATCTCAAGCAATTAACAGAGTTACAAGATGTTAGAGCATCAAATATATATATATAAGGCGTCCCAAATATTACATATTGGATGATCATGAAGCTAGTCGTACAAAATGATGGGACTAGCAAGAGTTCAGTCATACATGATCAACCCTAGGATTTGTTAATCATGTTTACAGCCCGTAGGCAGACAGTAAGTAAATGTGCATCGAGCTAACAGGTGCTCGTCGGCTAAACGTCTCAAAAGAATAATTTACATAAGTGGGTGAAATAAAAGGAAAACCCACTCTTGGCCCGGGTTCCGTCTAGTTGTCACCATTGGGCTGGAAGCTTGGTAGATCCTCGGGAGCTGCTCCGAAATCTGGCCACACAAAACCAGCTGGGTCAAACCCCAGAAAGAGCAAGTGCCACAAAGGAGGCCACAAATAAGAACAAAAGCCAGCATATCAGGACATAAAGAATAAAAGAAGTACAAGTAGTAAAGTACAGGGCGATAAACGACTAGGGACGTGGAACCATTCCGGGAGCCAGGTTACAATCCTTAAACCAAACAAGGACCGGGATTGTACCCCTTCTCCTGAATAGCTCACTGTCCCTAGCCATTTATCGTTAGAGATAAGTAAAACAATCATGATCAAGAGTTCCAGGTACAGGGGCTAGACAAGACTTAGACAGAGCTGGACATTCATTCACAATCGGCCAAGCAAGTACTACGGCTTACTACTTTAACTAACTAGGGTTATCACAATCCTAATTATTAACAAGATGCAAGTGAGAATTCCAGTCCCAAGCCCTGCAGACTATCCAGTTATCCTTCCGCGGGTTGAGAGTTATAGGTGGGTACATTGCCCGGGAGACAAATGTACCCTTAGGTGACTTAGAGGGTGCAACACATGACAGTGTGCTGGAAATGTGCTCTACTCGTCGGCAAGCTACAAGTCCATTAAAGCGCCCAGATAACGAGATTGCCTGTGACTGGAAATTCTCTATGTTCTAGTTTGATCTAATAATTAGCCTAATCCAATTTAGCGCGAGTCCCTGGCCGTGGTACCCAGGAAGTCACGTCCTAGACATGATGCAAGACAAGACAAGTGGATTGTACAAGCAAGCAAGCAGGAGCGCCCACGGTGTCAAGGCAAGTCAAGTCAAGTCAAGTCAAGAGTGTGCCGCCACAGCCACTATCAAGTTATCAAGATAAATCATGTCAGGGTACTGTCAGGAGTGCGCCACTACGGGCCACTATCAAGTCAGGTTGGTCATGTCAGGAGTGCACCACTACGGGTCACTGTCGTGTTATGCTAGTCCTTGTTATGCCAGGCCATGTACAATAGTCATTCCAAACATATTAAGTAAAATCAAGTTCATGACAAAAGGCGTAAGGATATAAAATGGACGTAAAATACCTAATAAAATACCAATATATATAGGACTATAGAAGAGCCAAGCTTAAAAAAATAAAACCAAAACTCCAAGAGCCAATGGTTTGCGCAAGGGATCAGGGGTTGGATTGTGTAGGGTGTCAGTTGTGCAGGGAGCCAAGTGCGCAGGGGCAGAGGCGTATGGATGGATTGCGCAGAAGGTAGACTGCGCAGGAGTGAACTGCGCAGGAGTTGGTTGCGCAGAGATGGATTACGCATAGGTGGATTGCGCATGGCTGGCTTGCGCAGGGTGGATTGCGCATGAGTCAGGTTGCGCAGGGGCCAACTGCGCAGGGGTTGGTGCGCCAAGGGAGATGCGCGGTCCAGTCCAAGAGGCCGGGCGCAATCGGCTATGCGCAATGAAGGCGCTGGCCGAGAAGGAAGGTGCGCAGTTCACCAAAGGGTGAGCTGCGCAATCGGCCTTGCGCTAAAGTGCGCAGGCCGAGAGGGCTGCTTCTCCAACCCGAGAAGAACTCCAAGAACTTCAAAACTTCAATTCTTCATAACTTGATCAAATCAAAACCAAATCTAGATTTTCAAAGTTCCAACTTGAGTAAAATCGAATTCTCTTCCACATGGAAGCATCAAAACATGCAAAAATTAAAGTTAAATAGATCAAAACCATGTAAATCCGAAAATAGTAAAAACCTAGATCTAGAACAAAGGAAACTCCAAATCACAAAATGTCAAGTTCTAAAGTTGTTCTTCATGGCCTAATCTAGCTAATAGACAAATAAAAGTGGTGCTTATTTGATGGCAAGGTGCACTTGCCTAATGGGTTGGGGAGTTGTGTGGAAGAAGGAAGAAGAAGAAAATTAATGGAGAGTAAAGAGGAGAGAAAAAGGTTGGTGGAGATATAATGAGGGTGGTTGTGGTGTATTGAGGGAGGAGTATAGGTTAAAGTGTTCCACTCATGTGAACCAAACCAACTAAACCAACTCCACAAAATAAAACCAAGCCATGGTCCAAACCCATTTACGGGAAACCAAAATTCGCAAGTCGAGAAAATAAAATACGTGCCAAAATCAAATTACGAGTACAAATACGAAATACAGGAAATGGGGGTGACAACTCTACCCACCTTCAAAGAATTCCGTCCTCGGAATTTAATCAATGAGCTAGAGATTGCCACGACAAGCTATACTAAGCACAAACAAGCTACACTAAGCAGTTCAATCATGCAATCATACAATGCAAGCAAGGAAAGGGAAAGTGTAAGGCATAAGAAAGACATTATACCTCACGAGTCAAACAGGTAGGGATATCGCGATCGGATGTCGTCCTCACGCTCCCACGTTGACTCACCTAGAGAGTGATGACCCCAAGCAACACGAACTAAGTTAATAGTCTTGTTCTTGAGCGTCTTTTCTCTCCGGTCAAATATAGACACGGGCCTCTCCTCATATGAAAGGTTGGTACCAACAACCAATTCCGAATGATCTAGGATATGGCTCGGGTCTGGGATGTACCGCCTTAATTGGGATACATGGAATACATCATGTACCTCACTTAGCGACGGCGAAAGAGCGAGACGATAGGACACATCGTCTACTCGCTCCAGAATATCGAACGGCCCTATATACCTAGGACTAAGCTTTCCCCGTACGCCAAAACGAATGATGCCGCGGGTAGGCGAGATCCTAAGGAATACATGGTCGCCGACGGCAAATTCTAAGGGACGCCGATGAGCATCGGCCCAATGGCGCTGGCGATCCTGAGCAACTCGGAGGTGATCTCTGACTTTCCTGACCACTTCAACCGTCTGAGAAATCAGTTCTGGACCGAGCATCTGCCTCTCTCCGACATCGTCCCATGCTAACGGGGATCTGCACTTCCTACCATACAGAGCCTCGAAGGGTGCCATCTGGATACTGGCCTGGAAACTATTATTGTACGAGAATTCCACCAGGTGCAGGTGATCCTCCCACGAACCACCGAAGTCAAGGGTACACGACCGCAACATATCTTCGAGAGTTTGTATAGTACGCTCTGACTGCCCATCTGTCTGCGGATGATACGCTGAACTGAACTTGAGACGAGTCCCCAAACTTTGATGAAGACTGCGCCAGAAGTGCGATGTGAATCTCGTATCCCTGTCTGATACTATGCTGACTGGCACTCCGTGAAGTCTGACGATCTGCCTGAGATACATCTCTGCTAGCTGTGCCGTTGACTGTCCAACTCTAAATGGAAGAAAGTGTGCCACCTTGGTAAGCCTGTCCACAATGACCCAAATAGCGTCTCTGCCTGCCGGAGATCTGGGTAATCCAGTCACGAAATCCATGGTTATGTGCTCCCATTTCTATTCTGGGATCGGCAAAGGTTGAAGAAGTCCAGCTGGCCTCTGATGTTCAGCCTTGACCTGTTGGCAAACCAAACATCGAGAGACATACCGGGCTATCTCCCTCTTCATACCATTCCACCAAAAGTGTTGACGAATATCTCTGTACATCTTCGTGCCGCCTGGGTGAATGGAGTACTGCGAACTGTGAGCCTCTGCCATGACTTCCTGTCTGATATCTCCACTGGGTACACAAAGACGCGTGCCGTGTCGAAGTGTACCATCCTCATGAATACATAACTCTGGCCTTCTCCCTGCCTCGCACTCTCTGAGCCGCTGAATCTTGGAATCTGCTAACTGTGCTGTCCGGATTATCTCAACTATGGTGGACTGAATCTGTAGGCTGGCCATCAAGGCCACATTGGAAGGAAGAACCACTTCAATTCCCATCTTCTGAAGATCTGCCAAT
This sequence comes from Iris pallida, assembly GCA_029216955.1. Taxonomy (NCBI): domain Eukaryota; kingdom Viridiplantae; phylum Streptophyta; class Magnoliopsida; order Asparagales; family Iridaceae; genus Iris; species Iris pallida. Next base: position 38,565 of record JANAVB010043141.1, on the reverse strand, counting down.
AGCTCTGGTTGCGCCGTCAGGAAATAAACTCCGGCTCTCCGGGTCAACGCATCTGCTACAACGTTGGCCTTCCCTGGATGATACTGCAAATCCACATCGTAGTCCACCAGTAGCTCGAGCCATCTTCTCTGCCGCATATTAAGATCCTTCTGGGTGAAAACATACTTCAGGCTCTTATGATCAGTAAATATCTCCACTCTGTCTCCGTACAAGTAGTGCCTCCACAACTTAAGTGCAAACACTACTGCTGCTAGCTCCAAGTCGTGGGTCGGGTAATTCTTCTCATGATCACGGAGTTGACGTGACGCATAAGCAATTACCTTCCCATGCTGCATCAAAACACATCCCAATCCTCTGCCTGAAGCGTCGCAAAAACTGTGAATCCTCCGGTCCCATCTGGAAGGGTGAGAATGGGAGCCGTTATCAAACCTCGCTTCAACTTCTCAAATGATTCCTGACATTCTGCTGTCCAAACGAACGGCACATCCTTGCGGGTCAGCTGGGTCATCGGCGCTGAAATCCTTGCAAAATCAGAGATGAACCGTCGGTAGTAGCCGGCCAATCCAAGAAAGCTGCGAACTTCTGCCACTGAGCTGGGTACTGGCCATGCCTCGATAGCCACAATCTTCTGGGGATCCACTTCCACTCCTCCTTTGGTAATGATGTGACCCAAGTAAGAAATACGATCGAGCCAGAACTCGCATTTACTGATCTTGGCGTACAACTGGTGCTCTCTGAGAATCTGGAGGACAACTCTGAGATGCTGCTCATGCTCTGCTTCACTCTTGCTGTAGACCAGGATGTCATCAAAGAACACTATCACAAACTGATCCAAGTAAGGCATGAAAATACGGTTCATGAGGTCCATGAACACCGCCGGCGCATTGGTCGCTCCAAAGGGCATAACTAGAAACTCCCAATGCCCGTACCTAGATCTGAATGCCGTCTTCGGGATGTCCTGCTCTCTGACTCTGATCTGGTGGTATCCTGACCGCAAGTCTATCTTCAAGAAAACTGAAGCCCCCTTGAGTTGATCAAACAAGTCATCTATCCTCGGGAGAGGGTATCTGTTCTTGATTGTCACTGAGTTCAAGGTACGATAATCAACACATAGCCTGGACGTACCATCCTTCTTTTTCACAAGAAGCATCGGGGCTCCCCAAGGCGATCCACTAGCACGAATAAATCCCTTGGTTCTAAGTTCTTCAATCATCTTGTACAAAATCTCCAACTCTGAAGGCGCCATTCTGTAGACTCGCTCTGACACTGGTGCTGTCCCGGGAATCAAGTCAATGGTGAACTCGATCTTCCGCTCTGGTGGCATCCCTAGAAGTTCCTCTGGGAAGACATCTGGAAACTCTTCAACTATCCGGGGCAACTGCACTACTGCTACTGCCATCCGCAATACTGGAGGAGATGGCTCGACTGTGCCTCTGGAAAATGAAAACTCTGGCTCTCCGGGAATACTAAAGACAACTCTGCCAATATGGCAGTCTATCCTAGCATAATGGTTCCTCAACCAATCCATGCCTAGGACTACATCATAGTCTGCCATAGGGAACTCTATGAGTCTAGCGGGGAACTCTCTACCACTAACTACGATCCGACACGAGGAAAACACTCGATCTACTCCCACAAGACCATTGCCAGTAAGTATATTGAGCCTCACTGATAATGACTCGAGCTCCAATCCTATCCGTGTCGCGAATCGTACAGACATGAATGAATGCGATGCACCAGAATCAAATAATACAGATGCTGGAAAGGTGTTGACGAGAATAATACCTGCCACTACCTCACCTGGTGCAACTTCTTCTTCCATGGTCATCATCATAGTCTGACCTCTAGCTGCGGGTCCTCTCTGCTGGAAACCCCTCTGTCGGTTCTGTGCTGGAGCCTGGGTGAATTGCTGCTGGAAGGCCTGGGCCTGGGGCAACAATGGCCTCGGGTACTGCTGCTGCTACTGCTGCTGGACTGGAACTGGGGCTGGTCCTCTCACCGAAGAACTAGAAAGGTTGGATGATGATGGACCTCCCCTATTCGGGCAGGTCCCTATCTGGTGGTCTGCTCCTCCACAAGCCAGGCACAATCCCTGTGCCCTACGACACTCTGCCACTACATGGCCCGGCTTTCCGCAATGAGAACATCCCACCGCGGAAGACTGCTTCTGCTTCTGCTGCTGCGGATACGTCGGGGTTGAATGCTGAACCGACGTCACTGAGGCCGCCCGCCTCGGAGTTCCAATGGTTATACCCCTAGCTGCCGGGGCTGGAGCTGAAGATTGGTGCATCTGGTTGTAGGACCGCTTCCTGCCTCCGGTCCTGTCCACAATTCTTCGGGAGGTATACTCATGCCTCCTTGCTGCCTTCAACACTGCATCGAACGTCTGGTGCTCGAACTGCTCCACAGCCAATAATATCTCTAAGTGCAGCCCTTGCTGGAACCGCTGAGCCCTATCGAACTCGGTTGCCACCAAGGTGGGGCGAACCTACTCAGCCTGGAAAACTCGATCGCATAGCCATCGACCGTCCTGCCTTGCTTCAAGTTGGTGAATCTGGTCTGCAGGTCGTACCGTGCCACCGCATCGAAGTACTTTGTCTGGAACCTCTCTCTGAACGTCGCCCAAGTGACTGGTGCCGCTAACCCCATGGCCTGAGCTGCCCACCAATCGCGAGCCAAGTCTAACAACTGTAGGCGTACCACCGCCACCTTCTCATTCTCAGGTGTCCTAGCTGCTTCCAGGACCACCTCGGTATCCTGAAGCCAAGCGTCCGCGGCAATCGCATCTTCACTGCCATCAAAGAAGGGAGGGTTCAAGCGCTTGAAACTGTTGGCCGCCTGATTCCCTTGGGGACCTCCTCGGTTTAGTGCATCATGAACTTCCTGGTGCAAAGCGTCGCCTCAACGATCTTGGGATGCAAGCAGTTCTCTGATAAGCCCTACCAAAGGTCCCTCATCCTGTCTAGCTGGTTGAACGGGCGGAGCTGCCTGAACTGGAGGTTCCGAGCCTCCGGGAAGCATAACTCAGGAGGCTACTCCAGAGTGCTGAGCTTGATCTTCCTGGCGCTGGGGTGCTTGTCGAGCTTCCTCTGGCTGGTTGGCAGGTCCGGGAGTAATGCCGCTGAAGAAGACGACATAGGGAACAGTAAGGAAGGACCAGGACAGATCAATGATACAAGCGTGTGACCAGGTCAAGAATCTCAGGGATTTGAAGATACGAGCAGAGATCAAGGACGAAATATTGATTGAGACATCTATTCGGTAAACCCTCACATTTCTTGAATGCCAAGACCTGCATGGGCCACCACTTAAACCGTGTCACGCCCCAGAACCAGAATACTGGAGAGCGGGGGCGGACATAGCCAGCTACGTATATTGAAATAGAATACATCTCAACTATACGGTCACGGCTGTCTAGATATGAGGGTTTACTACAAGCCAGCAGTCTTAAGGTCAAGCCTATTGTCTCAATCTCAAGCAATTAACAGAGTTACAAGATGTTAGAGCATCAAATATATATATAAGGCGTCCCAAATATTACATATTGGATGATCATGAAACTAGTCGTACAAAATGATGGGACTAGCAAGAGTTCAGTCATACATGATCAACCCTAGGATTTGTTAATCATGTTTACAGCCCGTAGGCAGACAGTAAGTAAATGTGCATCGAGCTAACAGGTGCTCGTCGGCTAAACGCCTCAAAAGAATAATTTACATATAAGTGGGTGAAACAAAAAGGAAAACCCACTCTTGGCCCGGGTTCCGTCTAGTTGTCACCATTGGGCTGGAAGCTTGGTAGATCCTCGGGAGCTGCTCCGAAATCTGGCCACACAAAACCAGCTGGGTCAAACCCCAGAAAGAGCAAGTGCCACAAAGGAGGCCACAAATAAGAACAAAAGCCAGCATATCAGGACATAAAGAATAAAAGAAGTACAAGTAGTAAAGTACACAAGGCGATAAACGACTAGGGACGTGGAACTATTCCGGGAGCCAGGTTACAATCCTTAAACCAAACAAGGACCGGGATTGTACCCCTTCTCCTGAATAGCTCACTGTCCCTACCCATTTATCGTTAGAGATAAGTAAAACAATCATGATCAAGAGTTCCAGGTACAGGGGCTAGACAAGACTTAGACAGAGCTGGACACCATTCATTCACAATCGGCCAAGCAAGTACTACGGCTTACTACTTTAACTAACTAGGGTTATCACAATCCTAATTATTAACAAGATGCAAGTGAGAATTCCAGTCCCAAGCCCTGCAGACTATCCAGTTATCCTTCCGCGGGTTGAGAGTTATAGGTGGGTACATTGCCCGGGAGACAAATGTACCCTTAGGTGACTTAGAGGGTGCAACACATGACAGTGTGCTGGAAATGTGCTCTACTCGTCGGCAAGCTACAAGTCCATTAAAGCGCCCAGATAACGAGATTGCCTGTGACTGGAAATTCTCTATGTTCTAGTTTGATCTAATAATTAGCCTAATCCAATTTAGCGCGAGTCCCTAGCCGTGGTACCCAGGAAGTCACGTCCTAGACATGATGCAAGACAAGACAAGTAGATTGTACAAGTAAGCAAGCAGGAGCGCCCACGGTGTCAAGGCAAGTCAAGTCAAGTCAAGTCAAGAGTGCGCCGCCACGGCCACTATCAAGTTATCAAGATAAATCATGTCAGGGTACTGTCAGTAGTGCGCCATTACGGGCCACTATCAAGTCAGGTTGGTCATGTCAGGAGTGCACCACTACGGGTCACTGTCGTGTTATGCTAGTCCTTGTTATGCCAGGCCATGTACAATAGTCATTCCAAACATATTAAGTAAAATCAAGTTCATGACAAAAGGCGTAAGGATATAAAATGGACGTAAAATACCTAATAAAATACCAATTATATATAGGACTATAGAAGAGCCAAGCTTAAAGAAATAAAACCAAAACTCCAAGAGCCAATGGTTTGCGCAAGGGATCAGGGGTTGGATTGTGTAGGGTGTCAGTTGTGCAGGGAGCCAAGTGCACAGGGGCAGATGGCGCATGGATGGATTGCGCAGAAGGTAGACTGCGCAGGAGTGAACTGCGCAGGAGTTGGTTGCGCAGAGATGGATTGCGCATAGGTGGATTGTGCATGGCTGGCTTGCGCAGGGTGGATTGCGCATGAGTCAGGTTGCGCAGGGGCCAACTGCGCAGGGGTTGGTGCGCCAAGGGAGATGCGCGGTCCAGCCCAAGAGGCCGGACGCAATCGGCTATGCGCAATGAAGGCGCTGGCCGAGAAGGAAGGTGCACAGTTCACCAAAGGGTGAGCTGCGCAATCGACCTTGCGCTAAAGAGCGCAGGCCGAGAGGGCTGCTTCTCCAACCCGAGAAGAACTCCAAGAACTTCAAAACTTCAATTCTTCATAACTTGATCAAATCAAAACCAAATCTAGATTTTCAAAGTTCTAACTTGAGTAAAATCGAATTCTCTTCCACATGGAAGCATCAAAACATGCAAAATCAAAGTTAAATAGATCAAAACCATGTAAATCCGAAAATAGTAAAAACCTAGATCTAGAACAAAGGAAACTCCAAATCACAAAATGTCAAGTTCTAAAGTTGTTCTTCATGGCCTAATCTAGCTAATAGACAAATAAAAGTGGTGCTTATTTGATGGCAAGGTGCACTTGCCTAATGGGTTGGGGAGTTGTGTGGAAGAAGGAAGAAGAAGAAAATTAATGGAGAGTAAAGAGGAGAGAAAGGTTGGTGGAGATATAATGAGGGTGGTTGTGGTGTATTGAGGGAGGAGTGTAGGTTAAAGTGTTCCACTCATATGAACCAAACCAACTAAACCAACTCCACAAAATAAAACCAAGCCATGGTCCAAACCCATTTACGGGAAACCAAAATCCGCAAGTCGAGAAAATAAAATACGTGCCAAAATCAAATTACGAGTACAAATACGAAATACAGGAAATGGGGGTGACACATTCCTATAAAAATCCTTTTTAAACCATTTGTACCAACTTTGTGTGGAGCTAAAGAAAATATTCTTTTAGCAATGAAACTCATATCATCCTCGAGGTATACATAATCCAATACTAGTCGTTAATCCTATAAATTTATTATATATCCTTGGCGAATAATCGTATCTCTTGTCATTTTCTTGGCTACTCAAGTAAGAAAAGACAATTCAACCTCTTCCTCAATGGCTCTTACCACTTTAAAAATTAAATAAAACTCTTCTTTAATATTTTCCTTGTCACAAGTCAATACAATACCATCCTCTCAATCTTCAGAAATTATAATCCACATCAACGAATAATTTCTAGCCTGATTATGCAATCCTTGTTTCTCTGAATTCATTTGTTATTTTCCATTTGTTTCTCAATCATATTTTATTAAATCATCAAACCCTGATGTACTCTCTTAGTCCAAATTTAAATTTTCTTGAATATAACCTTGAAATAATTATCAACCTTCATGTATTAGATTTGACTAATCATTTTTTTCTTTTCAACCCAAATGGCTATGAGACTCAACTCTACTCATTTGTTCCTTCTAGAGTCCATAAAACTCATTTCAATGCAAGAATTGGGTTCAGCAACGGACATGTATTCAAAAGTGAACGTGAGCAAAAGCAAGTAAAAATAGGTTTATACAGTGCTCGAAGTAAGATTCTTGGGGTCATTCCTGGAATATATCAAGAGATCCTAATTTGTGAGTGAGTACCCTTCATTCTTTAATCCATCATTTATATCCAATTGAAGGCTCGCAGGAGTATGACTACACCTAGGTACTGTAGGAACAAAATCTAAAGCGATATACTCTAGGGGGTGAATAGAGTAGGCAGCAGAATATTAGTTATTAAAAAATATTAGCAGCAATGTCACAGAATATATCATAGTTATGAGTAAGTAAAAGTAAAGTGCAAAGAGCAAACTCAAAGACGGCGATGTATACTGGTATCCCTCTTGTGAGGACTAATCCAGTTGGAAGAACTCTAGCTCCCAATTAAAATCCACTATGGAAAAAATCACAAGTTTTCATCCGAACTCCTTGTCAACTTATACAAATGCGAGCTTTGATCTGAAGTGCTCGACCGACTTCAATTGTGAAGTGTCTCACTTCTGTCAAGCCTCTTGATTACAATCACTCTGAACTTCTAGACCGTACCGTACTGGCAAATCGACTAGAGAATTGTAACTGGCTTGGGAATTGAAATTGAAAGCTTAGTGGGGGGCTTTGGAAGATCATAGTAAGCTTAGAGAGAAGAGATATGAAGGTGAATGAGTGTGTTGAAATGGTAGAATTTCTTCTCTATTTATAGGATTTTCAAAGGGAGAATTCGAGCAGAATTTGGACAGAATTATATGACAGAATTTTGGCATATAGTCATTGCATCCGTAACTGCGGGAAGACTGAGTTTTAAAAAACGTTCAGGGTAGCCGAACTCGTGCCAAATTTGGGGCAAATTCGTCCAGAATTCTGCTAGTCCAGAATGGGTTGATTTTTGGGTTTGTAACTCAGGTTTTTGGGCTTTTGAATTTTTCAAGCAGTTAGGAAGTAGTTTAGGATTTTGTTAGTGGGCTTATTTTCAAAATGAAAGGATATTTTGAAAACGTTTCTTGGGCAGCGTATTTTTCAGTACGACATGGTTTACATTGTATTCCTATACTCAATAAAATGCAAAAGTATATTGAAAATTGAAATACATACGCGATGAAAAACACAACTCCAAGTCTGGAACGGTAGCAGGCACATGTTGTCGCAGTTCGTCCAAGTAGCCCTTATATAGACATGGTTAGACCAATTATTAAAATCATGTTTGACCATGACTAATGGGCCAACAATCTTTCTCATTTTGATAATTGACAAACCTTGACCGATGTAACATCTTGGTCTTGATTTAAAAATCTCAAAACGTGTGTGTTTGGTACTGTCTCTTCTTGGCAGATACTATCCTGAAAAAGATGTGAGATCCTTTTCTCCCACATTGTCACTTAGCAAATAATTGCAAAGAGATAAGCTCCTCCGCAATTTATGCTTTAAGCAACAAACAGTGAGAGAGAAAATACAGAGATAATATAAAGAAAATAACATAAATTTTACAAGCAGTTTATAATTTGAAGCAGTAGCAGAGATAATATGAAAGATAATGCTAAGCATAAGTGCATACCAAAAGGGACAATCAATGTTGAAATGAAAATGCATAAAATCAAAAGAGTTTGGAACAACAAACTCAGTATCTCATAAGTCATACAAAAAAGTACATAAAGTAAAAGTACTATCTTGGAATGTAGGAGTATTTCCAAGAAAACATAGACATAAGCAGAGTCTAGTAAGATAACATCTAGACAAAAACTGTAGCATCTAGATCAAGTCCTCATCTAGGCAGAATCATCATCATCATGGGCTGCCACTACAAGAAAATGCATGTTCAATGACATAAGCAATATGTAGCGCAAAGTTATATTTGTGTCGCCGAAACATTTTTGCGACATATCTGGCTATGTCGCACACGTCGCTGTAGCCTTGTCTGGAAAAGTCTTTGGCAACACGAAGTCACCCATGTCACAAAATATAATCATTTTTGACGACATCTCATATTTTTAAAATAACTTTTGGCGACAAGTGTCTTGTGTCGCCGAAAGGTAATACATTGGCAACATAACACGTCGCCAAAAGTCTACTTCTTTATTTTTTATTATAAAATACTTTCTGCTATACAATTTGATGCCACATAAGCTGATTTATTTATTTTCTATATTTTTATATTATTTTTTTATTTTTGCGCATATTTTTCAACATAAATGTAAAAATCTATTTCAAAAATAACTTACAAACATTGAAATTTGTATTCAAATAAATTGAGAACAAAGAACAACAAGTTACCATGAACACAACATGATTTCCAATATAATGTCTTCAAACATCTCTTCATAAAAAAAATCCAATAATATAATATTTAAACAACTTCAAGTAGCCCATTCAAAATGAAACGTATTATATTCCATAAATGTATTGTATTCCAGCTAAACGACTATAATTTAAACAAAAATACATGAATTGAATGCCTTCCCAAAAAAATAGCCTACAATAGATCTCATGATATGAATGTCTTTCCCCAAAATTGGTTGTTGTCTATGTGATCCTGCAAACAAAAATTAAAGAAAAAATTTGTAAGTAAAACAAAATATATACTATAAGAATGACAGCTTTTATGCAAAAAATCTCTAGTTTAAGGGACTTACATGCAAAAAATCTACACATAAAAAATCACATATATATAATAAAACAATAATATTAGATTTATAGAAAATATAATAGATATCATATCCTAATATGTCAAAATGTATACTACAAGTTTGGTCTATCATGAAGCTAGCTATTTCAAAAGGAGTGTCAATCTATTATGTCAGTCCAGATACTCCGATTTCTTTCTGTTGCAAGGATAATGGATAATATTTCTTTCTGTTGTAAGGATAATATGACTCCAGACTTGCAAAAGGTCCATGGTTTTTTATGGTGGGTTAACCTTTGTTAAGAAGATGGTTCTAGTTGCAATTCCTCAAGTCTTTGTAGAGTGACACTAACGGTGGTAGAAAAAATAGTAATTATGAGAAGGAATTAATGATGAGAAATTAATGACGAAAATTTCCTATGGAGAATCTCATCATTTCAGCAGAGCATGTGGGTTCATCCTAGCATTGCTCTTTTTCTAATTAGTGATTTATCTATAAAATACATATGCATTCAGTTAGACTTTTGTTGAACTTAGTTCCTAGGTTCTATCCAGCTTCTCCTACTTATCACATCATTTCAGCAGAGCATATAGGATTTATCATAGACAATGTGAATAGATCGAGAGGCTTGGGCTATATATTGTAGTTTTATTTGTAGATATTGCAGTATCTAAACAAGACTAACAAGTCAGAAATATCATACTTCTATTTGTAGACTACATTGTCTAAACGTATAGAGAATTAATGACCATCTGGTATGAAAATATTTATATACTGGTCTCAGGTATGTAGTATTGAGGTCATCAGCAACAAGATATTTATAATATGTTTCCTTTCTCCTCTTAACTTAATATATACACCATTATAATAATCAATTCTAAAAAAGAGGTATGAATATTCTTTTTGTTGTAAATTTCACCTCAATAAGCTTTTTGTCCACAGTAAGGCGATTAAGAGTGAGCGTTCCAGTTTTGCCACTGCAGAGAACATCCATTCCAGCCATTTCCTTAATTGTTGCCATGCAATTAGTTATTGCACCCTGCAGATTAAAGTGGATGTTGGTATTGCTCCAAAAAAGTATGATATGGTCTACAAGGACATACCTGTTGAGAAAGGCGATGATGTTGGAACTCCACTCAATAATTAGTCTGTAGACACTATGCAAAGGTTTGTTCAAGTATATGCCAGAAAATAGCTTTTGTAGAGGAAATTTCATGGAATTCCACTCGAATGAAATTGCTATAAAATTTATCCTTAATTTATGAGATGATTCCTGCAGAAGTTTTTACTAATTTTGCAGCTAATGAAATCGAAGCAGTATTGTGGCATATGCAAGAAAATTTGGCATCATACAGATGGTGGGAGTTGGGTAAGAGGGTTATCCACAATTTGTAGGACTAAATATAATTCCTTGTTTAGTTATTTACAATGCGCTTATTTTGAATTTTCTTCACCAAGTTAGGTTTGTTGCGATGGATGCCAAATTTGGGTTCATGCTGAATGTGACAAAATTTGCAGGAATCTTAAAGTAAGGAGAGTATAAAATCTTGAGATAATTGTAGTAATCGTTACAGTTGAAGTTCTAATATTTTTTTGAGTATATCATGAGGAGTTTGTAAGTCAATTCAACTGATAGATTTATCTTTTGATCAAAGGTTATGGAACGAACAACATATTTCTGCCCTGAGTGCAAGACAAAATCCAATTTGAACTATCAGATACATAAAAGAAGCACTCACAAATTAGGTACACATGTAATTCTTAATTTCTTAAGGTTTCTATGAATTACAATACAATTCTACAAAATGGTTGCTAGTGCATGCTGAAATTGTTCATTCCATTGCTTGCCTTTTCAACAAAGATAACCACCATCTGCAAGATGTAGGCTCTGACAAGATAATTGTTTGTTGTTCTAGTGTGGAAGGGACATACTTCCCAGATCAACATGTGTAAGCATCAATAATTATGATTTCGAATTAAGGCATAAACGATATAAATAGCCATTTTCATAATGTTATAATTTCTTATACTATCTAATTTTTTGACCATGATATAGTGCCTTACAAATTTTCATTTATGTGTCATTACATAAGCCTACTTTTGGATATAATTGGACAGGGTTCATTGGTGGCTGTTAGTAAGATGTCTAGTCTAGTCACTTAAGTTCTAGTAATCACTCTCTTAGACTTATATGAGATATCGGAGTAAGCAAACAAAGCTGACATGAACTGTGATTAGTTTTGATTTTTCTTCAAGGAACACATGGTAAATTGAAATTTTGGGATTATATGACACGGCTATATACTGCTGCATATATACAGTCTTAAGGGAAACATAAAAACATATAGAATAATAGTTTATAGTTACTTAAGTTCAGATTAAAGTATATTGAAGTATATTGGGTATGACAACATATATTTCTTTATCTTGGCTCTTATCTCATTCCCTATGGATAAAGTATTTAAAGTCCCATAAGTGTCTATTGGAGCCTAAAGAATGTGAGCCCTTGTCTCCATGTCTTTCTCTTTGTCCACCACATAACCAGGACAATGAATAATTTCTCCAATACAACAAATTTCATTACGCATTGCTAAATATTGTGTATGATCTAAACAAAACATGATAAATTTTATAAATTACTAACTCTAAGCTATATGCAATAATAACATTACATGTATTAATACAATTACATTTTCCATTCAAGTAAATGCAATAATAATATTGTTGGAAATATAAGGTAGAGAGTTACAAGTTTTAAATAAAGAGGAGAAACATCCTATCTCATGTTCATATGCATGACAAGTTTCAAATCGGTTTCCTCATTTCTTAATTTCCTATTTAACTTATATCTTTTAACATGTAACTTATGCAAATTCATATGCTATTTAAGAACAACATTCTGTACACTTTTTCATCAAGCAAAAATCAATAAACATTATTCCACTTCATAATATTTTGAGTATCTTCTTCTAGTGTTTTAGAAACAAGAGAACACATTCCTCTTGTGCTTTCTCATCTCCAGAAGAAGTTTATCTCTATCAAAGTGGTATGAGAGCCAGAGATGTGTCATGGCTTCCAACAACAACAACAACATGTTGCAGCCACAACTACCTCGCTTCACCGGCAAGAATTACAATCAATGGAGTATTCAAATGAAGGTCCTCTACCAATCTCAAAATATTTGGGATATCGTAGAGAGCGGAGTTGCGAAACCCGCTAATGTGGCTAGTCTCAATGTACAACAACTTCAAGAATTGAAGGAAGCTCGCAAGAAGGACAAGAAAGCATTATTTTTTATCTACAAGCGGTGGATGAGGTTATCTTTGAAAGGATATCAACAGTGAATTCGGCAAAAGAAGCATGGGACACACTTCATTCTTCATACAAAGGAGATGACAAGGTGAAAATGGTAAGGCTACAAACTCTTCGTAGCGAATTTGATACACTAAAGATGAAAGATGTAGAATCTATTGAAGATTATTCCAATCGGGTTATTTCAATTGTTAACCAATTGAAAATGAATGGTGAGAAAGTTGAAGATCAAAGAATTGTTGAGAAGATTCTACGAAGCTTGACTCGAAAATTTGAGTCTACCGTAGTAGCCATTGAAGAATCCAATGATTTGTCCACACTTTCAGTAGAGAGTTTATTGGGTTCACTTTAGTCCCATGAACTCCGTATGAAACAATATGATTCCACTCCTCTAGAGCAAGCTTTCCAAACACATGTCTTTTGGAGGCGGTTCGAGAGGAAGAAGAGGTGGTCCAAGAGGCCGTGGAAGAGGAAGACACAATGAAGGCAAATACATCTAAGCTGCGAAAAAGGAAGATGTTGATTCTTCAAATTGGAGGAGAACAAGAGGAAGGGGAAGAGTTGCAAATAGAGGCTGAGGTAGAAGTCGTGAAGATTTTTCGCAAGTTCAATGTTACAATTATGGAAAATATGGTCATTATCAAACATATTGTTGGTCCAAGAAGACCGATAATGAAGAAGGAAGCTCAACTTTCATGCATGAGGAGGAAAAGGAAAGTGAGAACGATACTCTCTTTCTCGCTTGCAATATTGAAGAAGTTACACATGATGAAGTATGGTACATCGACAGTGGCTGTAGCAACCATATGACTGGAAACAAAAAGGTGTTCATGGACCTTGATGAATCAATTACAAGTGAAGTTCGAACTGGGGATGACAAGAGACTCTCAGTGAAAGGTAAAGGTGATATTCTTGTCCAATCAAAGAAAGGAGTAAAGCGTATCTCTAGCGTTTTCTATGTTCTCGGACTCAAGCACAATCTTTTGAGTGTTGGCCAGCTTTTATTGAAGGGATTCCAACTTCATTTTAATGGAGATATGTGTGAGATAAATGACAAGAATTGTGCTCTCATCACGAAGGTAAAGATGACACTCAGCAAGATGTTTCCTTTGAAGCTTCATTCTCAAATTGACTCATCCATGCATACTATCCAAGACAACTCGTGGCTATGGCATTTTAGATTTGGACATCTAAGTTTCAAAACTTTTTCACTCATGTCTGGCAAGAATATTGTTGAAGGCATGTCGAATATCGATATTCAAGAGAAAGGATGTGCACTTGGCAAGCATCACAGAAATTCTTTTTCAATTGGAAAATCTCGGAGAGCATCACAACCACTTGAGCTTATACATTCAGATCTTTGTGGTCCAATGCAAACTACTTCAATTGGAGGTAATCGTTCTTTTCTTACCTTTATTGATGACTATAGTAGAAAGACATAGGTTTTCTTCCTTAAAGAAAAATCACAAGTATATGGATATTTCAAAAACTTTAAGGCGTTGGTTGAAAAGGAAAGTGGCTTCCCATTGAAGACTTTGTGTACCGATCGCGGAGGTGAATATGTTGGACATGATTTTCAGACTTATTTGAAGGAACATGAAATTCGCCATCAGCTTACTGCTCGATATACTCCTCAGCAGAATGGGATCACAGAGGGGAAGAACTGAACAATTGTGGACTTAGCTCGAAGCATGTTGAAGGCAAAAGGTATTCCTAATGACTCCTGGGCTGAATCTGTTACATGTGCTATCTATCTTTTGAATCGTACATCATCTAAAAGTTTGCAAGACAAGACTCCTCAAGAAGCATGGAGTGGTCATAAGCCAAGTGTGGCTCATTTGAGAATTTTTGGTAGCATTGCTTATTCTCATATTCCAGACGAGAGAAGGAAGAAGTTGGATGACAAATCTGAAAAATGTATCTTTTTGGGATATAACGAGCACTCCAAGGCATACAAACTATTTAATCCAATTACCAAGAAGCTTGTCATAAGTAGAGATGTCAAATTTGATGAAGCAACAACCTGGAATTGGAATGAAAGTGACACAAAAGGCAAAGTAGTCCATGTGGAAGAAGAAAAAGGAGAACAAATTCAGCATGATAATGAGGTAAACACTCCACCTCTTTCTTCTCATTCCTCTCAATCTTCTCCATCTTCATCTTCTCCGTCTTCGAGTTCGCATCCTCCTCCAAAGAAGACGAGGAGCATATAAGAGCTGTATGAAGCAACCAAAAATTTGGATGAAGATTTGGCTAATTTTGCCTTATTTGCCGATGTTGATCTAATTACTTTTGAAGATGCTTCAAAAGAAGAGAAGTGGAAGTATTCTATGGATCAAGAAATTGATTCTATTCAAAGAAATAAAACTTGGGAGCTTGTGAGCCTTCCAAATGGGAAAGAAGCTATTGATGTGAAGTTGGTGTACAAGACCAAGCTGAATTCTAAAGATGAAGCTGAAAAACATAAAGCTCGTTTAGTTGTGAAAGGTTACAAACAAAAATTTGGTCTTGATTACCAAGATGTGTTTGCTCCAGTTGCTCGTCTTGAAACCATACGAATTATTTTAGCTCTATCGGCTCAGAGGATGGAAGGTTTATCAAATGGATGTCAAGTCGGCATTCTTGAATGATTTTCTTGAAGAAGAAGTCTATGTGCACCCGCCACCTGGTTATGTAGTAGAGGGTGAAGAAGAGAAGGTATGTCATTTGAAGAAGGCACTATATGGGCTCAAGCAAGCTCCGAAAGCATAGTATAGTCACATCGACAGCTAATTTTTGAAGACTGGTTTCAAAAGATGTCCCTTTGAGCATACACTTTATATCAAAGAAGGCGATCAAGGTGAATTCTTGATAGTTTGCTTGTATGTGGATGATCTAATTTTTACTAGCAATACTACAAGCATATGTGATGAATTTAAGAAGGCATTGATGCATGAATTCGAGATGACTGACATGGGTTTACTTCATTTCTTTCTTGGAATTGAAGTCAAGCAAGAAGAAGGAAATTTTATTTCACAAAAGAAGTATGCCAATGATATTTTGAAGAAATTCAAAAAGGTGGGTGCCATCCCACTTAGCACTCCAATGGAAGTTGGTTTAAAGTTATACAAATATAAAAATGAAGAAGATGTTGATGCAATTCTCTATCGTCGTCTTGTTGGTAGTCTTATGTACTTGACTGCAACAAGACCAGATCTTATGTTCGTTGTGAGCATGTTTAGTCGATTCATGGAATCACCAAAAAGGAGCCATTGGGATGCAGGAAAAAGGGTACTAAGGTATCTTTGTGGAACCATCAATGAAGGCATACATCACAAAAGAGTTGAAGATTCAAGATTGATTGGCTATTGTGATAGTGATTAGGCAGGAAGTGTTGATGATTCTAGAAGTACTTCTGGCTATGTTTTTCATATTGGTTCGGGTGCAGTTTCATGGGCATCCAAGAAACAAAAAATCGTTGCTCTTTCAACAACTGAAGCAGAATATATTTCTTTGGCATTAGTATCTTGTCAATCATTATGGATTACATGGATCTTAGTTGAGCTCAAACACGAACAAGTTGAAGGTACAACACTGTTTTGTGATAATTCTTCAGCCATTTCTCTTACCAAGAATCCTATTTTCCATGAAAAAAAGTAAACACATTAGGATCAAGTACCATTTCATTTGTGATCTGATTAAAGATGGTGAGATTCATGTCAGACATTGCAGAACAAAAGATCAAGTTGCTGATATATTTACAAAAGCCTTGAAGTATGATATTTTCAAGAAGATGAAAGAAGAACTAGGCATGGTGAAGATCCAGCTTAACGGAGGCTGTTGGAAATATAAGCTAGAGAGTTACAAGTTTTAAATAAAGAGTAGAAACATCCTATATCATGTTCATATGCATGACAAGTTTCAAATCGGTTTCCTCATTTCTTGATTTCCTATTTAACTTATATCTTTTAACATGTAACTTATACAAATTCATATGCTATTTAAGAGCAACATTCTGTACACTTTTTCATCAAGCAAAAATCAATAAACATTATTCCACTTCATAATATTTTGAGTATCCTCTTCTAGTGTTTTAGAAACAAGAGAACACATTCCTCTTGTGCTTTCTCATCTCCAGAAGAAGTTTATCTCCATCAAATATTACATGTATAAATGCAATTACATATTCTTGCTTTCCTTTTCCTTTTCCTTCTTGTGCTAAGATGAATTCAACTCATAGTCACGAGAGCCATCAAGTAGACTCAACTGAATGTTGAAATTTGCATAACCAGGTAGTGTAAGATAGTTACAATTAGTAGGTGTACATTTCTTGATCATTTGGTTTCAAAACATAATGTTGGAAACATATGGCATGGCTGAAACATTATATTCCAGTGACTAATTTTGGAAGATATGAGCTAGAACCTTGGGCTAGAACCCAGAAAACTTTCTAAACATTATGAGATATTTGATGTTTTAAATCTGAAACTTGGTTTCAATCACAAGCAACAGAGACGTAAATCTAGATTAGGCCATCATCCATATTCCAGACATTATTTGCACTCAAAAACCACATTAATGGGTTAGTGATATAAGCTCAATCTTCACGATAGGAAAATGGAAGATTATTTTTGGAAGTAATAGTATTCTTACTCTGGATCATGGTATAGCCAGAAGTTCCCAAAAGTTGACTCTTTGTGTCAAGAGAATGGTTGGACAGGGTGAAATTGGCAAGTTTAGGCTCGTATTTGTCAAAGAGATGAAAATTGCTCGATCTGACATCTCGATGGACAATTAAGGGTTGTACTTTTCTATGAAGATACTCGGGATCTCTCCCTGCACGGTAGGCAATTTTTACTCAATGTTCCATCATAGAACTGGACCAGATTCAACACCCTGCACTCCTTCCTGTGCCACAAACAGAATTCCCCTAAGACAGCTTTGGTATAGCAACAAGAAAGATAAAGAACGGGATTTTCCAGAAGGAAACCATTAATGATTATATTTTACAATGTTATGGAATTTAGAAAGAAAGTAAAAGTAGAAGAAGTCATTAGTAGTTTTAGGTATTTAAAAGTAAAAAAAAAAGGAAAATGAAAGATGATCCTACGACACTTCAAATCCATGTCGTGTCCATATGTCATGTTGTATTTGACATGTATTAGACATGCCACTGACACACCAAAATACACCATAAATCTAGGAAGCACGGGCACTCCAAAAGTTTGGCCCTATCGTGACAAACACGTACCGGACACTACAGGACACTCCAAAATACACTAGGATACACCATACAGGTGTCATTTTTGTCTATAACATGTTGTCGTGTCTTTATCATGCCGTCTCGAATCTGTGTTCATGCATCATAATATAAATCAAATTATGTGCATAACTTGTTGCCATGTTAGAAATGTACCGTGTCGTGTCCATGTTATGTCAACTTGTTTGTGTTATACTTCAACATAGGTTCCTAAACCTAAGTTAAATAAGGAACTAAATGATGATAAATCCTTGGCAACGATAGCTAATTGCTCTTGGGAGAAAGTTATATGCAATTGATGGATATCAACTAGGATTTGAACAGAAACTACCAACTCAACAAGTAGGACAAAGAATGTTAAAATTGCAAATATTAACCAACCAGTTGCTCCATTATGTCATGTTCTATATAATAGGAATAAAATACTTTAGAGCAACACAGGAAGTGAAATGTCTAATAAATTTGAACTAAGCCGCTGTAGATAACTCATATAGCTAAGGTAGCTAATTACCATGGCGGTTGTAGGGAACTTATAAAGGATGATGCAGCTTGTGCCTCTATGATATGATCTATTGAGGGCTAAAACTTGAGTAATATAGACAATTAGATTGACATTTTCTACTCATGTATATTAATAAAAGCATGGAAATGAATTTTAAATTATTTCACTAATGACAAGGATATGAATTTCAAATCCTACCTGCCCACCAAAATCCATCAAACAACTCAGATCGATCGATCTATGAACACAGTTAATACATAAAAATTGAACAAAAAATAGAACGACCACTTCGGTGGCATCATGAAGGACCAAAGTGATCTTCTGCTGAGCACTGTTCTATTGAATTGGGAATTAGGGTTTTAGAAGAGACAAAGACTGAGTAATTAAGGAATAGAATATATTGATTGATCAATTGTTTGACTGTTAACATACTGAATAGGGCTTAGAAAAGAGAGGCAGCGAGGGCACCTAACGAGCCGAAGCCGAGGTTGATGGTTACGTCTTGGTGGAGGTTGCCGGACTAGAGCTTCTGCTCCACCCGGGCTTGCTCCCAACCTACACAAAATCCTCGTTCAAAATTAGGGGATGGAAGCTCCCAAAAGCCCTAGAAATCAGAGCTAGGAATGGAAGCATGTTGTTTACCGAGCTTTATAGGCTTAGGTTGGCTACGACGCAAAGCATCCGGTGGTGGTAGGGGTGAGCATCGGTTCGGTTCGGTTCAAACCGAACCGAATATGTGAAAACCGAAATAACCGTAAACCGTATTTTTCAAAACCGAAAACCGAACCGTTTTTATAAAAACCGAACAAAAACCGAACCGAATTAATTCGGTTCGGTTTTCGGTCAGTTCGGTTTCATGGGCTAAGTGCATGGCCTTCAAGTTTTTAGCAAAATGGGCCTATTTAAATAACAAAATTTAAAAAAATATATGACATTATTGTATTTATGAACTGTTATATTACATATAGTGAAAGATATTAGTATATATAGATTGAGGGTAGATAGAGAGAGTGCTCAAAGAAGCACCGACATAGAATAGGAGAAGAGAGTGCGCTCAGTTAGGGGTTAATAAACATTAGTATATGTATATTGTGGGTAGTTTGATAAATTACTAAATCTAAATCGGTTTTCGGTTCGGTTCGGTTTTTCGGATGAAGAACCGAAAACCGAACCGTTATTTCAAATTTTCAAACCGTAAACCGAACTGATAACCGAAAAACCGAACCGTTTGTCATATTTTGGTTCGGTTCGGTTCGATTTTCGGTTTTCAACCGTTATATGCTCACCCCTAGGTGGTGGTTTGAGAGAGACTATTTGTGAAAACTTTTTTTATTAGATTTAGGGGAAGTAGAAGAGGCATTTGAAATTAAAGGAGGAAAAACTTAAATTTTGGATTAGGAAAATTTAGAAATGTATTTCCCAACACAGATACATGTCAAATATATGATGTCGTTCTGCGACACACAGACATATGTCGCCAAATGTATTGTCGTTCTGCGATACACAAATGTTGGCACATTCTATTTTGATATATTAACAGCATCTTCGTAGTATTAGTTTTCTGTGTCTTCAGATTCTTATCTTCTCAGAAGCTCTACTACTAAAGTCTTTCCGTTCAAGTACAACCTTCCTTTGCATCGAAGACTGAAGCAGTTTCCAGGCGCTCCTTGCATAAAACGGCTTCCTCCTGCTTAGAGTCTTCGTGTCTGTACAAAGTCTAGGTATATCTGTAAACACCTAAGGACGGATGACAAGTAAAAGAACAAGTCAAAAATCAATTACATACAGAGCGGCATACCGGCGGCATGCTTTGGCATACCGGCGGTATACCGTTTTTATCGTCCACAAAGTTGCTGTGACAATTTGTCGGCATACCGGCGGCATGCTTCGGCATACCGGCGGTATACCGTTTTTATCGACCCAAAAGTTGCTGTGACAAATTGTCGGCATACCTTTGTTTGCACAAAAACGTTCTGTGACAAAACGTCGGTATACCGACGGTATGCCGCGGCATACCGACGGTATACCGAGTTTCAAATATTTGGCTTTTGAATTGCTCTGACTAGCATTAATGGCCTCATTTAATGCTCTCAAACGGTCATTAATATGACCGTTACTATTTGACCGGTATACCGACGGTATGCCGCTGCATACCGACGGCATGCCGGTCTGGCTATATCCAGAGCATTAAATGTCACCCACTCTTGGTTTCTCTATAAAAGAAAGCTCTCTCTCTCTCTTGAGGCTTTCACCAACTCTTGCCATAAATTTTCCAACAACCAAGAGCTCCTCCATTAATACTCTACCAAACTTTTAATTGTCATCCTCTCCCAAAGTGCTAGAGTATTTTAAGAGTTGTAAATTTTGATCTTCACGTGTTAGAAGATCAACAAGTTTCTCTTCTCATTTGTTTGAAGTTGGCGAGCCTTCGTAAGAAAACTCGTGTGTTGAAGTTGGCGAGTCATCGGATCCAAACTCGTGTTGAAGTTGGCGAGTTCTTCGGATCCAAACTCGTGTGTACTATTTGATTAAATAGTGGATTTAAGCCGGAGAGAGTTCCGGAACTGGATTGCCTCAAGCGAGGATACCAGGATACATCTTGTGTTTGATCTTCTCACTCTTTACTTTTATTTGTCATATATTGCTTCTGTTGCACTAGTTAATTTTTATTTTCCTATTCACCCCCCCTCTAGGGTTCTACAATTGGTATCAGAGCTTTGTTCTCTTTATTTGGATTTACACCCTTTTAGTGATCCATGACCTCTAACCCTAGTATCAACACCTTCCACAATGAAGGACACTCCACAAATCCTATTTGATGGAACCAACTATAACTACTGGAAGATTAGGGTAAGCATTTATCTGAAGTCCATAGATTTCGATTTATGGGATTGTGTGATAAATGGTCTTCCTACTCCTTCCAGAGTTATTGAGGATATTGCTTCTGACACCCTTAGGGACATACTTACTGAAAATACCAAGAAGCTTGCGAATCGAGATGCCAAGGCAATGAACGCTCTTTATTGTGCTCTCGACAGTAGTGAATTCAACCGAATCTCTACTTGCAAGACTTCCAATGAGATTTAGAAGTTACTTGAAGTCACACACGAGGGTACTTCACAAGTGAAGGAATCCAAGATTAGTAGACTCACGCAAGAATATGAGTCCTTTAAGATGAAGCATGATGAATCTATTACTTGCATGTTTACTCGTTTTGGTGATATTATTAATCCTCTCTCTTCTCTTGGTAAGGAATATCCTGCTCATGAAAAGATCAGAAAAATTCTTAGAGGACTGACGAAAGTTTGGAGTCCTAAAGCTACCGCAATCATTGAGGGGAATGACCTGACAGTCATGAACCTTGAGACTCTCATGGGTAAGCTAATGACTCATGAACTCGATATGAAGGATCAAGAGGAATCCTCCATACAAGAGAAGGAGAAGGAGAAGACCAAAGAGAAGGAGAAATCTCTTGCTCTCAAAGCTACAAAGTCCTACTCCAAGGATAGCTCCGACGACAATGAGTCGGACGACGATGAAGAAATAGCTCTCACAGCTAAGCACTTCCGGAAGTTCCTAAAATTCAACAAAGCCAACCGCTTCAGACGGGACAATGAAGAAGATCCGGCGTACTATCAATACAGAAGACCCGGACACATCAAGAGGGACTGTCCGATGATAAGAAAAGACTCAAACAAGTACGAGAAGCCTAGCAAGGGAAGCTCATCCTCCAGGAAATTTGCCAACACAAGCATTTGGTGTGAGAGTGACGCAAGCGACTCCGACAACGACAAAGAGTGCAAACACAATGCCAATGTTTGTCTCATGGCAACCGATGAGGTACTTGATGATCTCTCCCTAAATACTCTTACTTATGATGATTTGGAGAAAGCTATCCTTGAATTGCATGAAGAGCACAAAGGTGTTAGGAATAAATATAAGAAATCTCTAAAAGAGATTGATGCTCTTCAACTAGAAGTAGAAAGACTCTCAAGCATCATTATTGATGTAAAGGGAAAATCTCCTGCTTCTGACACGGATGAAATAGAGTCTTTGCGACTCAAGTTTCAAGAATCTCTTGGCACCATCAAGAAAAAGGATGATGAGATTCAATCCATGAAAAGCTCTTATGAATTTGCTATGCACAAAGTTCAAGATGCTAATAGGAGAGAATATGACACTTCTATTAAGTATAATGATCTTCTTATACAGAGTAAGAAATTAGGTAATAAGAATACTACTCACATGCATGCTCCGAGACACCTCCACACTCATCACAATACTAGGCATACTTCTTACATGAACACTACACACAAATCCTTTTCTAACACAAGGAAATGACCTTCTGTTAAGAAAAACACTTCGCATCATGCTTTTTATTATCACCATCATAATACTAATGCTAGAGCTCCTCGCACTAGAGATTCACATATGCATAATACTCACATATCTTCTTCTAAATCCTCTATGATTTGCAATTACTGTGGCTTGCTTGGACATACGACCAATTATTGTCATACAAGGAAACTTGTTGACAAGAAAGTTTTTATGTGGGTTCCTAAGACTAATACTCAAGGACCCATAAGATCATGGGTACCAAAATATTCATCTTCAACTTATGTTGTAGGTGAAGAGTCGAGTTGTTCACTGGGTCGGTTCGGCCCGGGCCCGTCCGTGGACCGGACCGGCCCGCCCCCCTGTAAGCCCGGACCGGCCCGCCGTGGGCCCGAACCGGCCCGGCCCCCCATCTGTACTCGGTTCGGGTCGGGCCCCCCCCCCCCCACAGCCCGAGCCCGGCCCGGCCCGGACCGGTAATTTTTATTTTTTTTTTTTGAATTAAACAGGCCCGGCCCGGTTGGACCGGCCCGGCCCGGCCCGCTGGGACCGGTCCAGCCTGAGCCGACCGTTGTAATTTGATTTTTTTTTTTTTTTAAACTTTTGACCGTTGGGAGGGGGGGTTCTTTTACCAAAATACCCCTCCCATATAGCCGTTATTAAAACGTTGGGAGGGGTATTTTGGTCTTTTTTGGCCTAAAATTACCAAAATAACCCCAAAAAATTCCTATAAATAGCCCAAAAATCCCATTTTTCATACACAACTCATTCCTCACAAATTCTCTACATCTCTCTACGGTGCTCTGGTGTTCTACGACTTTCCCTCCCCGGTGCTCTACGGCTTCCCGATCTCGCTCCCAACTCCATTCCGGCTCTACGGCTTCCCGATCTTCCTCTCAATCTCTTACTTTCTTCTAACGTAGTTTACTTTATTTTATTTTATATATGGCTGGTGAAGGTTCAAACCCACCTGATCTTGCTGGACAGACATACCACTATTTTAGTTCTTTTTTTGACGGTACTGAAATTCCACCTGAGCAAGTTGCGACTCATCCGATTCCGGAGGGGTGCCAACAATCTCCTCCGGAAGTCGCTAGTACAACCCAACGTCCTGAAAAGAAAAAGAGGTCTAAGTATTGGGATTATTTTACTTTAATTTTTGAAACTAATCCTGATGGTTCTTTGGTTTTAGATGCCAAGGGGGAACTGAAACCGTACAAGGCGCAATGCAAGAAATGTTGCAACCAGTACGCATGGAAGAAGGGCGGTGGCACCGGGACCATATCCAGACACTACGACACTTGCTACGGGAAGGACACACTTCAAGCGTCCCAAACCCAAATAAGTTTCGGCGCCACCGGTTCTTCAATTGGTAACTTTACTTACTCAGCTGCTCGGCATAAAACCGAGTTAACTAAACATATTATTCGTGACGAGCTTCCTTTCACGACGGGTGAAAGCAATTCTTTACGAGATTATGTATCACTTTCTCTAAACCCCTCCTTTACTAAAGTGAGTAGGCAACAAACTCGAAAGGAGGCAATTCGTCTCTTCAACGAGCAGAAAGCCGCTTTGAAAGCGGAATTTCAAAATATTAGTAAGTTGGCTATTACTTCTGATATTTGGACTACTAAATGGAGTTATGCTTATATTTGTATTACTGCACACTATGTAGATGCACAATGGATGTTGCAAAAACGCATCATCTCTCTTAAACTTATAGAATGTCCTCACACGGGAGCTGTAATTTCAAGTGAGATTTCAAGACACGTGCGTGAATATGATATTCACGCAAAAAAATTTTCTGTCTCTTTGGACAATGCATCAAACAACAATGCTGCTATGTCTTCTTTGTCAGTAATTTTTAAGCCTATTTTAGAAGGTAGACTTATGCATGTTAGGTGTGCTTGCCATATAATTAACTTAGTTGTTAAAGAATGTTTAAAATTTTTTGAACCCCATTTAGACACTCTGCGACAATGCTTGCTCCACCTAAACTCGTCTCCAAGTAGACAACAAAGTTTTGCATGCGCTTGCGCATATTTTGGTATAACTTTTAGAAGATTTGTGAAGGATATACCAACTAGGTGGAACTCCACCTACTTGATGTTGAAATCTGCAATTCCATTTAAGAGTGCTATTTCATATTATTGTACTTCGGATGTCACCTTTGACTATCAGGTTACTGATGATGATTGGTTAGCAGCTGAAAGTGTTTGTGAATTTTTAGAAGTTTTTTACAATGCTATATTAACTCTTTCTGGTGTTTATTATCCCACATCTTGCTTAGCTTTACGTGAACTTTGTAACATGTCTTATTTATTTTCTAAATATAGAGATTATCCAAATTTTGAAATTGCGGTGAGAAATATGGAAGCTAAATTCAGGAAATATTGGGGTGAAGTACCTCTTTTATATTGTTTGGCTTCCATATTTGATCCTACAATCAAATTGGATGGCGTAGAGGTTTTATTAGAAGGATATGGAGAATATATGGGTATAGACGTTACTGACATGAAGGCAGAAGTTAAAGTGGCATTGGACAGGTTAGTTATACTGTACGAAGAAGGAGCAACGTCGACCCGACCAACTCAGGGGGGCTAGTAGTAGCTCCGGCTTGGCGTCTAAGCTATCAGCAGCCGGTCGCATACTACAAAGGAAGAAACAAAGCAATCTTCCCAACCTACTCAAGAGTTGTCTGCTTACCTTAACTCTTATCAAGACGAAGATGAGACTCCAGATCACTTCGCCGTTCTAGAATGGTGGAAGAGACACGACAAGAGATTTCCTGTGCTTTCTAACATAGCACGTGATCTACTGATGGTTCCGGTGTCGACGGTAGCATCGGAGTCCTGTTTTAGTGCAAGTTCGAGGATGTTGAGCGATAGGAGGAGCCGCTTGAAGCCCGATATTTTGGAAGCGATCGTGTGCGTACAAGATTGGTTGGCTGCCGATAAAAGAACACAAAACCAGAAAGATGGAGAAGATCATAACATCCACGAGCTGGATTTGGAATCGCTTTCATTGCATGAAGGCGAACAACAATGAGGCTACGGTGCAAGGTATCAGGTATGTACATTTAAACTTATACATTTCAATTTTAAATTTTAACTTATACTTTCAAAAACTATTTTTTTTTACTTATACTATTCAAATTTTTAATTTAACTTATATTATTCAAATTTTTTAACTTATACTTTCAAAAACTATTTTTTACTTTAAAAAATATATATTTTTTAACTCCGCCTATGCCAAACAAGCATTTGCCGGTCCCAAGCCCGGATAAAGGAAGAGGGAGAAATATTTTTTATAATTTTTATAAATTTTTATAAACATTTGTAATATTGGTATAAACATTTGTATATATTTGTATAAACATTACTTTTATAAATATTTTGTATAAATATTTTATAAACATTTAAGTTACAAATTTTAAAAATTAAAATACAAAAGAAAATGATTACTTTTACATGGTTTTTAAAATGGTTTTAAAAAGAAAATACATATTTTGTAAAAACATTTTATAAACATTTTTATTAAAAAGAAAATATTTTATAAACATTTTATCATATTTTGTATAAACATTTTATAAACAATTGTATAAACATAAAATTATAAACATTTTATAAATATTTTTTAAACATATTTTGTATAAACATTTTATAAATATTTTTTTTATAAACATTTAAGTTAAAAATTTTTAAAATTAAAATACAAAAAAAAATATTAAAAAACAAAATTAAACAAAAAACTGTAAAAAAAAAAAAAAAAAAAAAACCCAAAAATTCGGGCCGGTCCGGTCAACCCGGCCTGAACCGACCCGAACCGGCCTAGGCCCGGACCGGCCCGACCCCAATACCCCCGGTTCAATGGGCCGGGCTGGGCTGCGTGCCAACAAACCGGGCCGGGCTTAGCCCGGACCGAAAAATTACGTGGGCCGGTCCTGGACCGGCCCGAACCCGGTCAGGCCCGCCGCCCTTGGACCGTGGGCCGGCCCGGACCGGACCGGTTACATCTTGAGTGAAGAGTCATTCTCATGCTAGAAGCAAGTGGATTCTCGATAGCGGTTGTTCACGGCACATGACCGGGGATGCTTCATTATTTACAACGCTATCGATGAAGAAGGAAGGACACGTCTCTTTTGGTAACAATCTTAAAGATCACATTATAGGAAATGGTAATATAGGTTCCCCTCCTTATCCTTGTATTAAGAATGTATGTCTTGTTACTAATCTTAAACACAATCTTCTTAGTATTAGTCATCTTACCGATAATGGTTATGATATCAAGTTTGTTAAGCTCAAATGCTTCATTACCGATAGCTCTAATGGATCTATTGTTTATGAAGGCATTAGAGAAAACAATATATATATTTTATATCTTATTGAAGACACTAACAATGACAGGTGCTTAGTTGCTAAAAACGATGAGAGTTGGCTTTGGCACATGAGGCTTGGACACGCCAACATGGATACCACTCTCGTCTTGCTACCAAGAAGCTCGTAAGAGGACTCCCAATTATTCCGTTCAAAAAGGATATGGTGTGTGAAGAATGCGAGAAGAGTAAGTTAACAAAGTCATCCTTCAAATCAATCAACTCTGTGAGTACTTCTAGACCTCTTCAACTTATCCATATGGATCTTTTTGGTCCTAGTAGAGTTGCTAGCCTTGGAGGCAAGCTTTATGCTTTTGTTTTAGTTGATGATTTTTTGAGATTTACTTGGGTTATTTTTCTTGGTTGCAAAAGTGATACTTTTCATGAATTTGTTGCCTTTTGTAAACGTGTTCAAAATGAGAAAGGTTTTTCTATTAACAAGATTAGAAGTGATCATGGAGGAGAATTTGATAATGCTGATTTCAAAAGATTTTGTGAAAGAATAGTTTTGGACATGATTTTGCTTGTCCGCGAACTCCTCAACAAAATGGTGTTATGGAGAGAAAGAATAGAACCCTTGGCGATATAGCCCGGGTTATGTTAAACCAATATAAGCTCCCCCAATATTTTTGGGCGGAAGCCGTTAATACGGCATGTCATGTTATAAATAGGGTCTTGATTAGACCTATTTCTAAGAAGACTCCTTATGAGCTTTGGTTTGACAAAATTCCCTCTATTGAATATTTTAAAGTTTTTGGTTGTAATTATTTTATTTTGAATACCAAGGATAACCTAGGCAAGTTTGAAGAAAAAACCTATGAAGGAATATTCCTTGGATACTCTACTCATAGTAAAGATTTTCGTGTTTTTAATAAAAGAAGTCTCGTTATCGAAGAGTCAATCAATGTCGCTTTTAATGAACTTAATTCTTCTACATTCTCCTCTTCCGAGGATATTGATGACATCTCGTTTGGGTTGGAGAACTCCTCTATTGAAGATCGTCCTTCTTCATCTAACAATGAAGTTGTGACCCCAACAAAAGAGTCTCCTCATTTCGAGCCTCCTCAAAAGGATCTCCCAAAAGAATGGAGATTTGTCACCAATCATCCTAAGGAACTTATCATTGGGGATCCTTCCTCCAGTGTTAGCACTAGATCCTCCACTCGTGATCTTTGTGCCAACGTGGCTTTTATCTCTCAAATAGAGCCTAAAAATGTTAATGATGCTTTTCTTGATGAATTTTGGATGATAGCAATGCAAGAGGAGTTAAATCAATTTGAGCGAAACAAGGTTTGGGAACTTGTCCCAAAACCTAGCAATCACCCCATCATTGGAACTAAATGGGTGTTTCGTAACAAACTTAATAAAGATGGGTTAGTGACTCGTAACAAGGCCCGATTGGTTGCTCAAGGCTATAACCAAGAGGAAGGTATTGACTACGACGAAATCTATGCTCCGGTTGCACGTCTTGAATCCATTCATATGCTTTGTGCTTTTGCTTGTTTTAATGACTTTAAGCTCTTTCAAATGGATGTTAAGAGTGCTTTTCTTAACGGTATTATTAAGGAGGAAGTTTATGTTAAACAACCTCCCGGCTTTGAAGATTTTCAATTTCCTAACCACGTGTTCAAACTCCACAAAGCCCTTTATGGCCTCAAACAAGCTCCCCGTGCTTGGTATGAGCGCCTTAGCTCCTTTCTTGTTTCTCACAATTTTTCAAAGGGGAAAGTCGACACAACACTCTTTATCAAATCCCATAATGGCACTCTCTTATTGGTCCAAATTTATGTCGATGACATTATTTTTGGTTCTACTAACAACACACTTTGTGTAGAATTTGCTAAAGTTATGCAGGAAGAATTTGAAATGAGTATGATGGGTGAGCTATCATTCTTTTTGGGATTACAAATCAAACAAGGACCCAAAGGGACCTTCATTAATCAAGCAAAATATACAAAGGATCTCCTCAAGCGTTTCGAACTTGACTCATCCAAATCAATGAGGACTCCTATGGCAACAACGACAAAGCTTGACCATGATAAAGATGGCACATCGGTTGACATTCGTAAGTATCGAGGTATGATTGATAGTCTACTTTATCTTACTACTGGTCGTCCTGATATCATGTTTAGTGTATGTCTTTGTGCATGTTATCAAGCAAATCCAAAGGAATCGCACTTATGTGCCATAAAACGTATTTTTCGATATCTCAAAGGTACCGTGAACATGGGCCTTTGGTATCCGAAATCTTCATCCTTTGAGCTTCACGGTTTCTCGGATGCAGATTTTGTCGGATGCAAGATTGACCAAAAAAGCACTAGCGGCACATGTCAATTCCTTGGGAAATCCTTGGTATCGTGGTTTAGTAAGAAACAAAATTCTGTTGCTCTTTCAACCACTGAGGCCGAGTATATTGCGGCTGGTTGTTGTTGTGCACAAATTCTTTGGATGTCACAAACACTTTTAGATTATGGCATTTCTCATTCTTGCACCCCTATTAAATGTGATAACACTAGCTCAATCAATCTCACGAAAAACCTGATTTGTCACTTACGCACGAAGCACATTCAAATAAGACACCATTTTCTTCGCGACCATCAACAAAAGGGAGATATTCGTCTTGAATTTATTGATACTACTTATCAGCTAGCCGATATTTTTACCAAACCGCTCCCGGAAGATCGTTTTACCTTCCTTTGCCAAGAATTAGGCATTTTATCTTTTGACCCGTAATTCTTTCTGGCCGCCACACCGACAGTATATAGCGGTATACCGACGGCATGCCGTTTTTTCGATTCAGAATTAGGTTCTGTCTCGAAACTCGGCATACCGCTGGTATACGTCGGCATACCGACGGTATGCCGGATTACGGCGGACAGCTTTTCCATATCCAGATCCGGGCCCACCTCTCCTCTTTTCTCTCCTTATTCTTCTCAACCCTCATTTAATTCCTTCTCTTCCATCACCTCCTTATTAATTACCATCTCCTCTTTCCAATTCATAACTTCCCATCACATTTATTACCTATCTCTTCACATCCCCCATTCCTCCTCTTTTTACTCCCCTATCATCATTTCCAACCCACTAACTCTTCATTTCCCCCATTACTTCCCTCTACAACCGTTCCCCAACCCACCCCTCCCTTTCCAAACTCTAACCATTCATCTCCCTCCTTCTCTGTTAAAACCCTATTTCTTTTACTTCTTCCCCCTACTCATCTCATCCTCACCTCAAACCCTTACCTCCTCCAACCTTCCTCAAATGGCCAATCCGAAGCGTCCCCGCTCCTCCTCCACCTTCTTCAACCCTTTCACTCCGGTGGCTCTCCCTCACGGGTATGATCAGCGGGTCTTTACCTCCTCCTTGGCGGCCGAGACATGGTTTCAATACTTCGTTCATCACAATATCTTCAAGGGCCGAGCAATCAATTGGAATCTCTTTCCCGGCCACATCTCTCTATTTAACGAGGCCGGACTCTCTTGCCTCCTTCGACGTCAGATTCCCGTCTACCCCGCCGCCGTCCGTCTATTCTACTATAACTTGGTCCCGGACGACGAGGCCATACAGTCGATGGTCAACGATCGCCATTTCCGTCTCACGTCTCGGGATATCGGCAACATCCTCGGCATCCCTGACAGAGGCGAAGCTTTGCCGTCCTTGGCTGCTCTTCACTCTTCGGCGGCATTCTCCTTCGACGAGTTCTGCCACATCATCTGCAAGGGTCCCCACCCTCCTGCTATCACGGCCCTTTCCGTACAGCTGGAGCCATTTTACTACGAGCTCCATAGGATTGTGTGCCACACACTCTTTCCTAAGGGCGAGAACTACGACGCCATTACCGACGACGCCCTCGTGTGCATGTACTACCAATATGCAAGGAAGTCCTTCTCCTTCCCCAAGACTCTCCTTCATCTCTTCAGACGTGTCATGCCAGCGGGAAAGCAGAACCTTTACTACGGCTCCTTCATCACTCTCCTTCTGGAAGCCAAGCAGGTCGATCTCTCCCTTTGCTCCTCGGACGGCGTCCCTTTCTATCTCGCTGTTTTCTGCTCCGCAAGTGGTGCCTCTACTTCGCGTGCCTCTTCTTCCCAAGAGCCACCAGCTTCCACTCCCGCATCTACTCCTCCTGCCTCCGGCCGCTACATGC
Source organism: Iris pallida (assembly GCA_029216955.1). NCBI lineage: Eukaryota > Viridiplantae > Streptophyta > Magnoliopsida > Asparagales > Iridaceae > Iris > Iris pallida. The sequence continues at coordinate 7,443 of JANAVB010043141.1, read as the reverse complement.
CGCTGACTCAGCAGCACTTCGACATGCGCATGGCGCAGGTAGAGGAACATATGAGGGCTCATACTCGTGGCCTTGGCAATCTGATTCAGTCCCGCTTCCATGACCAAGCTTATTTTATTCAGCACACTATTCAGGACCGGGACATGTTTCTGGATCTGAATCTTCAAGATCCAATGTACCAGGCTCCATGCTTTTCCGATCCCAATGCCTATGGGTTCATGTCACGACCCGCTCCCGAATAATCGGATACGAGTCGGACACGCCCAGCCTTCGCCGTTGGACACGACGAAGTAAGCTGTACAATACTAAGGAAAACTCACAGTCACAATGTAATGTAAACCAAAACACAGCTTTTATAACGTTCCCAGAAATCACCAATATCCATCAAGTGTTTAAAATATAAACTCAGCCGGAGACAAATCCGGTCCAAATGAAATAATATACAATAATGAATATCTACAATACAATCTCCAGAAAAATAAACTGAAATAAAAGCTGCAATATCCAAGCAATCTCCAGCTCCATGTAATCTCCCACTCACCTGCAACGATCCTATCAGGAAAAGAGCAAAGTACAACCCCGACAAGAAACTCTAAACAATGTAAACTGAAATGCATAAAAAAGAATCACAATATGAACCATGGTACAAGACATGAATATGAAAACTGTGGTACAGGAATAACAATGAAACTATGGCACCGGATCCAGAAACAATGAACTATACTATCAGTGTAACATGCAAGTGAAATAACTATCAGAGTATGTGACCGGCTGGGTAAACAGTGAACAGTGAACAGTGAACAGTGAACAGTGAAAAATGGTACGGCTTGGAGTCCCACGTGTACGATGTGAGACCCAAGCTATTATTCAATGCCTAGCTAAAATAGGATTGGTCACATATCTGTAGTATTTCCCCACCCCAATGCGCAAGGAACAATGAACGGTGAACGGTGAACAATGAACAATGAACGGTGAACGGTGAACAATGAACAATGAACAATGAACTATGAACAATGAACGGTGAACAATGAACAATGAACAATGAACAATCGTGTGTACAACGTGTCAACATGAGAACATGAAGCAAGACAGACAATACAGAGTAAAGAGTTCGAGCCGGTGTACTTGCCTTGCTCTTCAAACCAATGAGTCTCAAATGTTCACCTAGAATTAAGGTACAATTGGGTTAGGAACTAAATAATGACATTTAACTAGTTTAACTTATCTACTGCTAATCATAAACTTCAACTAACTGTCATCCTTAGAATAATACTAATTATAGATAAAACTAACCAACAAATTTTATAGAAAAATATAATATAGCTTAAATCAAAATAATTACTAATGAAATACTTTTTACTGCATTTTCCAGGAAAAATTGCTTAGGTTTAGAAAATATTTGCTAAATTAAACTTATTCTTAAACTAGCTATGCAATATTACCAAACGAAAATACATTAACTAGCAAGAAGAATAACATTATTTAATTAATTACCATACTAAATAAAAGAAGGTTGCATCTATATGGCAAAATATGCTACAAATATTCTAGCACAACAATATACTAATTAGATAAATATATATTATTTTCTAGTAAACATACTAAATTATTGTCATAATATTACTATAACAACTTTTGTTTTAAATAAATAAATCAAGGAAGTAATACTAATTAATTATTCATTAACCAACTAATATTAACAAGGAAAATATTTTAGTAATCTAAAATATAGCTAGAATGTAATCATCTATTTATATTTTACGAATAATAGTATACACATATCAAGTTATATATATAATACTTGTCAATATCTGTAATAGATTATGTTTAACAATTGATAATAAATGTACACTACTGTACACCAGTAACACCACGTGGTGTACTAACCACCTATCCTTTCAAAATGTGAAGGGCCAAAAATGACTCTTCCATTTGAAGAGTCACACACAAACACATAAAAATGGAGACCATGAGTCTCCCACTCCATTCGATGGAGAGGCAGCAGCCATTTAACCAAGAAATGGAAGAGAAGGAAGGGAAGAACCTCACCGGGGTTCGGTCGGGTGTGCGCGCTCGGGGCGGTGCTCCGGAGCTCGGCGAGTCAGATCCGGACTCGACGAAGACACGACGAGGCGGAGGACGGCAGCAACCAACTCGAACTGGAGGAGTCCGTGTCCGATCTGGACACGACAACGCTGGGTCTCCATCTTCAGCGAGTCAGGATGGACTCCGGCGAACTTCATGGCGAGGTGGCGATGGCGACAACGTTGAGTGATCTCCGACAGCATGAACGGCTCAGATCTGTCGATCCGAGTCAGATCCGTGGCGGGAACGACGATCAACGGAGCAGTGGGGTCTCCTGGTGGCTCGGCGCAGTGATGTCGAACCTCGACGAGGCGGCGCGACGAGATCAGGCGGATGTACCCAATCTGGCGGCGGCGCGAGGATCGAAGGCGACGTGGTCTTCAAAGTTTCGAAAATCGAACATGGCGTGGCAGTCGAGAAGCCTCGGTCGGTGCGCCTGCGGCTTCTCGAGGTCAGATGCGGTGCTGGAGGCAGAGCTCGCGGCGGCGCTAGCTCGAGCATCGACGACGAGGGAAGGCCGGACTGGTGGTGGCGGAGTGCGGACTCGGATCTGGCTTCGGCGGTCATCGATAAGCTTCGGCTCCTGACGGTGGTGGCAGGCTCACGGCGAGAAGGAAGAAGCGGTGGTGCCAAGCTCTAGTCGCCGGGAACGGCTTGATCCGGTGGTGGCGTTGGCTGGCAACGAGGCGGTGATCCGGTGGTCCTCGGCCGAGAGGCCACAGGAAAGAGAGTGAACAGAGTGTAGAGAGAGAGTAGAGAGAGATGTGACTGGACACTGTGATGTCAGTCCTGGGAAAATGTGTACTGTGTACTGACAGTCATAATTTATAATAAAATAATCTGTGGCAAAGTGGTAAATAGGAGTAGATCTGGGGTTATAGAATAAGTTTAGTAACAGATTTTCAAAATTCAGATTTCAAACAGTTTTTCAAACTATTCAATATTCAACAGATTTTCAAAATTAAAATAATTTTTCTCCAACAGATTTCGAAATTGAAACATATTTTTAAATTCAAAACATTTCCCCTTCACAGTTTTAACAACTCATCCAACAGATTTCAAAAATAAAATGAATTTAACAGTTTTCAAATAAAAACAGATTTTCATAAAAAAATAGATATTTAAATGCTAACAGATTTTCAAGTACAAATCTCCCTCCAAACAGATCAATCAAACAGATCAATTTAATTATCAGTAGAGAAACTTATTTATTTAATAAAATTAGTTAATAACTCTTCTTAGTGCTGGCTAACTGTCAATTAAAGACAGTTATACATCCTAATTACTAAATAGTAATAAATTATGAAAATACAATTAAAAGTTAACTAATAGTAACTTTGCAACTATGATCAATTACACAAGTTTAATAGTAACATTTAGTAAAGAAAATAATAAATCGTTTAGTTAACTTACAACTAAATCAATATTAATAGTACTAACAATATTGTAATTCATCTAAAATACGTAACTTTGTATTAGAATACTTTTCAAATTGAAGAAAATCCGAAATTCATTTTACTCGAAAATAGATTTTCGTAAGAAGCAATATTTAAATTCAAGAAAATTAGAAAAATCCTAAAATTTACCAAACATGATTTCGGGAGTTTACAAATCTACCCCCCTTACAAAAATTTCGTCCTCGAAATTTCAAGGGTACAATAAACACTATTAAGATTGACCAAATTCAAAACTTGAAAATGATTAAAAATTAACTGAACATAGGATCGAAAAATCACGACTTCTAGAATGCTCAAAATTTAAAATCTAGGCATGATAAATCCCAAACATGGGAATAATAAAAATTTCATAGTAAAAATAGCACCAAATGACAATCATGAATTTATGACTCAATCCAATAAAAGCGTTTTGTATAACTAGCATTGTTATGACTAAAAATTTTAAACACGATAAAATGATCAAAATTATTTAAGCTTGATAAGAGCTAAAATACGATAACTATAGAAATGTTACGATTATATATAAAACAATAAAATTTTCAAGGTTAGCTATCAAGATATGGAACCGTTTACAAAATTAGTGCAATATGCTAAACCAACCCATAAAAGAAATTAGACCAACAAATATTAAAGAAATGATAAATTTCCAAGATGAATCAAGAGAAGATGAAATCAATTTGCAGAGGTTAACATAAGATCAATATCAAGATGATTTCGATAAGCTTGTCAAATGGTGATAAGAGATCAACATGGTATATAACACGGATATAGTCTCAATAGTATCCGAAACCATACATATCCGAAATCACTTTGCCTAGAGTTCCTGCCCCGCCAGCGTAGTGTACATCTGACTGCAGTGAACCTTTTGGCTCAATGACTCAATAATGTTAAATTATCGAATATTTCTATCGACTTTATCCATGTTATCGGAACAACTCAAAAGTTTATGTTTTTAGGACATAGCATCAATAATATCCGAGAACCTATGAATACCTGGAATTACTTTGACTTAAAGCTCCTGCCTCGCCAGTGCGCAACTGACTGCAGTGAACCCGCGGTCTCCATAATCCAGATAAATGACTACAGTGCGCATCTGCCATGTCATAGTAGGTCATCGAATACTCTGTCAACTCTACCCATAGGAATTTCAAAGGAGTTTACGAAATTTCAAACAAATTCTAATCCCTAATCATGATGGAAAGTGATGTATCCGTTCTTTAGAAAATATTGAGTTTTATAAGAAAATAAACAGTACGACAAAATGATTACAAAAACAAATCTCATAGCAAAGAAAATCTCGAATTGGAAATAAAGTCTTAAATAACAATAAGGAATTTTGAAAAATTTCACGAACTAAGAAAATAAAGACAGATCAATTATTAGTAATCAAACAGTCATACTAGCAAGACATATATAGGAAATAACCTCAGAAGTCCCAAGTGCAAGAAAATTGATAACCTTAGTGTTGCATGTCTAAACCACCCTGTAAAAAAAAACAGAACTACAATGATATAAGCAAAAAAACTATACCCATAACTATTTCCCACGGATCCTATGCTGTGATGAGTTTTCCTTAGCTTTCGCTGGTCCCCCAATAACACTTATTTGCCTAAGTGTCATTAGGATAGACCTGCATGGGCCACCACTAAAAACATGTCACGATCCGCTCCCGAATAATCGGATACGAGTCGGACACGCCCAGCCTTCGCCGTTGGACACGACGAAGTAAGCTGTACAATACTAAGGAAAACTCACAGTCACAATGTAATGTAAACCAAAACACAGCTTTTATAACGTTCCCAGAAATCACCAATATCCATCAAGTGTTTAAAATACAAACTCAGCCGGAGACAAATCCGGTCCAAATGAAATAATATACAATAATGAATATCTACAATACAATCTCCAGAAAAATAAACTGAAATAAAAGCTGCAATATCCAAGCAATCTCCAGCTCCATGTAATCTCCCACTCACCTGCAACGATCCTATCAGGAAAAGAGCAAAGTACAACCCCGACAAGAAACTCTAAACAATGTAAACTGAAATGCATAAAAAAGAATCACAATATGAACCATGGTACAAGACATGAATATGAAAACTGTGGTACAGGAATAACAATGAAACTATGGCACCGGATCCAGAAACAATGAACTATACTATCAGTGTAACATGCAAGTGAAATAACTATCAGAGTATGTGACGGCTGGGTAAACAGTGAACAGTGAACAGTGAACAGTGAACAGTGAAAAATGGTACGGCTTGGAGTCCCACGTGCACGATGTGAGACCCAAGCTATTATTCAATGCCTAGCTAAAATAGGATTGGTCACATATCTGTAGTATTTCCCCACCCCAATGCGCAAGGAACAATGAACGGTGAACGGTGAACAATGAACAATGAACGGTGAACGGTGAACAATGAACAATGAACAATGAACTATGAACAATGAACGGTGAACAATGAACAATGAACAATGAACAATCGTGTGTACAACGTGTCAACATGAGAACATGAAGCAAGACAGACAATACAGAGTAAAGAGTTCGAGCCGGTGTACTTGCCTTGCTCTTCAAACCAATGAGTCTCAAATGTTCACCTAGAATTAAGGTACAATTGGGTTAGGAACTAAATAATGACATTTAACTAGTTTAACTTATCTACTGCTAATCATAAACTTCAACTAACTGTCATCCTTAGAATAATACTAATTATAGATAAAACTAACCAACAAATTTTATAGAAAAATATAATATAGCTTAAATCAAAATAATTACTAATGAAATACTTTTTACTGCATTTTCCAGGAAAAATTGCTTAGGTTTAGAAAATATTTGCTAAATTAAACTTATTCTTAAACTAGCTATGCAATATTACCAAACGAAAACATTAACTAGCAAGAAGAATAACATTATTTAATTAATTACCATACTAAATAAAGAAGGTTGCATCTATATGGCAAAATATGCTACAAATATTCTAGCACAACAATATACTAATTAGATAAATATATTATTTTCTAGTAAACATACTAAATTATTGTCATAATATTACTATAACAACTTTTGTTTTAAATAAATAAAGCAAGGAAGTAATACTAATTAATTATTCATTAACCAACTAATATTAACAAGGAAAATATTTTAGTAATCTAAATATAGCTAGAATGTAATCATCTATTTATATTTTACGAATAATAGTATACACATATCAAGTTATATATATACTTGTCAATATCTGTAATAGATTATGTTTAACAATTGATAATAAATGTACTACTGTACACCAGTAACACCACGTGGTGTACTAACCACCTATCCTTTCAAAATGTGAAGGGCCAAAAATGACTCTTCCATTTGAAGAGTCACACACAAACACATAAAAATGGAGACCATGAGTCTCCCACTCCATTCGATGGAGAGGCAGCAGCCATTTAACCAAGAAATGGAAGAGAAGGAAGAACCTCACCGGGTTCGGTCGGGTGTGCGCGCTCGGGGCGGTGCTCCGGAGCTCGGCGAGTCAGATCCGACTCGACGAAGACACGACGAGGCGGAGGACGGCAGCAACCAACTCGAACTGGAGGAGTCCGTGTCCGATCTGGACACGACAACGCTGGGTCTCCATCTTCAGCGAGTCAGGATGGACTCCGGCGAACTTCATGGCGAGGTGGCGATGGCGACAACGTTGAGTGATCTCCGACAGCATGAACGGCTCAGATCTGTCGATCCGAGTCAGATCCGTGGCGGGAACGACGATCAACGGAGCAGTGGGGTCTCCTGGTGGCTCGGCGCAGTGATGTCGAACCTCGACGAGGCGGCGCGACGAGATCAGGCGGATGTACCCAATCTGGCGGCGGCGCGAGGATCGAAGGCGACGTGGTCTTCAAAGTTTCGAAAATCGAA
>JANAVB010043140.1:0-29370 GCA_029216955.1 Iris pallida | reverse complement strand
ATGGCAGTATTTGATATTCAATATGCTTCCAAAGAAAGATAAGTTACTAATGTAAATGATTGCCTTCCATAGGAAAATAACAATTGCATACACAATTCACAACAAAATTGTAATAACTAAACCGTTTATACAAATTTCATACTCCCATTAGTAACATAATAATAAAACAATATTTTTAGATTACGATATGCCATCAGTTCATATCTTGAAATCTCCAAGATTACACACAAACAAAAGAGGAAACAGAGAATTATAATTTGATAATTACATGATCTTTTGCTGAACCAAATAAGTTTTAAAACAACTACAAGTCTACATATACTGGAGAATTACATTATCCCATCAAGAAGCGCCTATAGACTGCCATCAAGAAGTAGGAAAAGAAGGATCCTGTAAAACAAAAAATCTCTAGTTGGCTAACTATAATACTTCACTAGCAAAAGCATGAGAGTTAAAAAATTACATATGTACCTTGATCAATCTAAAGATCACATATAGAAAATGTGCCATCATCACTTCCAGATGTTATCATGCAACTAACCAGCCTTTACAGATATTGTTGGTTTCTACCTACATGTGTATCCCAGACTGAAATAGTGCCATCCTCTTAACATGAAGCAAAAACATCAGCTTCTATAGGACTCCACTGAAAAAGGAAAAGAAGATAAACTTAGCAAGTATAACACCAAATAATAAACTATACATGCACTGGAACTAATCGTTCCAGTTACATATTTGTAAATCTTCAACACGTGCAGTATGGCCGATATCCAGAGTCTATGTCTGAGAGGAAGGTTCCATAAATAAATATTCAGAAAATAATTTACTTCCTTCATGTAACTGGTTATATGTATAAATCATACCAGATACAAGCCTTCCAGGAAAAACTGGATTACAGTTTATTTCTTAGCCTTCATCTTTGTGTCCACCAAGTTTCATAACAGGCGCTTGATTATGTATGTTATTACCTTCCCTGTTGGTGTCTGTTTCACATTCTGCTAAAGCATTTAGGCATATATATCTATCATACATCAGACTAGTAATCGCTAATAGATGTAACGAGTAAAGCATTTAAGGGATAGAAAGCCAAAACCTATACCCTCTTAAATTATCAAAAGAAGCCAAATCAGCAATGTGTGTACAAATACCATAATGGCATAAAGCCAAGACTATAAGTTTCATGTCAACCATCATTCGCGGTACCAGTATTGGACCCTTTCATAATTGGCAGCTTCGGGGCAGTTTTGGTGAGTTTGAATTGGTTGTTTCGGTTGTTTTGTTGGATGTTTCAATATTGGCCTATAACGGGAACTACACGTCAAGCAATCTTTGATTCATACTTTCAGAGCCAATCTCAAGGAAGCCTAAAAATCTGAAACGTATGGGCTGATCTCAGCTTTTAATCTCCATCATCATCAGGCAAGCCTTTTTCCATCAAAATGGAGTTGGATATTTAGCATGACAACTCCATAAACGAACTGACGAGGTTTTCTTACCGGCTGTCAACATGATGTCAATCTTTATTGGTGTCAATTTACTAGCCAAAGTAGCTAGAAGCGAGAGGGTCTTGCCAAAAGTGATATAAAGGCCAATTGCCATGTAGATAAACCTACATTTTAGGTCATGCAGCCGAGGAGAACCCTCCATGTTCTCCTAGACTATAAAAGTGTGTAACAATGAAGTAAGATGATAGAATTTTGTAATAGTAAACTTCATCTATGTGGCACATTAAACCAAAGAGCAAAAGGAATGAAGCTTCCATAGATCTCAACATTTAATATGAGGAGAATGTATGATCGAAAGTACATAAATAAAATTCAACAATGCTACAATATGAGTTGTGCTATCTAGGTCCATCACTTTTATCTAGATTGATACAGTACAGAATTCTTGTGTACTACATGTAAAAATCTATCACAGTCCTTATTATAAGTTATTACGGCTCACTGTTACCAACTCTATGGACTTTGCTCATTTTTTCTCCCTAATTAACCAATTAAAAGCACTCATATATATACATAAAAGTCATGGTAGGACATTATCTTTCCCTTCTACATTTGAATGTCCAACTTTCCAAAATCAAGCAGTACAAGCATTTTTATTTCTCTTGGTATTTGGCTATCTTTATGATACTTAGAGAGTCTTCTGTCACTCTCACTAAGTCGGATGAAGATAGGGCATACCATAGAGTTTTGATTTTTTAACTCAGACAATATATTCTAAGTAACAAATTTTGGTTAAAACTGGAAGCAGATTCGGGTCATATTTGTCATGTATAAGATCTTATTAGAATTGGATAAGGGCGTGTATTACAGGTCAAGCGGCTTAGTTTTGGGCCTTAGCCAAATGGTCAAACCCAACTGAAAAACTAAGGGCTTATTATTATCTACTTGGAAGTTCACATGACAGGAATAAAGATGAAAGTGATACCTACCTCCACATCAATGTCAGGTATGTCATTATGTTTATGCGCTTGATTATGTATGTTATTACTTTCTTTTGTTTACTTCAGAAACAGTTTCTTTTGTCATTTGAAAACAATGTGTTGCAGAGTCTACTTTCTATTCGATTGCAGAGATTGTAGAGTCGAGAGAAATTGTTGCGTGAAAGAGAAGATTGTTGTATTAAATTATTGGAAATATCAAAAAAATATTCTTTTTCAAAATTCAGTTCATTTTTTTATTAACCTATCCGATTAGCTTATATTAGTTAAAAAAACAGCAATCCCTTTGCCAAACCCTGTTGCATTGACAACAACACTATGCTATTGGAAACTATGCTATTGACAACAATACTATGCATCAAACATATCCTACTTATATAGAGAAGAGAAGTTGTTTACCGTATCGAGGGCCAATGCCTTGGCATCTAGCCGAGAAGTCGAGTCTCCTTGACAGTAATCTCTCCCATGTGTACATACTGGCTAATGTGTGTTGCAGTTTTCTGGGGCACAAACTCATTCAGTTTGTATCCGTTGTATGTAACTTCTCCTTTGGTCTGCATTTAGCAACCACATATACATATAGTACAACCAACTCAGGTGAACAAACATGTATACTAGTTTTAATGTATGTCAAACCTTCAAATTCTGCTCTAGTTTCCCAGCTAAAGCAAGCAACAGTGTTGTCCAGATGGTGGAGGGCCCAATAAAAGTGCCATCCTGAGAAAAGAAAGTAAACAATGTTTTATGAAGTATGTGATAAAAGAATTGTTGAGAAGAAAATGTAACTCTACCGAGAGCACCTCAGCTAATAAATACCCTGTTCAAGCTACTTGCAAATGTAGTGACAACCAAAACAGCTGCTCGCATAGTAAAATAAAGCTCAGGTTCAAATCTTTGTAGTACTCAAGATTTAGATAGGTGGCAAACAAAGTCTTTTAATTTGTAGACAATGCAATATATAGCATAATAGCTATTATAGATTGAACTGTTTCATTAATTTAAACTGACAAGCTCATTTAGCCATAGTTCAGAGTATCGGGATCGACGGTATCCACTGAAGACAAGTTATAATTTTTTTACGAATTTACGAATTACATAATAAATTTCGAAGCATTTGCCATTAATTCTTGAGAAAAAAGTGCAGGATTGTCATTTCTTTCTTGCCCATCTGTTAGTTATAAAAATAAAGCTTGAAAGATAAAATTTTAGTAAATATTGTTAGAAAAATAATATTGGAACCAATGGAATTGAGAGCCAGAGCACACTACCCTGAGACACCATCGGCAATGGCCAGAACACCACCATTGTAGGTGTCGACCAAAAAGGCGTGTTTGCCACCTTTGTCAACCTATTGATAATGATGACCACAAGTTAGAAAATGCATTCATGAGATGATGTGATAATTTCGTTTGAGGGTAGTTATCAAGCAGTATAACAACAAACAAATATGTTTTCACTTAACTGATATGATAAGACATGCTATATGTTAAGAACTACCTTTGCCGGGTGTGGGATGAGATGAGTCCTGACACATATAGACATACCAGACCTAGAACCATGGAAAATGCAGTCAATCAATCATGTAGTTCCATTTATAAATTTTACTCTTCCTTTAAGTAAAAGTTATAGCCCTTGCCACAACCAACAGAATATATATATATATATATATATAATATATATATATATATATATATATATATATTATATAGGCATTGACATGAAAAGTCTGAATATATGGATAAGATAAATATATATGTACAATAAGAAATCGAAGGGGAAGTCCCGACAACAAGAGTCTTCGTCGATCTGGCTGCCAGTTCGGTTGAAGGCAATGTCGAGCTCTGCAGAGGAAGTCCAAATTTGCATCTCCAAGTGTGTTCCGTCCAAAATGAGAGGCGAATGCGAGCTTCTGTGCTTGTATTAATCCTCTCCGTTGTAGGCGAAGTCGTTCTCTTATGCTTTCTCATATGTCTGCTGGTGTTCTGTTGTCGAAGACACAGGCATAGGAAGCAGACTTCATTAAGGGACTACTATATAGAAGATATGCATAAATTTACGAGAGTCTCTTATACTTAACTGTACAATGCAACCGATGGATTTCTTCCTCGAGCCTGATCAGAGTCTGAAGCTTCGGGTCTATTTATAGAGCAAAGGCAGGAGAATCCCAATGTTACCAACATAATGACCAAAACTCTGTACACATGTTTAAACTAGTTTCATAGTCGGAAGACTTAACACTAAAAAATTTTGGTGAGTATGTTCAACCATATAGCGTCTGGCATGTACTGGATAAGACACATACACTCTAAAGGATACTAGGACACATTAAAATCAATAACAGAAGATGTGTTCATATTTATCCAACTAACAAATCCTTTCAACTTCAGAATATGGAATGGGAAGGCAAGCAACGGTTCAAGGAGATGTCTACAGCTATGGAGTAATTTTGGTCCTTGACATGAAAATTCTGAATATATGTATACAATTTTTAAGACGAGAGATAAATATATATGAACAATAATAATTCAAATGTTATTCATTTACTTGAACAATAACTTGCATAAGTATAGCGAATACTTGATAAGAAGCTTGTTAGGCGAAACAAAGCACAATGGCAAAGATTAAACAGATTGCTATGACAAGAAATGCATAAGGACAATAAAAAGAAACGTGATAATCCCTTTACATAATTGACAATCAATTATTTACTTGTCATACCTCCTACCACAAGGAAGCAGCAATAGAAGACAAATTTATTACTGAATATAGGAAATGAAGTGATATTCTTGGTTGCCAACTTCATCCGTAATCACAAAGTCAAAAAACTAAGAACATCATAAAATGTTGTGATTTAGCAGTCATAAGAAATATTCCATCATATCGAATAAAGATTTTAAAATAGGGAAGCACCAAATATCTAAGAATAGATTTTACCATTCTTGGGTGACTCAACACCTTTCTTCTCCACGGCCTCATACTTGACGCTCTCATCAAAAACGAATTTTAGGATTTGGATCCAGAGGAGAGTAAGAGTGCGAGGGAGGCCTGGATCGGGATGGCTGAGATGTGAGGAGAGACATGATTGGGATGGTAACGAGAGAACCAAAAATGAGAATAGATTTTACCAATGGCGGAGCGGATCTACCCCTCGGCCAAATCGAACCCCCATCCCCCCACATAGTGGCGTTGCCGACGGCCGCTCACCAAGTAGCATCACCGCCGCAGCAGCAGCTGGCGCCGTCCTCCTCATAGCCGCCGTCCTCCTCCGTCGCGGAGTGGTGATGGTGCCGGTGATGGTGGTAGGGGAGGCCTGGATCGGGATGGCTAGGATGTGAGGGTGGTGGGGGAGTGAGGAGAGAAATGATTGGGGGATGGGAAAGTAACTGAGAACCAAATAAGAAGGGATATGAAATTTAGAAGGGGGATTTTGTAACATTTTTTTCTTCAACGTCACGTTTATTGCTATTACAATAAATAAACAAAATAATAGATATGAAAATTTTATTTTAGTAACACTTATTTAATTATTATAACGGTTATTACCGTAACAACTTTGTAACGGTAATAACTGTTAGAAATTGAAAAAAAAGTATTACAAACTGATTATTTTGGTGTAGTATTAAAGGGCGTGTTTCTCGTCCTCAATCCTCCAAACTACTGGATATTCACTTGCCAGTCCAGAAGCAACCAACTGATGGTGGTCAAAATCAAAGGGAGCTCACCTCTTCTGAGCCACTTGTTATCGACCTACGTCGTAACAAGGATAAAAGGCAGCTCACCTATTCTGAGCCACTTGTTATTGATTTATCTCATAATAAGGATAAAAGGGAGCTCTCCTCATCTGAGCCACTTGTTATCGACCTCCGTCGTAACAAGTCCAATCCTCCTTCACGTTCTTCTCCCCTCTTGTAATCAATCTGACCAAGCCTGCTAAGGCTAAAGGTCCTGTTGTAAATACAGATGTACAAATCAATAAAAAAAGCATCTCCTTTCCAGTATACTGATGTCATTTATCATGCTAACTGCTATTTGGATATGTTAGATAGCTTTCAGTCATTTACAATAGGAGTTGTACAGTCTCTTCAAACAGAGGTCTTACTCGAACACCTAGATGATTCATACTTTGTTGTCCCTTCTCGAAAAAGAGGTGAAAGTCCAATACTTTTAGTAAAAGACCAGAACAAAAATTCAGCTATACGGATGATAGCAAAAATAACGATATGGGACGTCTCCAACTTCGTCGTTATAGTCAACAATCAAAAGACATCATCCGAAAGATGGGTTATGACTTCAAGAATGGCCTCAACTATGGTAAGGGTAGACGAACTCCTATCCGTACAGTTGTTCCGGAAGGAAAATCAGAGATGTACAGCAGGACAAAAAGAGGTCTCGGATATACTTCACCTCCAGTCTTATCTCCAATAGCCTCCGAGTCTGATAGTGAAGAGCGCTCTAACTCTTCTGATTCCAGATCTTGGGACTCTGACACTAGCATGGTCAGGTTCATCTGCTGATCGTATCTTCTAACATGGTCTCGCCGAACTTCCAGGAGACTGTGACGAAGATATCGAGGAAAGTCTTGAAACAGATACTTAGGCTCAATGAATGGATACCCAATGGGAACTCGATTCGAACAATGAGAACCTCCTACCGAAGATTAATTGGTCCAAATTGACGTAGGAGAAAATGGGTCACCTCGTCCAATATTCATCAACAAGAACCTCCCCGAGGCGGATAAGCAAGAATTAATTCTTCTTATTCGAGAATACATTGACGTCTTCGCCTGGAGTTATGAAGACATGCCAGGTTTATTTCCTAAAGTTGCTACTCATAAACTGAATATTTTGCCTAATGCAAAGCCAGTTAAACAAAATCAAAGGCAGTTCAAGCCAGAAATGATGGACGCTATTAATGATGAAGTCAAAAAGCTCATAGCTTGTAGCTTTATTCGAGAAGAACAAAATCTAGATTGGGTAGCCAATGTTGTCCTAGTCTTGAAGAAAACTGGTAAAGTTCGAGTTTGCATCGACTTCCGAGATCTTAATGAAGCCTGTCCAAAAGATGAGTTTCCTCTTCCTATTACAGATGTCATGATCGACAACACTTGTGGGTTCGAAAGGATATCCTTTATGGATGAATTCTCCGGATACAATCAGATTCGGATGAATCCTGAAGATGAAAAATACACTTCTTTCGCACTCCTCGCAGAGTCTACTGCTATACCGTGATGCCATTTGGTCTCAAGAACGCTGGTACAACTTACCAACGAGCTATGAGTATAATCTTTCAAGATCATCTACGTAAGACTGTTGAATGCTATATGGACGATATTGTTGTCAAGAGTCGTCTAAAGGAAGATCACATCCAAGATTTAAGAACTACCTTCAATCTAATGCGCCAACATCAGCTGAAAATAAATCCCACCAAGTTATTCTTGGGTGTCTCTAGTGGTAAATTTCTTGGCTTCGTCATTACCTCTAAAGGTATAGATGTGGATCCGAGAATATCAAAGCCATTCAAGAGATGCGTCCTCCACATAACCTAAAAGCGCTACGAGGATTCCAAGGTCGACTTGCGTACATTAGGAGATTTATTTCAAATCTGTCTGGACGCTGCAGACCATTTACCCAGTTAATGAAGAAAGGTGTCTCTTTCATTTGGACTGAAGAATGTCAACGAGCATTTGACGACATAAAACAATATCTCAGGAACCCACCAG
Source organism: Iris pallida (assembly GCA_029216955.1). NCBI lineage: Eukaryota > Viridiplantae > Streptophyta > Magnoliopsida > Asparagales > Iridaceae > Iris > Iris pallida. Next base: position 21,208 of record JANAVB010043140.1, on the reverse strand, counting down.
TCTTAGTGCCACCAATCTTGGTGCCACAAATCTCAGGCATACCATTCTTAATGTATGTCCGTGCTATGGATCATTCATTGGGTACTTTACTTGCCCAGAAGAACAAAGTAGGTCATGAACAAGTCATCTATTATCTCAGTCGTACTATGATTGGTGCCGAACACCGTTATAGTCCGATCGAAAAAGAAGGCTTAGCTCTTATGTTCGCTGTTCAAAAGACTCGGCAGTACATTATTGGACAAACTATTCATGTCATATCCCGAGTTAATCCTCTTCGGGTACTGATGAAGAAACCCAGCACACTCAATTCTCGACTGGCTACAAGGGCCATTCTGCTAGCCCAATATGACATGGTTTATGTTCCACAAAAGTTTGTCAAAGAGCAAGCACTGGCTGACTTTTTAGCAGCTCATCATATTCCAGAAACATCTAAACTTTACGATAAAATTCCAGACAAGACATTGGAATCAAATATGATCTCCGAAGAATTTCCAACTTAGCGTCTGTTCTTCGACGGTGCATCCAGGATCGGACCAAATGGTACCATTGTCGTAGGAGTTGGGGTTGTTCTTGTTTCTTCAGATGGGTCAACTATCCAAAGAGCCTATTTCCTAGATGAACCTTGCTCCAACAAAGTAGCAGAATACAACGCTCTTCTCATTGGCCTTCAATTAGCTAAACAACTAGATGTCGAATATCTTGAAGTTTATGGTGACTCCAAGCTGGTTGTTAACCAGGTTAGAGGAACCTATGAATTTCGTCATCAAGATCTAGTGCCTTATCATGAAGCGACAATCAGCATGGCTACATCATTCAAAGCCTTCTTCATCGAATATGTTCGCCGAGCTTGCAATACTGAAGTAGATGCTTTGGCCAATCTTGCAGCAGTCTTAGCCATCCCTATCAAAAGACAGCAGGTGGTGGTGTCTCTAATCGGGAATTGTTTGCATCGAAAACAATCGTAATATTGAGTTCAGTAATCTTATTGAAGCCAATGTTATCAGTAAAGATTGGAGAACTCCCTTCATCGACTTCGTGGCCCATGATATACTTCCTGAAGATCCCAAGGAGGCTACGAGTATTCGTCGACGGTCTCTGCGATTCTACTACAATCAGACTACTAAGACTCTCTACCGACTTATGACGGTCTTTTTTAAGCTGTCTTGCTGGTGATGAAGCGAAGCAATATTATGTGAAGCTCATGATGGTGTTTGCGGAGCACATCAACCCGGCCCTAAGCTACAGGACCGTATCCGACGTATGGGTTATTACTGGCCCTCTATGGTATCTGATGCCATCGAATATGCAAAGAAAGTGTCGAGCCTGTCAAATCCATGTAGATTTCATCCATCAACCATCAGAATTCCTTCATCCGACTGCTTCCTGGCCTTTCGAAGCTTGGGGCATGGATATTATAGGTTCCATCAATCCTCCTTCTTCTAAGGGACATCGGTTTATACTCGCCATAACGGATTATTTCTCAAGTGGGCCGAAGCTATACCCTTGACATAAGTCAAAACCAGCATCGTCATCAACTTTGTCAAACATCATGTCATTTATAGATTTGGTGTACCTCGACGAATCATTCATGACAATGGACCTCAATTTATCAGCCAGAAGTTTACAAGATTCTGCGATGATCACCGGATTGACAATGTCGCTTCGACAGCCTACAATCCTGCTGCTAATGGCTTGGCTGAAGCCTTCAACAAAACTATCATCAAGCTCCTTAAGAAGTTTGTGTCTACTAACAAACGAAATTGGAGTAAAAAGCTTGGAGAATGTCTTTGGGCCTATCGTACTACGGTCCGCAACCCCACAGGCTGTACACCTTTCTCTTTAGTGTAAGGCTGCGAAGCAGTTCTACCCCAAGAACTTCAAATTCCGTCCTTAAGGATTGCCATCGCTAATGAGCTGACAACGGAGAATAACGATATTCTTTGACTTCAGGAATTGGAGGCGCTTGACGAGAAGCGGCTATTGGCTCAAAAGCATATTGAGTTATACCAAGCCCGCATCTCGAAGACTTTCAACCGCAAAGTTAAAGTCCGAGCCTTTCAGAAAGGAGAGCTCGTACTAACAGTCAGACATCCCATGACTATGACTCACATGAGCAAAGGCAAGTTCGATGCAAAATGGGAAGGGCCTTACATTGTGAGCAAAGTCTTTTCAATAGAGCCTATCAACTCTCAGGGCTGGACGATCGAGTTGCTATGATGCCTATCAATGGCAAATTCCTTAAAAAATACTATGTATGAATGTAACAAAGATTTCATGTAAATACAAAAAGTCAGTACATAAATAAAGTTTGATTTTATTTCATCATGAATGACGTTACATAATATCAAGGACGAGAATCACTATCGTCCTTTTTATAGACAGGACGAGGACCACTGCCGTTATTCTCAAAAATATAATCGGCAAAAGAGCCGAGAACATCCTTGCTCGAACCCACCAGGAACTTGCAAGTAGCCATCCTTATGGCCTCTTCTTCTTCAGTCTTCCCTGGTTCAAGTAGGAAATCCAGGATATCCCGCGGTGGCTGGGGTGCAGACGAACTTTCGCCCGCCTCCGTCTGCTTTGGCTGGGTCATCTCAATTAGACGTTCCTCAGTGCCCGCTTCAACCTTCGGGGTGATCTCAGTCTTCTTGGATGCATCTCCAGACGACATCTTTATGTTAAAAAGTGAAAGTGATCATTCCATCTAATTTTTTGTTCTATTTATAGACAGAGATTCGTGAAACAACGAAACGACACATTCATCCGACGGTTCGCCCGTTCATTCCATTCATCTGACGGTTCGCCCGTTCATCCATTTATCCGACGGTTCCCCCGTTGATCCCATTCATCCGACGGTTCGCCCGTTCATTACATTCATCCGACGGTTCGCCTATTCTTTATATTCATCCGACGGCTCGCCCGTTCATTACATTCATCCGACGGTTCACCCGTTCATCCATTAATCCGACGGCTCGCCCGTTCATTACATTTATCCGACGGTTCATCCGTTCACTACATTCATCCGACGGTTCACCCGTTCATCCATTCATCTGACGGTTCACCCGTTCATCCATTCATCCGACGGATCACCCGTTCATTCAACTCCTCTAACGGTTCATCCGTTCATTCCAACGATTCATTTCGTTCATGCATTTTGACGATTTATCCGTTCATTCATATCAGCAACTTATCATGTATTTGTTACTTTTGACTAAGTTGTCTTCTGAAATAATGATATTCAACAAATTATATTCTGCCATGTCCACATTACCACTGAGCAGATATAATGACTATAATTATTTTCTAAATCAAGAAATATATCATGTCCCGGACCTCTGAATATACTTTCTATCGCTATTATTTATATCCGAATGAGATATACAATAAATAATAGAGCCACAAAGAGAATGTCTTTTTGTTGATCAAAATTAAAAGGCATTACAAAAAGACATGTCACAAAACAGAAGATACAAAAAAAATCTTCCTATTCAGCTGGTGGGGTCATCAAATTAGCCATCTGCTGCTTTAAAGTTTGAAGTCGCTCCTCCCGAGATTCCATCATCCGCCTTCTAGCTTCCTCCATTCCAGAATTATCATCAAAAGTCGGCAAGGTTACTAGTCGGCGGGAGATTTCAGCTTGATGAGTCCTGACATACTCATTTCTTTCGTGGGTCAGAATGTCCAATTGCTGGACTGCAGCTTGATGTTGAGTAGTCTCTTCTTCCAGAGCAAGTTGAACAATTCTCAACTCTTCTTGAAGTCGATCGAACTCTGCTTTCAGCTCGACAACTTCCTTTTCCTTCTTCCAAGCAGCAGATGCTATTATTTCTATCTGGGAGTTATACTCTGAAGACTTGGTAGCAAAAGTGTCCAAGAAAACCTGGAAATCAGCTTTCATAACTGCAGCCTCTCGAGACATCTTCTCAAACTCAGCATGTACCAAGGGCTCTACCTCCCCCCGATTAAGATCTTTGTAGATCTTAACTGATTCCTCCAGCTCATCCAGTATGTGTTAAAGGTAAGTAGCTTGAGCTTTGTCACCTTGACTTCGAATGGCAGCGATCAGATAAGAGGTTGGACCACTAACAGTGATGAAACCAATATTTTCTTTCTCTATTACCCTTTCTACTAAGGGTCCTAATGAATTGAAGAAAAGGTTGGTGAAAGAACCAATTATAAATCTGTTAGTAGCTATGGTACCAGGTGTAGCAGCTACTCCCATGGACGTTGAAGCAGCAGGTGCCTGCACAGGCGAAAGTTCGACAGTATGAACTGTAGTCTCTTTGGACAAGGGAGCCATGGTAGAGCTGGTTGCTCCTCCTAGATATTCCTCTGCGAAATCAAATAAACCCCATCAGTTTGCTGTCATTAGCAACTATCGAAAAGGATCAAAAGTAAGGGCCATCTTACCATTGCTGGGATCAATGACAAGTTTGTCATCTGCTGACATGGGTTATAGCCTCGCAGAACTAGCTTCAGACATTACTGCCTGGCTACTACCCGCTTCAGAGCCGCCTGATAAGTGACGGCTACTGCTGGCTATCTCCTATATTTGTACTATATCAGTGCATATTGGAGGAATCGGAGAAAGTTGAATTTCTGCATGGATAAAAATTAAGATGTCAGCTATTTAATCCATAAAAGAAGGGTATTAATATCAACCAATACCACTTTGATGGGTGATAGTAGCTCCCTCCGGTGCTACTTCTTTAACCGCATTCTTCTCTGGGGAGGCATGTACGTCAGCATCCTCTTCTGGATTCAGAGTGTCATCAACAGCCTCTGCTGATGTATCCTCATCACTTGCACTCTCTTCTCGTGCTTCTTCACTATCACTTGCGGCAACCGGATCTATATCATCATGGAGGCCGAAGTCATAGTCATTCAAAGCATCGATCATTAATCGATCTTCTTCAGCACGTAGTGATCAAGGAGAAGATGGAAAGTGGGTGGTTTCTGTTGCAAGTGTTGGAGATTACGGTACTTCGGGATATGTTTCTGGCTTATTTGGCTTCGCAGCCTCATCTGCTGTCTCCGCAATTTTTTCCCTGGTCTCTATAACCTCGTCCCTTCTCTCTGGACTGAAAGCTTCCTGTCTGGGTTCAATGGCAGGTGTAGGGGACGATATCATGACTCCGGCGACAGTACTGGTCATGACCGATGACAGGATAGGTCTTGGAGGAGTGGTAACTTTCCTCCTGAAAACTATCTTCTTTCTGCGTAAAGGTCTCTCCGGACTCTCTACATCTACAACATCTACTTGCCTTTGAAGAGAGGTCGGAGTCGTCATCTCTTCTCTCTGAGTCGACTCAGCATGCTGTCGAGATTGCGACCGAGTAGTGACCCTTTCTGAAGATTCTAAGACAATCTTTATCTTAGCAACTGGAGAAGAACGTTCTTTCGCCTTCCTTTTCTTCCTTTCCTTGATTGGAGATCTGACGACCTTCAAAGAGACACACAGCGGCTCGTTGACTTCTTCAGGGAAGTTGGCTTCCCTTGAAGCTTCCAACGGTGCATCAACTGGCTCATCCTCTTCATCATTACCAGAAGCCAACACAACAGATCTCCCTTCTTTAATCGGGCTGCAGTAGCAAAACTGTCTACTAGACTGAAATTCTCAGCAAAAGTGTTCGCCGATGTGTAGAAGAGCGAATAAGTATATAACATGTGAGGACCATGATCGCTCTTTAGCGGCATCGAGAACATCGTCCTCGTGTCCCGAGTATTATAGTAAGCCCAAGCCCAAGCTCCATTGATCAGATAACCTTTTTCCTGTAGGCACGTTATGGCATTGCCTACATGGAATTGGTCGTAGTCGAATTGGCATGCAAATGGCTCAAGAGATAAGGCTCCAGATAGTATTCATCTTCAAACCGGTACACCAAGTGAGATGGCCAGATCGTCTTCAACCAGTTGAAAATTGTGTGGCCCAGAGGCTGTGCCCTCCCAGAATTGACAAGGTTGGTGGACATATGCTCGTAGCCAGCTGGAGGGGGAACACAATAGAAGTTCCATCCCTTTCCAAGATTCAGAGTACGCCTGTAATCTCTTAAAGTGGTATACATCCACTTGCTTTTGGAGAATCTCCTCAAAAAGCTTTCGCTCACCGCCCCCATATCGGGGTTCATCTGCGAAGGATAGTACAGAAGTAGCCATCCGAACAGATATGTGTATGGTAGCTCCAACCGAGGAAAGCTTCCTTTCTCGGCCTTTCCTCGAAACAATTGATCGACAAAAAGGCGGAGGCCAGCATTCACTCTACAAGTCATCACTGACAATAGATCCATCCGGTAGCCGAAGACTAAGCGGACAGCAGCAAATAGTACGCCTCGATGAAAGCAATCGACGGCACTGGCTCCAGGAATGACGTATCGTCGAAGCCAATAAGTGAGGAAACCACCAACTGGGCCTCCTTTGACATGGGCCTATAGCCCATCCTCATATAACTCTCAATAATGTCATCTTTCTTAGGAGGGCGATATTGAAGATCATCCTCGATCTTGATATCCTTATCCTTGTTCTCCTCCATCAACCCTATCACTTCGCTGTTGCTAAGTGGTCTGAAGAAGGTGGGTTTGCAGTTATCGTGCTCCTTTGTCTTTTTCTCAATGATATGGTTGAAAAAGAGATATGGCAACCATTTGTTTGAGTAGCAGGTGCCGGATGTACCACTCTTGTAGTACAAGGAACAGATCTTGTAGTGGCAAGCAGCTCTTCAAAGACAGCCACCATGTCGACATTCTCTTGGCATAATTTGTCCAACTCATCATTGGTCGGGACAAATTCTTCATAGAGGATATCCCCCATTGGCAAGCTGGAGATGTACTTCATCTCGTGTAAAGCCAATCCGATCTCTTCGTATGGTGTCATAAAAGTCCCCGTTCTATAATTGTATCTCTCCGCCAATACAAGGAATAGATGCAGATTAGGCAAAAAACCATAAACGATGGCGTACACCGCTTGGTACAGCTCAATCTCCTTGAGCCGGTCTTCAAATTGAGCCAATATCCAATTGGCTATACAGCTCCACCTCTTGTTATCTGGATTCACGAGACCTATCAATCGAATATCTTGGTCTGGATATCTTCCCTCAACCTTCGCAAACTTATTTGCGAATATCGGAGTTCTGACCGGTAGCAGCAGGGAAGAGTTTTCTGGTGGGATGCAACCAGGTTTCAGTCCTCTGAGTAGGGAGTTGTGACGCTCAGAGGAACTGTAGAACATGTCTTTGCTGTTCGGACCCTTCTTCACAAAGATGTTCCCTGTTCGGGCTCACTGAAGTGGAGTTATATCCCATTCCATCCTTCTGGGATAGCTCGCAAAAGCATAGCTAGACAGGGGAAGGCATCTGGAAATCTCCGGTAGAAGTATCATCTTCTCGCCTCTTTGAAAAAGTCTCTGTTCCATGCGAGGTCTAGGCTGAGAGTTCTTGTAAAAAGCCTCACCGAACAGGAACAATGACTTCTTATGAGTAACCGTATCTACATTTTAGAGTGGTTGCCCGTTCATTAAACACAGCAGAGTTTCATTATCTTGTGCCATCAAGATGGCTTGCCGAGATGACGGCAAGGCATATTGAGGATATGTCACATGGGAAAGATCCTCCTTGAACTCAGGTTCAGCCAAAGATCCTGCAAAGACCTCATAATCTGTATCTTCCCTAAGGTTAACAGCATCAAATAAAGAGATAAAGATCAGTACATGCAAAATCATAAAGTTTCTTTGAAAAGAGTTCATCAAATTGCGCTGTGTACAAAGCATCAGATTGCACCAATACAACCCACATGCGCAAAGTATCCAATTGCGCCAACACATCCACTTGCGCAAGACATCAGGTTGCGCTAACCCACTTGCACAAGGCATAGGTTGCGCTAACCCGCTTACGCAAGGCATCAGTTTGCGCTGGCTCAACTGACTTGCGCAAATCGATGGACTGCGTCGAACATCTGCGAGTGCTTTCCAACCGATTGTGCAAGAATATAGTTTTTATAAAAATAAAAAACTATTGTGTATTCAACCAAAACCCTAAATAGGGCGGCGCAATACCATCGATCTCTAAAAAGAGAGAGGTATGAAGGTTCAAAAATGTCAAGAACCCTAAAAAGGGTTTCGATCGAGCTTGTCATCTACCTTGCAGCACTGGGTGGCCAAGCTCATGGCGAGATGCTCGTGGCATAACACGAGTTAAGGGTTCAGCCGGAGCCTTGCCCTTCTCTGTAGCAGTTCGCTTAGGAGCCATTAACATCGACGGCGAGAGTAAGGAGAAGTAGTCAGAATGGGAGGGAAGCTTTTATCTCTTCAGAAAATGAAAAGCAAGTAAAGGTTGACAGAATGAGAATGGAAACTATTTATAGTTTTCAGAAGTGTAACAGTCACCTCAGATTGCGCCACAAAAGTCGGAGCTGATTCCTCCAAACGCGCAGTCAAAGCGCCACTGCGTAACTTGATTTTAAATTCGAAATTCAAAGTATTTCGAAACTTTGAATATTTTCAAAATTTTGAAAACTTTGAAGGGGGTCTTGTAGGTCCTAAAAATCAAGTTGTATCCATCAAAAAAGCAATAAAAACCAAATTGCGCATACTTCAATGAACTACGCAGGAAGCAGATTGCATAACAAATCAACTACGCGAGGCCGAACCGCGCTAATATCCAAGCATACAATGCTGACGTGGCAACGTCATCATTACCTGACACAAAATCAAATTTTCTGACAACTGACAGCCCGAAAAGCGAGGAGTCTGTTCATTTCTTGAGCCGCACCGCATTTTAGGACAACTGTGCAGCCAGCGCAATCTGCCAGCTTAACCGAAGCGCAGTCTGCCAGATCCTCTTCAGTGCAGTTCGATCCCAGCACAGTCTGAAGATAGCGCATTTCAAGAGGCACAATCTATCAAGATAACTGACATTTTATACGTGGCCTACATGCCATCAATTGCTCACCACGTGGCAACCATCTGTACACGACCATGCATATTTCAATCAAACAATGCCACGCATCTAATACAGTTGAGCCACGATCGAGTAACTGCCAGCGCAGTTCGCTGCTTGCACAGTCCAATGCCTGCGCAATCCAGTCTGCACAATCCAGATATAACTACTAAATTAGTTATTTACTATAACTCTAAAAATAGAGTTTCAAGTCCTTCATTATCAAGATAAGATCATTCAAGATCTTCAGAGAGATCGGGAGTTCTTGCCCAAGTGTTGCTGCATTCTTCAGAGGCTATCGTCTACAAAGTTCACATCGTCCAAGGGATAAAGCGATCGTCTTCAGATCCGATTCCTGTAGTTGTACTTTCCCAGAATTCAATTTTAATCTTTTTACAAAGTTTGTGAAATAAAAAAGAAATTTTGTTTTTGTAAACAATGACTGTGTCTCTTGCTTCGGCTGTGCCTCCTGGCCCTGAGCGGGTAGTTCTCTCTGCTCCAGAATCTTTTACTACGGCTTCTCCAATGACCGCTATGAGTCAGGCCGATAAAGAATATTGTGCCAAACTCCTGCTGAGCACCCTCCATGATGCTTTGAGTCGTGGTATAGAGAGCGCTTTGTATGGTCAACCCTTGGTTGGGTGGGTACAAAACCTAGTAGAAGGCCAGTTGGCACTACTTGCGCGCCCATCTCGAGTATGATGCTCAGGTTATGATTGCGAGAGACTTACTGGATGATCTGGACTTCATTACTTTGGAACTTCAGGGCTTCAATGATAATCTGCCGACCTTAGCCGCGGAAAAACTAGAGAAGATAGCCTCTGAAGTGTCCCGCCAAGAGCAGATACAGGGCTTTTTCTGATCGACTTATGGAAGTCAAATAAGAGATTGCTGAGCTGGTCGATGCTTAAGGGGCTCGAGTTCGCCATCGAAGGAGCACTACAGAGACATTCGTGAACAGATTCAGAAGCTGACGGATGCCCTGGCCCTTGCTGAGGGTGACCTAAATGAATCAGATGACCTGGGAGAAGTCCTTCACCAACGTTCGAAGGCTCTAACTGAAGAGAGGGCGAATATCGGCACCCGTCAGGCCAAATTGGCTCTTGCGTGTCAGGCTTGGACCCCTGTCGGAGATGAGACTGCCAGATGCCAGGAGGCCGACAGGAGGGCCCCGCGCATGGATCGCACAGTGGAGGGCTCATCTGATGAGCCGGCTGGAAGACCTTCAGGACCAGTCTTTCCAGTTTTAATTTCATGCTTCTTTTGTCCTTCAACTTGTGAGGGATCATATGCGTATTTTGTAATAGAAAACATTACCTTCTTTATATCTGGAGTTTTTGTTTTCCTTTTCTGTTTTGTCCCTCTTTACGGTGTGGATCTTGTATAGGGGTAAGAATTTCTTCAGGGGGGATAATTCCCCTGGGGACAAGGTGTTTGCTCAGAGGTTATGTGGATATGGCAACACGAGAGTTTTTGCTAGAGACACTTTTCTTACGCAGAGGTGATATGGACATGGTAAGGATAGACTCTTCTGGGGTATAGAACGACTCAGAGGTAATATGGACGTGAAGGGTTCTATAGATAATGATTGTAGAAAATCGTCAGGGAAAGGGGACATTCCTCAGAGTTTATAGGGACATGGCAAGCATCCTTCTTCCTAGAATAATAGTTCAGAGGTAATATGGATGCGACTATTTTTTTCTTAGGGAGTTGTGACAACTTTGGGGTTATCATAATAGGGTGACTACTTAGAGGTAATATGGACATGGTAGACACGATGTAGAATAACACTTCAGAGGTAATATGGATAAAATATTTTCTAAAGATTATGATAGCTTACAACTATTGTAGAGGAGATGACTAATCAGAGGTAGAGAGTACATGGTAGTCGCGTCTTAGGACAACATTTCAGAAGCGAGGTCATGAAATGTTTTTATGTTTTCTGAGAGTTTTACGATGATTCCGGGTTCATCGTATCGGGAGCCTGGTCCGGATGGACCCTCATGACTCCGTCTTGAGGCGTGGAGAACGGGACGAGCCCTTGAGTGTTTGCCCGTGCTGGCAGAAGGTTGACTACCGTCGTCGTTGCCTTTGGCATAGGCATGGTGCCATCTTATACCTCTGTGGCTGGAAAACTCCCTAACTAGAGAGTAACCATGTTGGCCGTGACGGTTTTCCTCGTAATCCAACGATATAACGTTGGCGTTAATGAGGCGCTGAATTTGCCCCTTCAACACATAGCAGTCCTGTGTTGAGTGATGGACATACTGGTGATAATGGCAGTACTTGGGATGGTCCACCTTTCACTCTTCATCAGAACACCTGGGTGTCGGGATGGACAGTTTGCCACTTTTCGTAAGCATCTCGAAGAGCTCCAGCGTATCCTCGTCATTGAAGGAGTAAGCCTCCCTCGGCCTCTATGCTTTCGCAGACTTGTGGTTCGCAGCTGCTAAACCTTTGAAGATTTTGACGGTCATAGTTTGCTTGTCTTTTTCGTTTAGGGTTGTTGTTGGACGATCGTCTCCCCTTGTCTTTGGGCGCAGGAAAGTGTAGCCCTAGGAGCTGCGCGTCCTGGGCTTTCCTTTGTGTGGCATTCGCCTCAGTAATGAAAGACGTCCACTCCGTGTGGGAAGCATTGTGCCAAAATTTTATAGCGGGCAGCATGTTCTTACGGCAGGAGTCCATAAGCATGGACTTGGGCATGGGGTGGTAATATGAGAGATGATTGGCGGAAGTGCTCGATATATACGCGAACAGGCTCTTTCTTCCTCTGAACAATTTCTATGAGGGTCGACATGGTCATATCCATGCCTCCTTCGTAGAATCGGTCTATGAATCGAGTCTTCAGGTCTTCAAATGATGAGATACAATCGTCTGGAAGACTGCAGAACTACTCATAGGCTACCCCCTGCAGGGCTCCTATAAATATGTTGGACAGGAGGACATCATCTTTTGGCAGGTGCCCCGTTACTGAGGCAAAATACCTCAAGTATTGTCGGGGAAACCCCTTCCCTTCATAAGCAGTAAGCGTCTACGGATTGTATTTAGGAGGATAGACGACATTGTCCCACTTGGTAGGGTATGACTGCCGGATCCCCATCTTCCGGAATATTGCTTGCTTCTCCTTGGCATCATGATGAGCATACAGCTCCTTGATGGCCTGCTGTATCTTGGTCGGCATTACGGAGCCTGTAACCGATGGAGTATATGAGGATGGTCATGCTTGATTGGCAGTAGGCAACCTACTGGATTTGACATTGGTTGGCAGATCACACGCAGGTGTAGAGGCAGCAGTGGCCATGCTACTCTTGAGGTTGATTATGATCGAGGATAGGGTCTTCATGGTGTCCGTCAGCGTATCTAACTTTGCCTTAAGGATTTCGATACGTCTGAGAGCTTCGTTATTGTCTTCCACATTGCCATCGGCCATAAACACAGACCGAGTGTGAGGGTCACTCGAGGGAGCCGTAGATCCTTCACTTTATGGCTTAGACGCTTGAGTCTCGCTGTCTTGAGGATATACCGTAAGATTGTGATCTTCTTCGAACTCGGTATGGTTGCTACCCCGGTCTGGTGACTGGCTGCACCAACGGAGACATCTGTGTCATATTGTGCCTCGTCAAATTAGAACACAGGATTGTCGTGCATGGTAGGAGGCTGGCTTCCTCCAGTTTTTGACAAGGCACCCAATGCAGATTTGGAACGAGTGCCTTGGAAACACCTGCATCGGGTACCTTAGTTCTACTGTTCTCTGACCTCCTTTTCGGTTTAACAACCGATATGAAAGGATTCTGGGAAGGCTTCTTAAAAGCTCTGTAATCCTGCACTGCATAGCATGTGGCGATGTGGGGCTCGTCTTCTCTATGGCTAACCGATCCCTATTAAGCCTCTAGCGTGGGGTCGGCGTAGAGTAGAGTCTTTGGAAGATAGAATACCTGCTCGGCGATGGCGCAGCCGTCTGCTGACAATGGCAGTTGATGGAAATTTGGGTACAAGAGTACCTTGATTTAGGTACGACTTGTGCCATAGATTCTTGCACTTGGAAGTGGGTTGGATCTTCTATCGTAGCACTCTCATTGTATATGCAGGGAAGCTGCATGTAAGCATGGTCAGAACGGGTCTAGCGAGGAAGCCTCATGTCGCTCCTGCGGGAACGTTGCTCGCGTAGCTTCCTCTCCATGGGACGTACCCTTGGTTTTGCTTACGCACAGGAGTACCCCAGTAGGAGGGAGATTTGACTGGTTGAGGCATCAGAGCATGAGATCCAGTCTTGTATAGCTTTCTGTCGGCTGTGCGTGTTATTGTCAACACAGACCTCTACTCTACCACTGGTGTCGCGCTTGTTGTATGAAGTGCGAGGCACCGGGGATCTCTTCCTACTACCTCCAGCGGGTGAGTAGTATTCAGAGTCCGCCAAAACTTACCTTAAGGGAAAGCGATTCTGTCGAAGACAGATCTCCTTACTGGCAATACTCCCATCGTGAGGGGTTGGACCGGTATGCGCTTCCTTGGGCATCGTTCCTTCGTCAGATAAACCATGGAACTACCATCTTCCTCACCATGCTTTTTTGGGACGGGAATCGGGCGAGGGGATAAGGTTGTAGCAGTCGAGATCTTCTCTGTGGCTTTGACTTTGAGGGGGTCCTTAGACGCAGTTCCCGCCATTGTGCTGCTGGTTGCAGCCGCCTTAGGCATCCAGACATGTCGAGTCTTTTTCGGTTGTATGAACCGCTTCGAAGTCTTCAACTTTTCATCAGAGAGAAGATCTTCAAAAGCCTGCTGGTCCAAGCGTACGACCAGCATGTCTTGAGAAGCTCCTAGCAAGTTGTCATCAGATTGCGTCATCGCCTTCTCGTCGGAGGAGAAGGTAGTCCTCAGCAGATTCGCCATTTTGTTCGACATAATAAAAGGTTGAACGAACTTTTTGCTTTATTAAACGTATAAGGTATCTTTGTACAAAGAAGGAAGTCCTAAACATGATATTTTAAGTATAAGTGTCACCCGATCCTGGAATACGTATTTTAATACATAAACCGGTAAATTATATTTTCCTTGTATTTTTACTATATTTATTATGCTGTATTTCTTCATGCATTTACCAAAAATATTCGACAAAATATTATTTCGTAATTTATTTTCTGCATTTGGGCCTACAGTTTTGGCTCATTTGGGTAACCTATTCTTGGTTCACCTTGGTTCATCATGAACCCATGGGTCCAAGATCTATATATAATAACTCAACTCATTCTCTCTCTCTCATTTATTTCCTCTCATTTACTTTCCTCCACCAACCAAGGCAAGTACCAACTTGCTCAAGAGATGGATCCATAAATGTTGTTGATGTTTTCTTACAAAATTATTTGTCAAAATATGTTCTTCTCCTTATTCTATACTAGTTTAGAACTTGAAGTTTTCCATTTTGAAGCTTTGATTTTTGTAGATCTAGGTTTACTTTATTTTCGGATTCTTGGGTTTTGATCTACTTAATCTTGTTATTTCTTAGTTTTGATGGTTCCATGTTGTAGAGAATTTTGTTCTACCCCATTTTGACCTAAGGAAGTTTCGATTTGGGCTCTGGATGAAGGTTTTGTGTAGTTTGGAAGCCATGGTTGCTTGGCTCCTCTTCTCGGACGAGTGGAGAAGAACAGCAGTACTTGACCGCATGAATCTTCATGCGGCAAGTCTCTGGCCGCATGGCCTTTCCAGCCGCATGAGACTCGTTCGAGCTCAGCCGCATGGAAAGTCCTTCCTAGCCGCATAAGACTTGCTTGAGTACTTGACCGCATGAATCTTCATGCGGCAAGTAATTGAGTCGCATGTACTTCATGCGGCTAGCTTTCAGCCGCATGAGTTCTTTTACACTCAGCCGCATATGCGCTACTGGTTTTGAGCCGCATAAGGCCCATCCATCATCCAGCCGCATATGTATCGCCCATGCTCAGCCGCATAGGACTTCATCTGATCGCAGCCGCATACGCTGACACCCCTTCGTCCGCATGAACCCGCCTTTCCAGCCGCATGCGCCTTGGGGCTCCCTGAGCCGCATGAGCGTGTAGTCCTAGCCGCATGAACCAGTATTGACCCGGCCGCATGGACTCACTCCCCTTGAGCCGCATGGACTTTTGTGCCCTATATTGTTACCTTATTATATATTATATATATATATATTATATGCCCATTTTATATCCTTACGCCTTTTGTCCCGAACATGATATGAGCACTAATGTGACCCGGAGAACAAAGTGTTCCTACCTGATACATGTACCTGAATGTCCCAGTTCTTGTTCATGCTCGACAAATGACTCGTAACTCCACGTGGCGTATTTGCAATGATGCATTACACTAAGGAGGGTAGAACATGTTGACATACTGATTGACATGGATCCTCTTTGGGGTACTCGTACTAAAGTACGACTTTAGGAGGATAATCATGCAGGCCACAGCATGAAAATCCAAGATTTCACCTAGGGTTAAATTAGGCAACTAAATAAACTAGATGCATGGGGAGGGCAAAATCCCGAGATCGTGTTACACCAGCCGCCTTGAGATACTGTCTTGACGCGCCGGCTGGTCTCCACGGATACTGTGTCATCTGCAACGAGTGGATGACTGTATCCGATTAATTCCTGCTACATATTATATATTTTAGCAAGGTGGCCTTGCGAGGGACCTGTGCTCAATCATACCTGTCTACGTGAACCCTGGGTGGGCTAGCCTTGCTGGAAAGATACGATCTGAGGATTTCTACATAACATGATGCGAGGATAACCTCGTCCCACTAGAAACTCGTAGACTTGGTTGGCCGTGAAAACGACTTGCTTGTATCCTATTACCTTCCGTGAGTAACTGAGGGAAGCGAACTGTCATGGTACGTGATCCAACCAATGTTCTTGTTTGATTGTTGGGTTGGTTATCGTGCTATGATAGGCTGTGGACCGAAGTTATGAACGAAATACTTATTCTGATTATGGAGTGCTACTTTGTGAATGACTGAGGAACATGGTCTATCATGGTACATGATCCAACCCATGTTCTTGTTTGATTGTTGGGTTGGTTATTGTGCTGCGATAGGCTATCGACCGAAGTCACGATTAGGAGATTTTATTGTTTATACCTTTTAACTTATGTGAAAGTTATAGAGTACGACACGTCCCGACTCCATGCGGCACCTTTTGTCCTTGTTTGGTTGTAAGGGTGCCATATGGGTTCGAGGATGTTGCGCTACCCTATAATAGTAACATAAGTATTATTATCAATCATTCTATTAACTGGGTTTTTAATCTTAACTCTTGTGCCCCTTTGGTGGTACTTGCTATTCGGGGCTGACCACGCTGGTTTTGTTTGGCCAGATCCGTAGCAGAGCCTGAGGACACGATCTTCCTCCCTGACATCCATGGTGCATACTAGGAGTATGGCAGTTCGGAGACTCGAGTGGGTTTCTTCTCCACCACTCCTGCTTATACTTTTACGGCGTTTAGCCACCGACACCTGTTAGCCGGATTACTTGATATTTTGTGTCAGTACATAATTGTAATTAAACAGACTGCAGCTGTGTATAATTTGTAATCCTGACTCTCCGAGATAGCTAAATTATGAAGCTAGTCTCATGATCATTTTGATGAAGCGTCGGGGACGCCTTACTGCTTTATCTTTAATGTTCATCTATTTGCTGATGTGATTTGATTGATTGAGACATAGAACTCTGTGGGACCATAGGAGACTTGATTGTAGCATGTACCCCCTAGTCTCTCGACAGCCACGATCGCCGTATGACGTTACGTACCTCATATGGTATAGCTGGCCTAGTCCGTCTCCGTATTTCGGTAGGGCGTGACAAGGTTTAGTGGTGGCCCATGCAGGTCTGATTTTCAGACTTGTGGGGTATTGCAAATTATTAGGAGTCTCAATCAAAACTTGTTCCCCTTAAAATTCTGTTTCGAACTCTCTGTCCTTGCCTTGATCTCTAACTTGACTTGTATCCTCGAAATCTCCTCGTCCGGACTTGATAATCTTATATTCTTCTCTATAGGGGTTCTTCATTCTCAGTAGCGGGTGAGGCCCATGAGGAAGAGCAGCAAGAGCATGGCTCGACTGGGCAGCAACAGGGGAGAGAACCTTCTCCAGTGCAGGCACGAGCAGAAATGGAACCAGAGGCAGTGCAGCCGCAGGTTATTGAAACTCCTGCAGCACCAGCAGCACCAGTAGCAACGGCAGTACCAGACGCCGTAGCACTCCTGGAGATCATCCGGGGGTTTCTTGTCACTAACCAACAGCAACAGACTCGGCAGCAGGAGCAGAACGTGTTGCTGAACCAAGGGATTCAGTTAGCTCTTGAGAGGAGTGCCGGGGTTGACTCGGAAGCATCAGGAAGGTTCCGTCGCTTGAACCCGAGGTATTTTGATGGCACGGAGGATGCCATCACTGCGGATGCATGGATTCAAGACATCGAAGCCATTCTTGTGGCAGCCAAGGTTCCAGATGATGAGAAGGTTGATCAGGTCAAACTGGTACTTCAGGATCTTGCCCGCGACTGGTGGGCATCAGAAGAAGTTGGTACAAGACGCCCTGTTCGTTGGACCACCTTCAGTGACAGATTCAAGGCCAAGAATTTTGGCGTAGTATCTCGATATGAGCTCCAGCAGAAGTTCATCAGTCTCAAGCAAGCAGGCAAGACCGTAGATGGGTATGCAGCAGAGTTCTGCAGATTGTGCCGTTTCGTGCCAGCAATGGTGGCAACGGAGCCAGAGAAAGCTATGAGGTTCCAGCAGGGACTTCATTTGGAATTATTGCAGCTTGTGGAAGGACACGACTACCAGACGTTTGACGCTGTCTTGACGGCAGCCCGGAGGCACGAGCTTACCCAGCAGAGGTTGGCATCGAGGGCAGGAGGTCAGAAGAGATCTTATTCCCAGGTTGGAGGAGGAGTAATGCAGCTGACATCGGCACCAGCACCGGTGTACGTATTCATGATGTAGGAGCGCCGCGGAGGACGGCCGTGTCAACTAATACAGCACCAGTTCGGCATCAGCAGCCGAGGAACCAGCAACAGCGTCAGGGGGCGCCCCAGGGCTGTACATTCTGTAGGAAGGCAGGGCACACGAGGGAGGTGTGTCGGTCAGCGAATGGCTTATGCTTGAGGTGTGGTAGTTCAGACCACCGTATCTCCACTTGTCCTATGATGCAGAGGCCAGGAGGGCCAGCTCAGCAGTTTCCAGCATTGCCAGCTCCAGTGGCAACCCCGAGTGGAGGGCCAGTATTAGTAGTAAGGCCCTAGCCCAGCGTCTACCAACGCAGGCTCAGATGTTCCGCCAGGCACAGGAAGCCGAAGGCCCTCAGGGGGCAACAGCATGGTCGAGGAAGGCCGCAACAAGGGGCTCCGTGGGGCCAGGCTCTCACATTGACCTTGGGAGAGGCTCTAGCGTCTAGTGACATGGTGGCAGGTAAAATTCTCGTCACCTCATTTCCCGCTGTAGCATTATTTGATTCAGGCGCATTCATTCATCTCTGCACAATATGCTACACGGATTGGACTAGTATTTGAGGCATTGCCGGAGAGGATGGATTACTCACCGGCAATGGGCTCGTAGGAGTGAGCAGAGTGCGCTTTTCATGTCCGGTGGAGGTGTGTGGGCATTTACTGCCTGCATCATTGATTGAATTCCTATAGGAATTTTGATGTCGTTCTTGGCATGGACTGGTTGAGAGACAGTCATGTGACAATTGATTGTAGAGGAGGTAGGGTCATATTCAGCATTCCTGGGATGGTGCAGTTCATCTTTACTCGAACCTTGAAGAATCAGGCCGAAGGCGTCATTTCAGCAGCAGTGTCAGAGCCAGGACAGATTCCGAAAGTGGTCGAAGATTTTCTCGACGTCTTCCCTGATGAGCTCCCAGGGATACCCCCAGTCAGAGAGGTAGAATTTAGCATTGAGTTGAACCTGGAACGAGGCCTATTGTAGACAGAGTTTACAGAATATCGCCGTCAGAACAGGATAAGTTGTATCAACATGAAGAAGAGTTGAAGTCTAAGGGATTCATCCGAGACAGTAAATCGCCCTGGGCCGTGCCAGTGATTCTAGTTCCCAAGAAGGATGGGTCGACGAGGATGTGCATCGACTACCGTAAGCTAAATGCAGTAACAGTGAAGAATAAGTACCCGCTGCCAAGGATTGATGACCTGTTTGACCAGTTGAGCAAGGCCAGCATCTTTTCCAAGATCGATCTTAGGTTAGGATACTATCAAGTAAGAGTCCGGGAGCAAGTCATACCGAAGACAGCATTCAGATCTAGCGGGTATTATGAGTTTTTAGTAATGCCCTTTGGACTAACCAACGCCCCCGCATATTCATGGATTAATGAACCGCATCTTTCTGCCGTATTTGGATAAATTTGTGGTGGTGTTCATAGATGACATTCTTGTCTATTCCAGCAGTGAAGAGGAGCATGAGAACATCTTAGGACTGTCTTGCAGACATTGAGGGAGCATCAACTTTATGCGAGCTCGACAAGTGTGAATTCTGGTTAGATCACATTTCGTTCTGGGCATGTAATTTCTGGGGCAGGAGTGTCAGTGGATCCGAAGAAGATTGAGGCCGTAGAGCATTGGCCAGTCCCGAGAACGGTTGCAGAAGTACGAAGTTCTTGGATTAGCTGGTTACTACAGAAGGTTCGTGGCGGACTTTGCCAAGATCATCTGCGCCCTTAATGCGTTGACGCACAAGGACGTGGAGTTGTTTGGTCAGCTAGCTGTCAGGCATCATTTGAAGAATTGAAGAAGATTGATCTCAGCCCCGATCTTGACGCTTCCGTAGGAGCGGGAGGCTTTACAGTATATGTGACGCATCTGGGAAGGTCTTGGATGTGTATTGATGCAGCACGGAAAGGTGATAGCATATGCGTCTCGGCAGCTTCGAGACCATGAGAAGAATTACCCGACTCACGATTTGGAGTTAGCAGCTGTGGTGTTTTCACTCAAGTTGTGGAGGCATTATTTGTACGAGGATCGGGTAGAGATCTATACTGATCATAAGAGTTTTGAAATACGTATTCACGCAACAAGATTTGAACAGAGGCAAAGAAGATGGTTAGAACTGCTGAAGGATTTTGATTTAGATCTTCAGTATCATCCAGGCAAGACGAATATAGTTGCAGATGCACTGAGTAGGAGAAACAGTGCCTTTATCTTGACCTCGCAGAAGCATATTTTAGAAGACCTTCAGAGTATGGAAATCGAAGTAGTTTTGCCAAGGGATATAGGAAGAATGACCAGTATACAGATTCAGTCAACCTTAGTAGAGAGGATAAGGACAGCACAAGCAGGAGATCCACAGATTCAGAAGTTGCGGTCGGAGTGTGAATCGGGCCGTAGGAGGAGTTAGTGATTCATAAAGATGGTATGCTCAGGTTTGGAAACAGACTCTGTGTACCGAGTGGAGACCTTCGGCAAGAAGTTATGTCCGAAGCTCATAGTTCTATTTACTCCATTCATCCAGGAGGAACTAAGATGTATCGAGATATCAGGCAGTGCTTTTGGTGGAATGGCATGAAAAGAGAGATAGCAAGATTGTATCCAAGTGTCTGGTATGTCAGCAGGTGAAGCCGAGCAGCAGGAGACCAGCGGGTTGCTTCAGCCGCTTCCTATCCCAGAATGGAAATGGGAGCACATCACGATGGATTTCGTGACCAGTCTACCTAGATCCCCGGCTGGCAAGAATGCAGTCTGGGTAATAGTAGATCGACTCACGAAGGTCGCTCATTTCCTTCCCTTTCGAGTTGGACAGACTACTGAGCAGTTAGCAAAAATGTACATGAAGCAGATAGTAAGGCAGACGGTATTCCAGTTAGTATAGTATCAGATCGGGATACGCGGTTTACTTCCCATTTTTGGCAGAGCTTACACCAAAGTTTGGGAACCAAGTTAAGATTCAGTACTGCTTATCATCCACAAATCGACGGGCAATCAGAAAGAACCATTCAGACGTTAGAAGATATGCTACGGCATGTACCTTGGACTTTGGCGGATCTTGGAAGGATCACCTTCATCTTGTGGAGTTCTCCTATAACAACAGCTATCAGGCTAGCATTCAGATGGCCCCGTTCGAAGCATTGTACGGAAGGAATGCAGGTCCCCTTTGGCATGGGACGACGTCGGAGAACGAAAGTTGTTGGGACCAGAGATGATCACGCAGACTGTGGAGATAGTTAAGTTGGTCAGAGAGCGCCTTCGAGTTGCACAGGACCGACATCGTCATTGGGCAGATCAGCATCGTAGGCCTCTAG
>JANAVB010043139.1:0-52254 GCA_029216955.1 Iris pallida | reverse complement strand
GCAAAAAGACTAACATATTTAAACATGCACGTGGCCATGCATATTTAATCATGCAGACAAAGACTTGCAAAAGGCCATGCGGCCACAGTGGAAGGGGAAAACACTATACGGCTAAACAAGTGGCCAAAGGCCATATGCGACTCATAAATGAAATGCCATGCGGCCACTGATTAGTAAATACCATGGGGCCACTTAAGGAAATAAGCATGCAAGCCATTATTAATAAGGGAATAATCAGTAGTGCATGCGGCCACTAAATTCCCATGCGGCCAAGTGATTTAACCAAGCAAATTACTAATGCATGCGGCCAAAGTGATTCAATGCATGCGGCTGAGCTTTAATACATGCGGCCAAGTGATTTAACCAAGCAAATTACTAATGCATGCAAGCATTATATTAGCAAGGCCATGCAAGCAATATTAAATGCATGCAAGCTTACATCATGCAAACTTAATTCCATGCAAACAACTTTATTTAATTAATGCATAAGCCTATGCATGCAAGCATGCGGCCAACTAATGTAAGCAAATTAATTTAATTAATGTATTGGCCATATGCGGCTGTACTTCACTTGGCCATACGGCCAGAATATATTCCCTATGCGGCTAACTAAAGAATAAATGGCCCAAGCAATTTTTATGGCCCAAGCAATGTTAATGGCCAAAGCATGCATGCATATGCGGCTAAATACTGTTCCATGCGGCCAGCTTATGGAATGGTCAAAGGTAATTAAATAATGCATTTCAATACAAAGGCCATGCAAACAGCAAATGCCATGCGGCCAAGTTAGTGATTGCTCATGCGGCCCAGCAAATAAACACTTGCACGTGGTCAACTAATGCATGCAATTAAATATTCAATGAAATGGCCATGCGGCTGAGAGCAAAAATGCTCATGCGGCCAGCAAATATTTTGACGGCCATGCGGCCAGAAATATTTACTCATGCGACCTGCAAATATCAAAAGTGCAATTAATGGCTCCCACAGAGAACCTGTCCATAGAAAATACCATGGCCTCCATGCTCCTCCAAACAACAATAGGAGCCCAAATCCAGACTCCCATAGGTCAAATTTGGATAAAATAGAATTCTCTACAACATAGAACCATCAACTAGCAAAAATATGCAAGTTTGATAGATCAAAATTCATGGAAATCGAAAATACCAAAACTAGATCTATAAGAAATTAACCACAGAAATGAAAAATGCTAAGTACTAAAGTGGGTTAGAAACACATGAGGAAGACAGTGGAACAATAAAAATGGGGTTCTTCCATGAAGCAAGGTACACTTGCCTAAGCTCTCCACTCTCTCAGGTTGGTGGAGAAGTAATGGTGAAGAAGAAGAAATAATGAGGAGAGAGAAAAGAGTGGGGGTTAATAAATGGTGATGGTGGTGGTAGGTAGGTCGGTTGGTTTTCCAACAAAACCGAACCAAGCCAACAAGCCAAACCGAACCAAGATGAACCAAGCAAAGAAATGCCCAATAAATCAAGCAGGAAAACATGCAAATACATGTCAAAATACATACACGTATACCGAGATACGTAATACGAACAACATGTATTACAGTACCGGAATAGGAGAAGGCCGCCACAGCCGCTTGAGGAGAAGGTTAAGCACCTAAAGGAAATCCATGATAGAATTCAAGCCTCCCCGTTCGATCCCGACTTGGCGTGCCAAGAGGCGACCTTGAAAGAGGAAGTTCGCAGGCTAAGATTCCAGGAGGAAATTCACTTAAAGCAAAGAGCTAAATGCACTTGGTTTAAGGACGGAGATTAGTTTTCAAAATTCTTCCACGAGACAGTTAAAGCTCGACAATATAGGAACTATGTGGCATCATTGATTATGCTGGAGTCTAGTCTGGATTTGGTAACAACATACTTGTGGAATCTAAATCTTATTAAATATTTAATTTGATTAAATTTGGATGCCCATAATTGGTGTTGTACTATTTTAGATATAATATAATTCATATTTCGACGAGAACGAGGTTGGAGAGGGAGGAGGTATTGTGCCTCGTCCCGCTCAGTCAATCGGAGGAATTGAAACGCCGACGGCGTTCGGACTTAGCCTTGCAACGGCTACTTGAAGACATCGCTCGGTCGAAAAGACCGCTCGTTCAGGTGGGATAGTTTCGGTGAACTCGCCTCATTAGCCTTCACATAATAATTCACATGTTTTCAACTTGCACAATAGGCTTGATAATAAAAGAGACGAATCCACATAAATAAGGGAGTAATCCCGACGGGTCGAATTGAGTTAGAATATGGAAAGGTCCAACTGTCGGCTTAGAGTTGGTGCACGGTGTGCTTTGAAAATGACACTCTGTTCTTCGTCCCGTGGCTTGGAAGAAGAAAAAGTTGGTCTTCGTCATAAGACAAGAGTTAGCCTAAGTCATAGGCGTCGCCCGCGTAAATGCCCGATAAAGCTTGCACGTTTCCTCGAAGCAAGGCTCGGCATAGCCTTGATCTTCCCACGGGCTAAGTTGTATCGCACGGCTTATGACATAAGTCTAGGTACCCAAAGAACTCGGTTGTTCAAGTTGAGCGCATGCACGGTCCCACGGTTCTACGACTGCATATAGCCATTTGTTCCCACGGTCTTAAGGCTCGTCACATAGAGTATGAATTGGACGATATTGTTGCACGAAATACAATGGGTTTGAGGCACGAAAAACGGTTGTTTCGATGATAGAAATGCCATGGGCTATGGCAAGTATTAGGCACGTTTGGTGCAAGTTAAGTTGGAAGGCTATTCAGTAGTCGTTCCCCCGATTTCAAGGAAGTAAGTTCACACGACCGTCTGTCGCTGAGGCGGTCCATCGGTTGGGAGTCTCACAGTTCCTATGCACATTTTTAAAGTATGAGGCGGTCCCTCGGTTGGGAGTCTCACGGTTTCGATGCACGTTATGCAAAGTATGGTTTAGAGCACGAGATGCTAAGTATAGTTCTAATCGTACCGTAAAAATTAGGCCATGCATTTACATGAGTCTAGACGTCTCGTAGGTGCATGTCATTGGACAACTTGTCGACAAGAATTTCTTCCTCGACTGGTATTACGGGGCACCGGGCCCAGTCGACCTAGGGGAAGACGTTATAGCAACGCTGAATTGTATCGCGTGGCTAGTCGGGGGCTTTCCATGGGGCTAGCTACCTTGCATTGAAAGACCCGTCGCCTACCCGAGCTATGTCTACGATGGCTTGTCGTGCCAGTGGCCTTGCATATAGATAAGTTGGCGTGCTGAGCGGCAATCCGCATGCACGGTGTCGGTCGATTCTAAGGAAGTGCAAGCACGACACGAATGAAGTAAATGGGGTATGCACGGTTGTATCATGAGTATTATGAAGCCTAAGATTTGGTTATGCGTAAGTGTAAGCCCATAGATTTCAAAAAAAAATAGTTTTTATAATTTTCAGTAGCATTTATATTAATACGTATTTTGCAACATATTTCGTATTCTCTTGGTTTCCGGAATGCTTTAAATTTTCCCAAAACTATAGGTTTTCTCCTTGATCGGCATTCCGTCGGTATACCGGTGTATACCGACGGCATACCGTTCAGACAGATTTTCTACACTTTAGATATTTTCGGTTTCGGATATTTTCATGAATAGTGTTTCGGATATTTTCATGAATAGTGTTTAAGATATTTTCGTAAATAGTGTAGATGCACCCTATTACCCAATATATATTTGGTTTTGTATAAATGGCCATGATTGACTTAGATTTTTGGCATGGATCACGATCCGACGGCTAAGATTAATTCCCCCTTCTATATATACCCTTTCACTTTCTCTTTCCTCTCTCTTTTCATTCTCTTCACTCTCTCTTCATTTTTTTTCCTTTCTC
Source organism: Iris pallida (assembly GCA_029216955.1). Taxonomy (NCBI): domain Eukaryota; kingdom Viridiplantae; phylum Streptophyta; class Magnoliopsida; order Asparagales; family Iridaceae; genus Iris; species Iris pallida. The sequence goes on along the minus strand of JANAVB010043139.1, from coordinate 48,406 downwards.
TTCCCTTGGAGCTTGCCAAAAGCTTGGCCTTGAGGTCTAGAGTGTGGTTTCGTACCCCTCTTGGTGGTGGAGTAGAAGATTAGGCTTGGAGCTTAACCTAGGCAAGTACATCTTGCTCAAAAGTGACATGACCATACTTTATTTTAGTTTTCCATAGAAACTAAAGTTTTATTGGCCTATAATATGCTTCTTTAAATTGTTAACATGTTTAGTATATAGCACTTTTGGTTTTGATCGACAATATTGCGTAGATCTGGGTTTCTAGATATGATTTTCGAATATTTTGAGGTATTGATCTATCAAATCTTTTAATTTGTGAAAACTAATACTTCTTTGTTGTAGAAAATTCAATTCTATTCAATTTTGACTTTTGAAAGTCCGAATTTCGATTTAAAACAAAGTTTTTATGGCCGAAACAAGTTTTGAGTTCAAAAATCAACTTTCTGTGACGGTTCGGAAAATCCGTCGGAAATCCGTCGGAAAATCCGAACTTGCACCACAAAACTTGCTGTGACGGATCGAAAAATCCGCCGGTAATCCGTCGGATAATCCGGTTAGGCTGTTTCGATTTTTTTATATATTTTAAGTGCTGTAAAAATTCTAAAAAAATTGTATTTAAATACTATATTAATTTAGCTAATTTATTATCATTTTTCCAGCATTTAATAAGTACTTTTGGTATTTTATAAAAATAGAAAAAAGAGCTCATTTTCAGGATACATATGTTTGTTAATTTTTAATGAATATTTATGAAGGTTTATAAATTCTAAAAAAATTAGTATAAATTTCTATAATTAACAAGGATCATTTTGGTACTTTATTTTATGTAAAATTGAGCTTTTTGTCTATCTCAAAAATTGTTGGAACACAGTGTACAGTTTTATTTAATTTTTGAATAATTACGACTTGCAACTTTTTGTGTTGTTTTGAGTTATAGTCGTATTGAACCTCATCCCGCACTAGTGTAAAGGCCCTAGAAAGTTAGTTATAGTATTGTGTCACCCCATATTGGTCTCCTATGCTAAAGTTACTATTTGGCTAGGTGTCCAATCAGAAAGTTGTGTTGCACCACTAGTGTTTTAGTGTTTAACTTAGTGTAAAAACTAAGTTTATGTATTTATTTCTACAGAGACGAGTTACCAGGCATCTATAGCATTTCTATCACTGCTTTGCTTTGCTAAAGGCAAGTACTTTCTACGAACTTTACATACTGCTATAACAATAAACTGTGATTTACCAACCCTGTTAAATGCTGATCCTTGAGGTAGCAAGTTAAAACTTTACATGTTGTATTACTTTCAGTCTCTACCATGTTTAGGACAGTATCTCATATCTCTCACACGTTTAAATAACGGGTTAAGGGAAAACTGTTAGTAGTGTACGTGATCATGACCTCCTTCTCCGTATGTATTTACCGCGCTCGGTAACATTCTATATGTGACCTTGCCGTATGTTCTAATCCCGCGTTTGTGTATGGATATACACCGATGCCGTTCGTGCACGTATGTGCATGCCAAAAAACTTGATATATGCCACTGTACATCCTATTCGCCTATTGACCGATTCATGTACATGCTACGGTTTTAAACTTTTAAACCATATGTTGTCATTTCTAAAAAGAACCAATTAAACCATGATATGCCATGATTCCAGTTTATTACATTCCTGTTCATGCTTCGTATATTTAGTTTGCTGGAATCAGTACTTGCTCCCGTCCTGACAGGATAACGTTGTAGGTATCCTTACTGAGGAGGAGTTGCTCTGTGACCCATATTATGGAGATACTGCCGAGGACCAGGCTTTGTCTTACGAGGACGTACCTGTAGGAAAACTCGTCTAGTTTGTGTAGTTACTTGGGGTATTTAGTGTAGTCATGTATTAGACTACGTATGTAACTGGACCTGTATCCAGTTTTACATTCAGACTTGTACTTGGACTTATTACTATATGAGACGACTTTTGTGTTAGGAGCATTTATGACTCTTATTTACTTATAGAACTGTTAGCACATTTAGTCTTATCTTATTATTTTTAGAACAGCTTACTGCGCTTTATCTCAAGCGTAGGCTGGACATGACTCGGCCTTTGGCCCAACAATTTGGGTAGCGGGTCGTGACATATTTTTAGTGGTGGCCCATACAGATCCTGACTAAATTGTTTGGTTACGTTATTGTACCAAGCATGCCTGCAATTAGGAACTTAAGGTAATTAGACAATACTAGGAATGACGCTTAGAACACCTAGAGGAATACTAGGATTGCAACATAGGAAATACATCACATGCTTTCTATTATAATTAGATTTTCTTGTCTATGATTGTTTTATTTAAAGAGTCCTTATAAAGTCCTTTTTATTGTAATTAGATGGTGCTCACTCGTTCATCCCAGTATGTCACACCTGAGAATGGCACACTCCCCATCCAGTCAGCTGACCACTTGACTGATACACCTCCACCTCCACCTCCACCTACCATATTCCCCCACTCCACAAATCCACAAACCCAGATGCCTCCACCACCTTCCACATCACAGTCCCAGCAGGACCCAATACTTCTACCACCACCTATCGCTATACCTACCCAGGCTTCTGTCACACTCGACCGGAACCAACTGCTCACTCTGATCCAGGGGCTCCTAACAACCCATCAGTAGCAGACTACCCTACTCCGCCAGAGCATGGAGCGTTCTGAGGAACGTACCGTGGTCCCACCACCTGTAGAGCTACGGTAGAGAGCAGGGACAATCAAGGACTTCATGGGTATGAACCCCAAGGAGTTCTTAGAGACTGAGGGCATAGTAGTAGCAGATGATTGGCTAGACTCGGTAGAGAGGAAGCTTATTGGAGTTAGGATGCCGAATGACCTCCAGGTCGAGGCAGCGGGATTTCTGCTGACAGACTTGGCAGGAGTTTGGTTCCGGAATGAGCCGCTATTAGCGAGAGGGAGGGCCACTTGGGATCAGTTCAAGACCCAGTTCAAGAAATTTTTTTTCTCGACCACCGCTAGAGTAGCCATGGGGCTACGATTCCAGAACATCCAGCATGGGAACCGTTCTGTCGACGAGTATGCGGCAGAGTTTAGTCGCCTGAGCCGTTTTGCTCCTAGTCTAGTTGCAGACCCAGAGGAGATGACGCGTAGGTTTTGCCATAGTCCAGTTCCAGACATTGGCATTCTTATAGTGGCGAACGGTACGACTGACTACTACCAGAGCCTAATGTTGGCCCGGAGCATTGGGGAGCGTCTTCAGTCTTGCAAGAGGCCGGCTTCTGTACACTTCGAGGGACCGTCCAAGCGTTAGGCTTTCCAGCAGGAAGCACCGATGCCACACCAGCAGACTTACCGTCCCCCTACACCACATCATCAGACCCCGCCAGTTAGAGCCCCGGGACCCCGTCAACAGCAGAAGGGAGCTTTGTGCACATTCTGTAAAAGGGTAGGCCACGACTCTTTCGTTTGTAGGAAGAGGTTGGGGCAGTGTTAGCTTGTGGGTCTGCCACCCATCAGCTTCGGAGCTGCCCAGTAGCCACGGGATCTAGAGGACCGCTTTCGACTCAGCAGCAGAGGTTTGGACAACATCTGCAGCAGCAGAAGGGACCTCAGGGGAAGACTTATAGCCTAGCCCTTGAGCCAGAGCCGGAGCAGGTTTCGGAGCCAGATTATTTGGCTGACGTCACCACATGTCATGTTTATTTGCATACTTTTCTAGCTCTATGCTTGTTTGATTCTGGTGCATCTCATAGCTTCCTGTCATTAGAGTTTATGCATAAGCACCATTTAGTAGCTACACCTACCGCGAAGATAGGTAGAGTAATGACGGAAGGAGGACCGGTGCCTATTAGAGCTATCTATAGATGCTCTATTACTGTAGCCGGAAGAGAGTTCAGGGGACGATTCTTTGTGATGCTACTCCCCGGTTATGATATCATATTAGGGATGGACTGGCTTAGCTATCCCTATGCAGCTATAGACTGTCATGAGGGTAGTATTCTGTTCAGTCCCCCAGGCACAACACCATTCAGTGTCAGGAGGACAGGGCCGGAGATCAGCCTAGAGCCGAACTGTTGTGCGACAGTTGGGGAGTTAGCACTGCCACACCCTATCATTAGGGAGTTTATGGATGTATTCCTAGAGAATCTTTCAGGACTTTCACCTGACAGATATGTAGAGTTCACCATAGATTTAGTACCGGATTCATCACCAGTATCCCGGGCTTGCTATAGAGTGAACCCCAAGGAGGCCGTAGAGATGAAGGAGCAGATTGATGACCTATTGAAAAAGGATTTCATTCGATCTAGTACTTCTCCATGGGGAGCGCCAGTACTCTTTGTACCTAAGAAGGATGGTACAGTTCAGTTGTGTATTGACTACCGGACGTTAAATACCATCACCATTAAGAACAAATATCCTCTGCCCAGGATAGATGATTTGTTCGACCAGTTGAGTAGGGCGAAAGTATTTTCCAGGATAGATTTGAGGTCCGGCTACCACTAGGTGAAGGTCAGGACAGCAGACATCCAGAAGACGGCGTTCAATACGAAGTATGGGCAGTACGAGTTTCTGGTGATGTCATTTGGTCTCACAAATGTGCCAGCTGTCTTTATGAACTTGATGAATAAGACATTTCACCAGTATCTGGATAAGTTCGTCGTAGTGTTCATCGACGACATCCTGATATACTCGAAGACGACGGAGGAGCATGGAGAGCACTTACGAACAATTTTGGGGATTCTAAGGCAGGAGAGGTTGTTTGCCAAATTGTCGAAGTGGGAGTTCTTTTTGGATCGAGTGGAGTTTCTCGGTCATGTAGTTACTGGAGAGGAAATCTCGGTGGATCCCAGGAAGATTGCTGCCGTTGAGACATGGAAGGCTTCGACGTCAGTTTCAGAGATCAGGAGTTTTCTGGGTTTAGCCGGCTATTATAGGAAGTTCGTCCAGGACTTTGCTAGGATAGCTGAACCCATGACGAAGCTGACACGAAAGGACGCAGAGTACATCTGGTCAGAGGACTTCCAGGCAGCGTTCGAGGAGCTGAAGAGGAGGCTGACGACCGCTCTAGTTCTGACATTACCTTCAGGTTCTGGAGATTTCACTATATACAGCGATGCTTCAGAAAAGGGGCTAGGATGTGTCCTACAGCAGCATGGAAAAGGGATTGCTTATGCATCTAGGCAATTACGGACTCATGAGCGGAACTATCCTATCCATGACCTAGAGTTAGCTGCGGTGATCTTTGCACTCAAGTTATGGAAACATTACTTATACGGAGAGCGTGTGGAAATCTTTACTAACCACAAGAGCTTGAAGTATGTGTTCACGCAGAAAGAGCTGAACATGAGGCAAAGACGACGGTTGGAGTTGATGAAGGACTTCGACATCGATTTACAGTATCACCCCGGGAAGGTAAATGTGGTGGCAGATGCGCTGAGCAGACATCCGATGGCATGGTATCTGATGTTAGATCGGCATTTGCGGAAAGATCTGGAGAAGCTCGGTATCGAGATAGTTCGGCCAGGATCAGTGATACAGATGATGGCGCTTGACATACAGTCAGGTTTGATGGAGCAGATCAGGGAGGCACAGTCTACAGATGAGAGCCTTCGCAGACTTCGAGCCCAGGCGTTAGCTAGATTGCTGGATGACTTTACTGTAGCAGAGGATCGATCCTTGAGGCATGGCAGCCGATTACGCGTGCCGAAGGGAGAGCTGGTAGAGACAGTCTTGCAGGAGGCGCACCGATCGAGATATTCTATTCATCCTGGTGCTAACAAGATGTACCGTGACTTGGGGAACATCTTTGGTGGCACATAATTGTTTTCCATAAATAAATTTACTTTATTTATTGTGTTTCTGGGAAAATTACAACTGTAGGAATCCGATTTAGAAGACGATCGCTTTATCCCTTAGACGATGCGAAGAAGAAAAGCTCTAAAAAATACAACAGTAATTTAGATATCTATATATCTGTACAATGAATGAGAAAAGAACTCTATTATTGAGTCAAAAATAACTGAAAAAGATAACTGTCTTCACAACCTGTGCATAGTTGAAAATCATGCAGGATTTAACGTACGCAAGGTTATGAGCAGTTACTGGACGTGGCCTGTAACTGTTGGACACATGGCAATCATGCATGAGTCGTGTGCAAGTTACAGGACACGCAGGTGAGAGATCGGTGGCATGGCTGCCACGTACTCCAATTTGATGAAATCTACGCAGACTTGGGTCTGAAAGCTTCAAAATCCACGCAGACTTGGGGCAAAAAGCTTCAGAATCCACGCAGACTTGGGGCAGAACTGCCAGCTATCTTGATTCGACGTGCCTCAACTGACACAAAATCTCTGACATTGATTGCCTTTTGTCAGTTGCATTAAATGACAATAAGCTCTTTTGGTACGCCAACTTGATGAAGGCTGAGTCTTGTTGAAGAAGATTTCGAAAGTCATACAATAGTCGACTGTGATCTCTCGAGTTTCGTGCATACGTGGCATACGAGAAGACATTCTTTAACTGTCGTGCTGTCAGTCATAATGACACTCTGACAAATGATGAGTTGTCTCTGCGTGTATTTGAGAAAACATTGTCTGTCTAGATTAACTCAGCGTGACTTTTAGACTTTGTCCTGATCAACTCAGCGTGACTTTTAGACTTTGTTCTGATCAACTCAGCGTGACTTTCATTTTTTAGGCCTACAAAACCCCCTTCAAAGTTTTCGAAAAATGATAAATTATTTCGAAATACTTTGAAATCGAGATGATAAAATGAATTTAGTCACGCTGAGATGACTTTAAAGAGAGATTTACTCCGAAATGATTGGACTGTTGGGATTCTGTGCAGTTAGGATCCCGTACAAAGCTCCTAAATCGAGGCAAATAATGATGTTGCCGTTTGGAATTCTTCATGAGCCTATAAATAAGCCATAAACCACTTCTTTCATTCTTTACTTGCTTTTAGAGAGAGAAAATCCACAGAAGAGAAACTTCATCTCCTCCGACGAACTTCATCTTCTTCGACTTCTTCTTTCCCTTCTCAACAACAATGGCTCCTAAGAAAGCCGATGCTCAGGCCAAGGGGAAAGGTCCTGCGACTTCCTTTCGTGCCACCACTGACAGACTCCCTCGACGAGAAGTCACGTATCCTCCTATGCAGCGTAAGTGATGGATGAGGATACGAACTGTTGAAGATGACTTTGATGAAGATGACTTTGATGAAGATGAACTCCACATAGAAATCTTAGGATTTTAAGACAAATAATGAACTTCAGAAATATATCTCCCCCTTTTAGGGCAAAGGATATTAACAAAGTATGCTCCCTTTTAGGGTCGGCCATACTTCACATCTTCGTGTTTACGAAGCTCTGTGTTTCACGTAAATGAGCATGGCTCTCATGACTCTGCGTGATTTTTCATGTATTGGCAGTGATGTCAATGTTTGAATTATTCACGCAGCTTTCATGACTCTGCATGATTTTTCACATGTTGGCAGAAATATCCATGTTGAATTATTCACGCAGCTTTCATGACTCTGCGTGATTTTTCACATGTTGGCAGAAATGTCCATGTTGAATTATTCACGCAGCTTCTGAGAGTCATCTTCTGGATAGATTAGTCTTTGATCTGTCAGCATATTTTGTCATTCTTACTTTAAATGTGATTCTGACAATGATGCGTGACTTTTCATTCTAATCTGTCTGGACTTTGCGTGAATTAGTCATCTGCGTAATTTTTTGATAGTATATCTGTCTGAAGTCTGCGTGACTTATGAAATTTCTTTCGAACACTGCTATACACGCATAAGGCTCGTAGACATAGAAAACACATCTGACCTTGTCTTCTTTTATTTTCTGTAGTGAACATCAGAAGTGAAGAGGCAGATTATGAAGGGCACCTGAGTTTTTCATTTAAACATGATTTATCTCATGTGAAATTTCCTCAGTTTGACCTTCCAGAAGCCAGACTGTCGTTGTTGGCAAATCAAGACCATACAACTCTACTCTGTTTGATGAACGGTGAACCCTTTCAGAGCCTTGATTTGGTGTTCCACAAGAAACCAGCATTTCTGTTCGGGGATGCCATAGCACAGAAATCACAGCCAAAGGGCATCAGAGAGAAAGTATGCTTCTATTTCGAAGGCGATGCAGGACAGCCTATGTACTGGCCAAAGGTTTCTGGGGGCTTATCTATCATGAGATTCATACATGCTAGTTATCTCCGAAAGATGTCCTGGTACTTAACAGAATATCAGCAGGCAAAGGCGAGCCGTATCATTTACAGGAAGGAGGGATTCTTCAGTTCCCCAGAGAATCATGTATCCGTGTTTCGAGGTCTGAAGCCAGGATACGTACCACCTGAAGACTCATCAATATTGATGCCATTCCGGACGCCTGTTTTCATAAACGAATTCATGGCCAACGAGAAGGCATTTTATCCCACTGATTCGACGCCGAGGATGAACGGCTTAATGAATCAGGAGAACGTGAGGTGGAGGACTTTGGTGCATTGGGCTTTGGAGAAGTTCGAGAGTGAGTTGAAGAAGATAAACCTTTATGACGCAATCGTCAATTCATCATACGGCTTCAGACCCAACCCCTTTCTGTTCCTGGCCTTGGTGGAGAGGTATAACCACAGGACGGGGACATTTATGACTCCCAAAGGGGAAATGGGCTTTGCCCTTCATGAGATGGAATACATCTCGCATCTGCCTTCAGGCACACTACTGTAAAGTATGTGCCTACAACAGAAGAGCTGAACTTTCTATCAGAGAAGAATCCGGAGATGGTACACCTGTTTGAAGAGATGATGTGCCATTTCGGCACATGTACTCTGTATTACAAGAGTACCAATGAAGAAGCCGGCAACCACATCCAGAAGTGGATGTCCTATCTTTTCATGAACCGTGAAAAGGATGAGAAAAAGATAAACGAGAAGATGGTACCAGATTAGCTCTTTCAAGCCTCTCTCTGAGAGTGAAATCATTTATCTGCTAAAGAAATATGACTGTAAGGATTTCACGATCGATGAAGACTGGTATGAGTTCAAAGCTGGAACCACCTTCAGCTCGTATGTGAAGCAGAGTGGAAAGACTCTGTCAAGGAACAGTCATTTGGCCGGATTCTTATCTCTTTGGTTAAGAAGATTCATCGTTCCTGGATCCAGTTCTCTAGACAGAATACATAGAGGCGTTATCTTTACAGCAGTGCGCCTTATATATGGTTATAAGATAGACTTGTTATCAGCGATGACCTGTAGGCTGAATGCCTGTCTTCGGAAGTTTGTAACCAATATGCTATCTGATCAGAGGAGGATGACAGATGAATTTCCCAGAATAGAGATGCCCTTCACATATCTATATGGTTGGCTTCTTCTCCATCATGATGGTCTAATACCTCCAGGAGCAGGAGGGAGTGGCAGTCTCTTTTTGGAGAAGTATTCTGGAAAAACTTTCTGGAAGGTTCACACTCTTCCAGAATGTAGAAATATTCTGAATCGAGCGTCACATTGGTCCATTCAATGTGTCCCTCCACCACTGGGTTATGAAAGCATGCCCTTGAATATGATAGATGGAGATAAGGGGAATAGGCTAGATGATGTAGCCTTTTAGTGGTTGCAGAGAATCCGGCCCTCTCATTTAGTATACCGTCATGAAGAAATGACGTATCTGGAGCCGTATTTACCAAGCCGATTTGCCAGGCAGTTTGGATATGACCAACTTCATGTTGGGAATGCCACGACATGCCTTTCTGCTCGTGGAGGGCTTATTGACGGAGCTCGGGCCTGGAGATATTTTGCGGCTAGAGATACAAAAGTTGTATTCTCTATGCCTAATCCTTTATCCAGTACGGGGACGAAGATGCTTTACACATATGCTCGCTTCTATGTTTCGTCAAGCACCTTCAAGCCGAGTTTCCATCTGAAGACTTTTGTAGCGGAAGACGACCCAGCTCCATCAAAGAGGTCGAAGAAGAAAATTGTTATTCAACGATTTTCTCCAGAACCTGAAGATGAGACAGCAGAGGTTGAGCCCCTATATGACTTATTTCAAGAGCGAAGTTTTCATGATGAAGTTCTTCCTCCCATATTTGTATCCCTTTCTAAGAGGAAGAGAAGTGATGAATCTGAGACAGTCTCCAAAAAGTACAAAGTCTCAGACATCTAAGAAGAAAAAGAAAGGGGTCTCAGTAACTGCCACTTCATCTTTAGGTGGCATCTCAGTGGATGAAGATGACGCCGACGATAAAGATGAAGATACCGATAAAGACGATGCTCCTTTGATAACAAGGAGGTCGAGAGGCAGGTATGTCAAGAAGACCGTCGGCAAAATGAAGGGCAATGATCTCCTAGAAACGATTATGAGTGGAGGGGTCTTGCCAGAGATTAATGAAGCGGCTTCCACTGAGAAAACAGAATCTGATGATGTTCATCGTCCAGCAGCTTCAGCTGAACGGACTGAGGTAGAGTCCACTCGAGCTCAGGAAACAACTGCTCCGACAACAAGTGGAGTAGTTATTGAACCCTCAGAGACGAGGATGATCCCTTTTGAGCATGGGACAGAGGGCGTCATCCAGGCATTGGATGATCAGATTGAATATTCTGAAGAAGAACCAGCCCCGGCAGAAGTTATGGAACAACCGGAAGTTCCAGAAACTCAAGTGGAAGAAAATATTTCTTTGGCCAGAGGCGATGAAGACGTACCAACGTCCAAGCTATCAGCTGTTGATAACTTGTTGAAGAATGTTTGTAAAGACATCATTCTTCGAACTGATATTCCAGGGGAAACTGAACCGACAGTCAATACTGAACTTGCTATCATTACTGTTCCTGAGATTTATCCATCTCAAGGAATAGATGAGGATGTGAACATCATGGACTCTGGATCAGAGACTCATCTTGAAGCCGGGGATGAAAAGAGTCTGAAGAAGAAGAAGAAGCTGAAGAAGGAGAGGATTGGCATGCTGGCACTTTTACTCCTTATGATGAAGATAAAGTCAGAGGGAACAGAATCGAACTCAGTCCCGAACCTGCTCAATCTCCAGACAACGCTCCAGCACCCAGTAATTCTGGAGCTGGAAGCAGCCACATGAAGCAGGTGTCGGACACCATCATGGACCGGCTACGAGAAGACGCAAGACTCCCTCACCACATAGAATATGAACCTCAGCCTGGTATAATTTTATTTCAGATTCTGTTTTTACTGTTTCTTCTTCTTTAGATGCTGATTATTTTTTCTTTGACTAACAGGAACTGCTGCAGCAATGAGTTCGACTCATGCTCCACTTATCCAGGCTGATGCTGATGAAGGGAGTTCACACTTGCCAACTTCTCCAGTGGCACATACTTCCGTTCCCAGGATGGAGAACGTTCAAGCTTCTTCTTCCATGATGACAACGACTCCTGGGTTTGAGACTGGACTAGCAAGAACTCTGGGAATGTATTCAGAGATCATTTACTCATATCTAGATACATACTCCAGACGTTTCTTGAAGGACGAAGCTATGCCCTTTTCTGAGCTTCGAACTATGATCAATTTCCCGCTCATGGCGTTGCGACATGCTGGTTGCGAATCTCAGTGCATCTTCTTCGAACATCTCCTGGATGAGTTGGAAATAACTATCCGAAAATACTGGGAGACTAAGAAGGAAGACATTCATTCTTTAACGGTGGCTGAGATTAGTCAACTAGAGCATGAAGCCCAGTCCCAGCAAGCTGCATTAGAAGCATTTCTTGCCTCTTCTTCTGAGAAATTAGTAGAAAAGTGTGAAGAAATATTAGCTACTCGTCAGAGAGTAGAGCTTCTGGAGAAAGATAAGCATCTAAGGCTGAAGAGCTGCAGAAGTTGAAAGAGGAGTTGGCTCGTCTTCAAGAACGAATTGCTGTCATAGAAACAGAGTAAGCTGAGGTCAATGCTGCCTATATTTCTGAAGCCGAACGCTGTGAAACTCTTCAAAAGGAACGAGAGCAGATGCAGACATAGCAAATTGAAGAAGTTAACCGTCTCCAATCTGCTATTATCATTTTTGATGAACAACATGTCACAGTGGAAGCAGCTGAAAGAGTTCGAAAAGCTCATGAAGAGAAAATAAATGCTGTTCTTGATCGTATCAGGGAGCTAATAACTCCTAATAAATGAATCTTTTTTATTTTCACTTGTATTCAATGTTTTGATTCTGAATGAAAACAAATGAGAATTTTTGATCTGATTTATAGTTGTGCTATTTTGGTAATGATATATTTATAGAAAATATGTTCAGAGGTAAATAATACATGACACATTTCAATAGAATAGAATATACAAAAAAACTTTGTAATTCTATCAGATGATATTAAGCCAGAAATGATCTTAGTTTAATACTGATTAGAAAAAATAGAATTCAGACATAAAATATCTTTAAACTCAATTTTTCATGAATGGCTGAACCGTCAGGCATTTAATGAACGGGTGAACCGTCGGATGAAAATGAACGGATGAACCGTCAGGTATTAATGAACGGGCGAACCGTCGGATGAATGTGATAAATGAACGGATGAATCGTCAGACATTAATGAACGGGCGAACCGTCGGATGAATGTGATGCTTCATTATTTGAGGAACTTCTGCCTATAAATATAGCAGAAATCTGACAAGAACGAACACTTCTACTCTTCAACATAAAAATGTCGTCTGAAGAAGCATCCAAGAAGGCTGAAATCGTCCCGAAGGTTAAGAAGAGCACTGAAGAACGCCCTGCCGATCCAGTTCAGTCGAAGGAGTTAGAAGCAGGCGAAGGTTCGTTTGCACCCAAGCCACCGCGAGACATTCTGGACTTTCTGCTTGATCCAGGAAGGACTGAAGAAGAGGAAGCCATGAGGATGGCTGCTTGCAAATTCCTCGTGGGTTCCAGCAAAGAAGTTCTCAGCTCTTTTGCTGATCGCGTTTTCGAGAAGGACGGCAGCGGTCCGCGTCCAAATGTAGAGAAGGATGATAGTGACCTTCTTTAATATCATATACTATCATATGATGAAATAAAATTTGAATTTTATTCATGAACTTGAACTTTGTCTGATGATTTTACAAGTACTTATATTTATACATAATACTTTCTAAGGAATTTGCCATTAATAGGCATCATAACAATTCGACCATCCAGTTCTGAGAGTTGATAAGCTCCATTTGAGAAAACTCTGCTCACAACATAGGGACCTTCCTACTTTGCGTCGAATTTACCTTTGCTCATATGAGTCATAGTCATAGGACGTCTGACTGTTAGAACAAGTTCTCCTTTCTAATATGCTCGAACTCTGACTTTCTTGTTAAAAGCTTTTGAGATTCTAGCTTGATAGAATTCGATATTCTGTTGAGCAGATAATCGCTTTTCATCCAGAGCTTCTAATTCCTGAAGTCGAAGACGATCATTATTCTCGACGGTAAGTTCATTAGCAATTGCTATCCTTAAAGAAGGAATTTGAATCTCTAATGGAAGAACAGCTTCGCATCCATACACCAGAGAAAAAGGTGTACATTTAGTAGCATTACGAACTGTAGTACGGTAAGCCTACAAACATTCACCGAGTTTCTCACTCCAATTGCGTTTGTTAGTAGAGACAAACATCTTTAAGAGTTTGATGATGGTTTTGTTGAAAGCTTCCGCTAATCCCTTAGCTGCCGAATTATATGCAGTAGAAGCCACATTATTGATTCGATGATCGTCACAGAATCGAATAAATTTCTGGCTGACGAATTGTGGTCCATTATCATGAATAATGCGTCGGAGAACACCAAATCTGTAGATGACATGATGCTTGATAAAGTTGATGACATTGGAAGTTTTGACTTCTGATAAAGGAATAGCTTCGGCCCATTTGGAGAAATAATCAGTTATTGCGAGAATAAACCGATGACCTTTTGACGACGGCGGATTGATCGGACCGATAATGTCCTTGCCCCAAGCTTCGAAGGGCCATGATGCTGCCGTTGGATGTAGAAATTCTGAGGGTTGATGAATAAAATCCGCATGGATTTGACAGGCTTTACACTTTCTTGCATATTCGATAGCATCTGATACCATAGTGGGCCAATAATAACCCGTACGTCGAATACGGTCTTGAAGTTTTGGTCCAGGCTGATGTGCTCCATGTTTTCCATAAATAAATTTACTTTATTTATTTTGTATCTGAGAAAATTACAACTGTAGGAATCTAATCTAGAAGACGATTACTTTATCCCTTGGACGATGCGATGAAGAATACTCGAACTTTGAAGAACTTGGACAGCAACTGGGCAATCTCTCTGTTCTCTCTGAAATTGTCTGTGTGTCTGATGAAGATGAAGAAACTCTTTTTATAGAGTTCAGGATAACTGTCCTTAAGCATACGCTCAGGTAGTTACTTGACGTGTGCAAAACTGCAGGGACGCGTGGCGAATTCTGATGGAGACACATTAGCGTGCGGTTGAAAGTAGTGGAGCATGTTCAGGAGAGATTGATGGCCTGGATGCCACGTTGCATAACTTCTAGAGAAGTGGATAACTGGTACAGGACACGTGAGAATGTGTGTTGACTGTAATCCTGGATATGGTTGCTGTAATATGCTGCCTCGTTGAAGGAGAGTTATACGCTGACTTGGATGATGTAGAAACAAAATAAAGCTGATATGCTTACTGGAGAAGAAAGGAGTCGTACGCTCACTTGATGAGGAATGAGTCGTATAGACTTCATACGCTCACTGAAGAAGGAAGAAGTCGTATAGACTTCATACGCTCAATGAAGAAGGAAGGAGTCGTATAGACTTCATACGCTCAATGAAGAAAGAAGGAGTCGTATAGACTTCATACGCTCACTGAAGAAATAGCCACGTGGCCATCATCAATCTTCTCTGATAAGCCATATCTTCAAATAACTGTCAAAAGATTTTCTCGAGCGTCGTGACTGCAGATATGACGGCTGACAGACTGTCAAAACTGACAGTAATGATGGCTTTGCATTAATGATCTGCTGAGCTGTCCTCGTAAAAACAAAACCAGCTCTTTGAATACATATACGACGGTTGCTCTTTTCATGACAACTATCTTTGCACGAAAAGACGAGACGTCAGATTCATTCTTCATTTAATATATGCTGTGCTGCCACTTTAAGAAGAAATAATAAAATATCCACTAAGCGTATGACTTTTGATAAGCGTATGGCCTTGAGCGTAAGGATTAAAATGACAGCGTGTCATAATTTTCCACATCCTACAAGACCCCCTTCAAAGTTTTTGAACTTTATGAGTTTCAAAAGTTCGAAATTACTTTGAATAAAAAAGTGGGAATGAGTCTTGACACGCTGGCATTAAATCTGTTTATGCAAAAAATGAATTTATTAAATGTCATGATGACTCTTCATTTTTCGAGACTGATTGAATCTGATTTATGGAGGAATATGAACCGCCAGCAAGCTTTGTTATATAAACTGAGAAAATTCAGTTTTTGACATTCATATTTCTTGTAACCATGACTTCAAAGGAAGCGGCTGAAGAAGAAGCACGAAAATTAGGTTTCTGTGCCCATGGTGACCCCACCTTTGGAGGCAAAGAACCGGAGCCCTTCGTCATCGAGTTCAAAGATGACCCCACGCAGTTAGCCAATAATTTCTTGGGTTACTTCGGTCTGGACGGCACCTCTACTTCTGATGGACGGAGCCTCGCAGAGAAGCGTGAAATGCTCGCTGCTCTGTTGCACCGCATGGGGGTCCGAAGCGTAGAAGAGTTAGGCGTCAAACTTAGCCACTCTGGAAAATAGAGCATGACTTTGTTGCACCCCTTTCTTTCCCTCTTTTTTTTTGTTTTGTAAGGCCATCAGTGCCTTTAATGAATGAATATTCAAGAATTCTCTGTTTAGTATAATTTTGTGTTGAAAACTAACATGCACCAATGAATAACTGTAGATTACGCTGTAGGTTACGCTGTCTTCCAATGTTTGTAAGTTACGCTGGATAGCGTACATCAATGAATAGCATGCACCAATAAATAGCTGTAGGTTACGCTATCTTCCAATGTTGTGGAAAGCACTCTTAGAATATTTCCAAGGCTATGCTGGTTTCCAAAGTACACGTGGCACTCATTGCATATTTTATGAGCGTTATTTGTGGATCCTTTCCAAGAATAGGCTTGCGCTCCATACTTTAAAATAGACAGAAGAGTTTCACAGAACTCATCCCCATCTTCTTTTTCTTCTTCTCTTCTCTGAAAATGAACGTGAGATTTCACTCTCGAATCGGAAAGCAAAAGCTTCTAAATGTTCGAATTCTGAGCAATATGTCAGACATCAGTTTGCCAATTCTTAGCGTCAAACTTGAAGGTAAGTCCGGCATAATACATGTACTGTTTTTGCTGTTGAAAATAAGCTTTCTGTCTCTGAGCGTGCTTGACCAACCAGTACGTTTCATATGACATTTCTGTTGATTTAATTCTCTTCTTCATGCTGTTTTCCGCAGAAACTTGGCTAAAGATTTTCTTCAGAACTGGCATTGGTGATGTGGATGCTGTGGAGAATATCCTTCTGACACCAACATCAGGGAGCTCATACGCTTTTGACGCGTACATCAGACAACTCAGAACTCTTCGTGGGATAGAAGGGTCTTCCTCAGATGGTCGGAAGAGCCTTTATACACGAGAGTTGGATGGTGGAGTCAACTCTACTACTGAGAAATCGGGTAGTAGAGTTCCTTTCACGGGAGAACTAGGAATTGTATCCCAAGGTTTGGATACATTCCTGTCTTCCTTGAGGGGTTACCCCCATCCACCAATTGTATTGGCAGTACCACGACTTCGGGCTGCCATACTCTGTGGTTCTCCTCTCGTCTGAGAGAGAAGACCAGAGTTTGATTTCTGCTGATCTGGTCGTGACTGAGACCCAGACAGTCAGGAATTGCTACCAACAACGAACCTGACGGAGAAGGTCCGACGGAGAAGATCCAAAGAAGAAGATAGATCTCTATTCGGTTATCGTTGTGGTGTAGAATGAAAATCCAAGATTTGTAATAGATTTTCATTATGATTTGTAAGAAAGTCTAAGAAAATGTAATAGACTTTTTATAGTGAAATGGAAATGACAATTCTTCTATGCTCAATGATTTGTATTTGTGGATGAATTGTGGACATGATAGATAATAAAATCATCTTTTTTGTTTTAGAGTATATAATATTATCATAGGTATTATGGACATGATAATATATAGAAACTCGAAAGAAAATAGATTGATTTCTATGCAGAGGTCAAAACATGACAAATGAGTAAGTAGATTCGGAATTGATTCAGAGGTTATGAAAACATGATAAATAACGAATCCCCACTTGATAAATTGATAGAAGATTATGAACGGACGAACCGTTTAGGAAATGATGAACGGATGAACCGTCGAATGAATGTAATAAATGAACGGATGAACCGTCAAGTATTAATGAATGTATGAATCGTCGAATGAATGTGAGAAATGAATGGATGAACTGAATCCCGGGAAAGAATACGTCCCTTCGATCTTTGTAACCATATGCCTATAAATAGAGCATATATTTGAGTAGAAGAATCATATATCATCCTCTTTTATCCACAATGTCTTCTGAAAATAATACAAAGAAGACTGAAGTCGTCTCTGAAGTTACTGAAGGTGCTAAAGAGCATCTTCCTCCGCAAAAGAAGGAAATGGGCGAAAGCTCATCTACTCCCAAGCCGCCAAAAGATATCCTCGACTTCCTGATCGAACCAGGAGAAACCGAAGAAGAAGAAGCAATGAGGCTGGCTGTCTGTCAGTTCTTGGTGCGGTCAGGAAAAGATGTATTAAATTCTTTTGCTGATTATGTATGTGGCCCTTGTCCCAAGTATGAGAGGGATGACAGTGATCTTCCATGATGATGTACTTTTTTTTTTCTTGAAGAATTTGTCAAAATAAACTCTGTTTAAAGAAACTTTGTTTACGATGTATCCTTCCCACTTTACATCAATTTGCCTTTATTCACTGATCTTTAGACTCAGAAATCAAAAAAGACTAAATATTTGAGATAGAAAATTCAGAGGTAATATGGACATGATTTTCTATACAAGATCTTTATTAAAACCACTGGGGATCTAATAAAACAAAATATCAAATTCTCTGGGAAGATGATACATGGTGGAATATCAATTTCCTCTGGGGATAACGATATCGAAATAACTTTTGTAAAGAAGGATTTTATATTTGCTGGGGAATGATGAAAATATTATACATAATATTTCTTTAAGAATTTGCCATTGATAGGCATCATCATGACTTTCCCATCCATAGAGGCAAGTTGGTATGCTCCGTTAGAGAAGACTTTGTTCACTACGAATGGGCCTTCCCATTTTGCATCAAATTTGCCTTTGCTCATATGTGTCATGGTCATAGGACGTCTGACAGTAAGGACCAGTTCTCCCTTCTGATATGCTCTGACTTTGACTTTCCGGTTAAAAGCTTTGGAGATTCGGGCCTGATATAGCTCGATATTTTGTTGAGCATATAATCGTTTTTCATCTAGAGCTTCCAACTCTTGAAGTCGAAGACGATCATTGTTTTCTGTTGTCAGTTCATTGGAGATTGTAATTCTCAGAGAAGGAATCTGGATCTCAAGGGGAAGAATAGCTTCACACCCATATACTAAAGAGAAAGGTGTACATCCAGTCGCATTACGAACTGTGGTGCGGTAAGTCCATAAACATTTACCAAGCTTCTCGCTCCAGTTGCGTTTGTTGGAAGAAACGAACTTTTTCAAGAGTTTGATGATTGTTTTATTGAAAGCTTCTGCCAATCCATTGGCTGCTGGATTATATGCTGTAGAAGCTAAATTATTAATCCGATGATCGTCGCAGAATCGAGTAAATTTCTGACTGACGAACTGCGGTCCGTTATCATGGATAATACGCCGAGGAACATCAAATCGATAGATAACATGATGCTTGACGAAGTTGATGACGTTAGAAGTTTTGACTTCGGATAACGGGATTGCTTCAGCCCATTTGGAAAAGTAATCGGTTATTGCTAGAATAAACCGATGTCCTCTTGATGATGGTGGGTTGATGGGACCAATGACGTCCATGCCCCAAGCTTCAAAGGGCCATGATGCCGCTGTTGGATGTAAGAACTCTGACGGTTGATGAATAAAGTCTGCATGAATTTGACAGGCTTTACATTTCCGAGCATATTGAATAGCGTCAGCCACCATCGTGGGCCAATAATAACCCATACGTCGGATACGATCTTGAAGTTTAGGACCTGGTGATGAGCTCCGTAAACACCATCATGTGCTTCACGAATTACCTGTTGTGTTTCTTCACCGGCAATGCATCGGAGGAGAAGACCGTCGTAAGACCGACGATATAATGTTTTCGTCGTATGATTATAATAGAATCTGAGAGATCGACGTCGAATAGACGCTGCTTCACTCGGATTATCAGGAAATATATTATACAAACAAAATCTATAAACGGGCGTCTCCAGTCTTCAATTATGGCTTCTGTTTCATTAGAAAAGACATATTCCATAGTAGAATCAGAGGAAGACGAGGGCATTTTGTCAAACTTTAATCCAGCATTAAGGTTGAAAGAATCTTTGTCTGGTTTGTGAGGAAAAGCCAAAGCCAAATTATTCTCAACACAGAATAGTTCTCGGTTATAAACCACTATCACTTGCTGACGTCTGATTGGTATAGCTAATACAGCAGCAAGATTAGCTAAAGCATCAGCTTCTGCATTATAGGCTCGTCGAACATGTTCAATAAAGAAGTCTTCAAAAGATGAGGCTATAGAGAGTGCTGCTCGATGATAAGGTATCAAATCCTGATGACGAACTTCATACGTTCCTTTGATCTGATTGACAATAAGCTTGGAGTCTCCATAAACTTCCAAATATTGAATATCTAGATGTTTAGCAAGTTGAAGACCAATGAGTAATGTATTGTATTCGGCTACATTGTTTGAACATGATTGATCTAGAGAATAAGCCCTCTGAATAGTTAGTCCTTCTGGGGATACAAGAACAATCCCAACTCCAGCGACAATATTGCCGTTAGGACCTATTCTAGATGCTCCATCAAAGAATAGACGCCAGGTAGGAACTTCTTCAGAAATCAGATTTGAATCCAAGACTTCATCAGGAATCTCATCATATAATTTAGAATCTTCTGGAATTGCATGAGCAGCCAGAAATCAGCAAGAGCCTGTCCTTTAACCGACTTCTGAGGAATATAATGCATATCGTATTGAGCTAACAAGATTCCCCAATTAGCTAGTCTGGAGTTGAGAATACCAGGTTTCTTCATCATAATCCTGATGGGATTCACTCTGGAAATGACATGAATCGTTTGACCGATAATATAATATCGCGTTTTTTGAACAGCAAACATTAATGCTAAGCATTCTTTCTCGATTGGAGAATAACGCGTTCAGCACCCGTCATTGTGCGACTGAGATAATAAATAGCCTGTTCATGGCCATCTTTATTTTTCTGGGCAAGTAATGCACCAAGAGAATGATCCATGGCTCGAACATATAGAAGAAATGTATCCCCGAGATGGGAGGTACCAAAACTGGAGGGTTCATGAGATACTGTTTAATATCGTCAAATGCTTTTTGACATTCTTTGTTCCAGACGAAAGATACACCTTTCTTCAGAAGTTTGTTGAATAGTCTGCAGCGTCCTGATAAGTTGGAAATGAATCTCCTGATATAAGCAATTCTTCCTTGAAATCCTCGTAGCTCTTTTAAGGTGCGTGGAGGACGCATCTCTTGAATGACTTTGATCTTCTCGGGATCCACGTGTATACCTTTAGCGGTAATGACGAAGCCGAGAAATTTACAACTAGAGACGCCCAGGAAGGACTTAGTAGGGTTCATTTTAAGTTGATGCTGACGCATTAAATCAAAGATAGTCTTCAAATCTTGGATATGATCCTCCTTTCGTCGACTTTTGACTGCAATATCATCAACATAGCATTCGACTATTTTTCGGAGATGTTCGCGGAATATAGTGCTCATTGCTCGCTGATATGTTGCTCCTGCATTCTTGAGACCAAACGGCATCACTGTATAACAGTATGTACCGATCGGCGTTCTGAAGGAAGTGTGTTTTTCATCATCTGGGAACATTTTGATCTGGTTGTATCCCGAATACCCATCCATAAATGACATTCGTTCGAAACCACATGTATTGTCGATCATGACATCAGTAATTGGAAGAGGAAACTCATCTTTAGGACAAGCCGCATTGAGATCGTGAAAGTCTATACAGACTGGATCTTGCCAGTCTTTTTAAGGACAGGAACGATGTTAGCCACCCATTCAGGATGTTGTTCCTCTCGAATAAATCCAGAAGCCATAAGCTTGTTGACTTCAGCTTCAATTGCATCCATAATGTCTGGACGAAATCGTCGCTGTTGTTGTTTGACCGGTTTAGCATTTGGCATGATATTGAGTTTGTGTATTGCAATCTTCGGATCTAATCCTGGCATATCCTCGTAACTCCAGGCAAAGACATCGATATAATCACGAATAAGCTTGATCATGTCTTGCTTATCTGTTTCTGAAAGACTTTCACTGATGAATATTGGTTTAGGAGAACCTTCTTCACCAACATCAATTTGGATCAATTTATCTTCGGTAGGAGGTTCTCTCTGCTCGAACCTGAATTCCTATTGATTATCTAATCTTTGAGTCCATTGTTCCGATTCGGGTGATATTTCAAAATTATCCTCATCTTCATTATTTTCCTGCGGGCCATCAACAGAGACCATATTGATGGACAAAATAGAACAATGAAGATCGCCAATACTCGTGTCAGAATCCCAAGAGAGAGAATCAGAAGACTCAGATCGTTCGTCTTCATCGGACTTTGAATCTTCATGGACTATGTTGATAAAGGAAGTAGGAGCAATGTAACCTAAACCACATTTTGTCCTTCCGTATTTTAATGGAGGAATTCGAACAGGCATTCTTCTTCCTTTTCCATTATTGAGACTGGTTCTAAAGTCATAACCCATATTCTTGATGATATTTTTGGATTGTTGACTGTAGCGACGCAGTTGTAACCTTCCAGTATCATCGTTTATGTCATCTTCTTCCAAGTTAGGAGGATTCTGGGGTCCTTTATAAAAGAAGATCGGATTTTCTCCCTTTTTCTAGCAGGGACCACGAAGTATGATTTTTGTATGGATTCCAATGATACGTCTGTATGAAGAGTTTGAACAACCCCTATAGTTAATGACTCCAAGTTATCTAGCAATTGTAAATAACTTTGTACATGATTACAGACATCAATATACTGCAAAGGAGATGCTTCATTAATATTAAATACTGTATTTACAACAGAAGGCTGAGCCTTATCAGACTTAGTCAAATTAATGACAAAAGGGAGAGAGGAAGAGCGATCAGAAGTTTGTTTCGATTAAGATCGATAACAAAAGGCTCAGAAGAGGTGAGCTCCCTTGAAGAAGATCGTGGATAAGTAGTACGTCCACTGACTGGAATGACTAGAGTATCTGATCTAGCCTGAGAAGGTGGAGGGGGAGTAGTACGTCCACTGACAGGAATTATCAGTGAGCCTTGTGGAGCTTGGGAAGACGGTACAGTAGTACGTCCACTGACAGAATTATCAGTGAACCTTGTGAAGCCTGAGCAGGTGATGAAGTAATACGTCGACTGACAGGAATTATCAGTGAGCCTTCTTCGGATGATCTAACAGACTGCGGAGGAGTGATACGCCCTTTTACAGGAATAACAAAAGTGCCCACTTTTGCTATCTCATCATCATTATCCATAGCTTGCAAGACTTTTGAGTATTCATCTTTGTACATGCGAGCGTCATTGAAGTAAGCTTCAACTCCTTTGAATGGATAGAGATCCGCAACTTCCTTTTGAACTTCTCCATTATCATCAACATATTTGAAACACTGATGAAGGGTCGAAGGAACGACATTATGTTCATGCAAGAATGGTCTTCCCAACAGAGCATTGTATGAGCATCCATGATTGTCGATGATGTAAAAAGTAACTTTAGTACGAAGATCGCCTATTTGAAATTTGAGTCGAATCTTGCCCAAAGGCTCACTTTTTCCTTGATTAAATCCCAAGATGGTAGTGATAGTGCTGGAAAGGCTATGTACAGGTATTTTCAGTGCGTCTAGCATAGCTTTTGGCATAATGCTGAGAGCAGATCCTGGATCAATCAGGAGACGATCAACTTTCATAGAATCAATATATCCTGTATGATATAAAGGACGGTCATGTCGATTATCCTCTAGCAGCATATCGTCCTGCGTAAAGGTAATGTTTGGAATAAATTCCAATACATTGTGGCAATGAGAAACAGAGTTCTATTTCCAACTCTTGAAAAGAGTTAAGCAGGTTTCTGCTTGCAGCAGTGCTTCACTTAAAGTTTCTCGAGTTTCTTTAGAGAGGCGTAAGAGCTCGAAGATTGATAATTTAGCTGGGGTATTGGCTAGTTGAGCCAATATATCAAAATTATAAGGCTTTTCAAGTCCTGTAGGAGATGACTTCTTCAATGGTTTGTCGAAGCGGACTTGTTGTTTGCCTTTGTCAGCTGCTGTTGGTTTAGAAGGAACTGTCTCAACAGGAACATTTAAAGGCTCTTCAGTAGAGACTGGTGTTGAAGCTGTAACCGGAGGACTTCAGAAGTTTCTTCAAGAACTTCAGCATAATCTTTCAGATATACTTTTCCTGACCGAGTTCCAGCATGAACTTCAACTTCAGATTCTGGTTCAAGGTCTATGGAAACCATGCTGCAATTCTTTATTTTGCTCTTGGTTCTTTTATGTTTGATGAGAGCTTCATTCCAGAAACCAAGGCCAACACGAGATTGATTATGTCTCATAGTGATGGCCAAAGGTGCTCGGAGTCCCTTGCCTGAGTTCAAACCCGGAGCAGTGGCTAGATCATAACCCATCTTCGCCATCAATTCACGAGATTGTGAACTGTATAAATAAAAGCAGGTTTGTACCTATCTTCAAATTGAGGTACAGATTTTTATCTCCGTAGGGAGTGAATTTCCTGCTGAGATGAAAGTAGAGGTTAGATAAAAATCGGGTGTGAAACTAGAAGTCACATTGCATGACTTAGTCTTCCCGAGCTTCTTTTAGATGAGGAAGTCTTCCGAGGAGAAGAGGAAGACGTTTCAAACTCCGTCATTAAATCCGGGTGAATCCACATGATCTCTCCTTCTTAGTTGTGACAGGAACAAGTCCGTCATTCTGTGCTGGTGGGATGTTTATAACTTCGAGAGTTGCTTTGGGGATAGGAACAATCCCACTTTCCACCATTAAGGGAGGGAAGTCACCGAACTGCATTGAAATTACATTTGCTGTGACTGTTTTGTCTTTGGGTGTTAATGTCACAGCTCCTGATTTAATCATCTCTTGAATCTTCCTTTTAATACATAGCAAGACCGGATTGTATGACCCAGCATTCTATGATATGGACAGTATTTTGGATGATCTGTCTTATTGGCTTCATCAGGCTTTTTAATTTCGGCAATTGAATCTTATTACCTTTGAGTAAGCATTCAAAGATACCCTGAACATCATCATCGTCGAAAGAATATTCTTCTTTCAGCCGAGGAGATCTCTGTTGTTGATTTGTTGGAGCTGAAGTAGCTTGGGTAGTCTTTACTTCTTGACTACTGCTTTGGAGATTGACTTCAAGAGCTTCTTTCCCTTTGCGATTGTTGGTCGAGTACTATTGCTAGCACTCTGATTTGATTCTTTGGGAGCCATTTGTACCCCCAGACCCTTGAAGGTTTCAGAACTGACCTCGGCAGCCTTGGCCGACAATGAAAGAAGGCCAATCTTGAAACTGAGTAGACCCTGTCCCATCTGATAATTGGTAAAGATTTGCTTGCAGTGTCGATGGTAACAGCATCGGGAGTTCCGAGAGGCATTTTGAGGGCTTCTCTTCTGAATCTTTCAATGAAGTCCTCGGTGGTTTCGTTATTTTTCTGTTAATTCTTATGAGGGCTGACATGGTCATGTCGTTGAGCCCTTCATAGAATCGTTCAAGAAACATTTGCTTGAACGGAAATGAGGTAATGCACCCTCAGGGAGACTTCTATACCATTCATAAGCCGTTCCTTTGAGACATCCAATGAACACCCGAGTAAGGAGGGCGTCACTTGGTTCAGTTGATCAGTCATTACTTCAAAGATTAAAGAACTGACTTGGGAGGTTTCCCTCATAAAAAGAGATGGTCGGAGGTTTGTATTTTTGGTGGATACGATACCTGCTTCCATTCTATCGGGTAAGGTTGCTTGATACCTAACCTTTGCAAACCATCCTTTTGTTTGAATGCCTCGAATGAGTTCGGAGATTCTTTAACTCTTAGAAACAATTCCAGAAGATTGGAGAGTTGTAACTTGTTGAGTGTAATTAAGAGGAGGGACTGCAGTATATACCACCCCCAGCTCCAGACTGACTTAGAGTGGGTTTTCAGAACATTAGATTGTACCCCCGGAATAGTAGAGGGTTCCGGGTTTGGAACATGTCACGACCCGCACCCTGTGTAGGGGCACGAGAAGTGGGTACGTCCAGCCTACGCCGCAGTGTCGGCGGTAGAACACTGTCCTAGGTCAATCATCTAACAATATAAAAGTACCTGTACAGTATATACTCTCCGAATAGAGGTGACATAACAATATACATCTCAATCACATCTAGGGTAGAAGAATGAGAGACAGATAGAAAGATAGTAACTCAAGAGAACAGTATCATAGATGAATAAGTCTAAGTGTCTAGTACAACACAATATCCAGAACTGACAACTCATAATACAAAAAGTCTAAGAGTCTATACATCTCCACATCTCAAAATACAACACAGAATGTGAGACAAAATGTAAATATAGAAAGACTGCCTAGACTAAACTGGTCTAGACTACTGGGGCAATATCCTCAGCTGCAGGTGGATCCTGCTGAGGGTCCACAACATAAGTATCATCTAGTCCTGCTCCATAGTAGGTAGTCACCAGGGCCTCATCCTCATCCTCTGTAATATTTTCAACAGGTCCAATCAGGACGGGAACGAGCACAATACATCTCACGCAGTACATAGCAGGTTAGGAAATACGATACAGGCAATAGAGTAAGATACATGAACTGCTGAAAGGAAATATACGCTGTAAAGAGATAGCTGTAATGAAATATCTACTGTATATAGAGAACTGTAGTGACTAGTGATGTAGAGCACAAGATAGGCATGTGAATGGCTAGAATTTATACATGATTACACTACTGAGTTTGCACATGATTACACTACTTTGGAATTATTCACATGTCCACTTCTACTCTCCCGTTACCCCAATCAATACACAAGGATCTATACAAGTTACGTTATTGTACATGATATCACATGGGGCCCATGAAAGGGTGCACATGATAGTATACATGAGGGCTCAGTAAACATGAGAGTACATGATCACATGAGTGCACATGAATAATAGAAGCATGGGAGTACATGATGAAAGTGAAACACACATAACATGAAGTACCCGATGCTCCCGAGGGGGATAGCATCTCATGTAAAGATCCATATAGTACCAATCCGTGTTACCAACGTGACAGCAACAAGTAAAGTAATCTAGAGCAAGAAGTAAAGCCTGAACAAGTATGAAACGGTCAGAGAATGTACTCGCCTGATAACTGAATGTCTGAAGAGGATATACTGTCTGAGGAGAGGTGTCTGGCTCATAGTCAGAGCAATACAAGTCACAAAGTATCCACAATGATAAAAATAAAGTATACAATGCATACTACATAATTCTAGGTCAAACTGGTCAAAAGTCAACTCTTGGTCAACTCTAATAGTCAACTAGGTCACAGGAAGTCATACTAGGTTACAGGAAATCAAACTAAGTCAATTAAAGTCAAACAAGGTCAAATAGGGTCAAACTAGTTATTTTAGGTCATTCCTAGTCATTTCTAGGTGAACTAGGTCATCTTTGACCTAAAGTTGACTTTGGTCAACTTTCAGACAACAAGGGTCAACAATGGGTTTTGGGTCATTAGGGCTAGCCCCAAGCCATAGGCTAGTAATCCTAGGCCATAGGCCATTGTCAAAGATTTATTGGTTATAGGTTTTCATCTAAACCTATACCTTAACAAGTTATACATATATATAATATCACTATACTATATATATATAATTAGATACTAGCCACCCATATACCCATATATGATTATCATATACATACAACCCCTATGTATATAATACACTAAATATACATTAAGAGACCTAAATAAATATACACATATCATGTATATATATATACAATACATATATATATATATATATATATAACTATACATATATTACAAATATATGTAGAGACATAGAGAGAGAGACAAAGGGAGAGAGAGAGAATGAGAGAGAGTGGGACAGTGAGGGAGAGAGAGAGGAACAGTAGACAAGGGGGGTATCTCAGGTTTCCTGAGACAGAAAACACCCCACACACACACATAACATATATACATAGATATGTATATATATACATAACTATACACACACACATCCAAATCCCCTCAAATTCGACCCACACCCTCAAATATGTATACTACACATATACTCACTAAAATACACTAGTCTAATACATAAATCATTAATAAAATCGAATCAAAATTCGATTTTCAAAACTGAGATTTAATCTCAAAACTGTGACAGTGCACAGTTTACTGGAAATGGGGATAATTCGATTTACACGAACCCAATCGAGCTAAGACTCGATACTAACGGTTGGTAACTAACCCCCCATAGACACTCTAGTGTCCTAGGACACTGACACGACACCACAACACGTTTTCACGTGTCCAAACACGAGAAAACACGACTCGGGTAAACACTGATACGCGTGTTTTGCACTACGTCGTGCAGAGATGCACACGCCTCGTGGACACGACACGAGCCACGTGGAATCTCGTGCTCGTGTCCACGTGTAGCCCACGTGTTGGGCTACACAATCGTGTCACCACGAGGTGTCATCGTGTCGTGTCCGTGCGATACGAGACACTCGAAGTTGGTGTCTGTGCGTGTGTGCGCTGATAGTGCACGACCAGTGCACGTGTCCGTGCTCTCTCGATAGGACACGAGGTATCTTGAAATTCTGGGGGCATGTGCGCAGACAATGCCCCCTCGTGTCCACCAATTTTCCCGTGTCCTAGTGTCGTGTGTAGGGAGAACCAAGGGGGTGGTAGCAGGGGATTTCAGTGCACTGTGCAGTGTGAGAAAACTGAGAGCTTCGTGTCCAGATTTTGGACACGACACAACCCAACTTGTGCTCAGTGTTTTAGGGTTAGGTTTAGGGTTAGCTAGGCTAGGTTTTGGTTCAAAAAGTTTTGGAAAACAGTGTGTATATATCAATGTGACAGTGAGCTAAAAAACAGTAAAATACAATGAAATAAATTAGGATACGTGTCCGATACGACACCAAACAATTCCTAGATTTCACCAAACTTTACCCACAGCTAGTATACACCTATATGCATGCAATAATGAAGAAAAACCAGTATATTAACTAGGTTTAAATACATTTACCTCTATGTGTGCAAGATCTTGAATTTTCACTAAATGAGGGTGATTAGCCTCAAAGCCCAACTTGTCCTTCCTTGGTGAAACTTGAGTAGCACACTTCCCTAGGCTCCCTTAGATTGTAGGTGACCTAATGGAGAAAACTAGAGGTTCAAAGCTTGAGAAATGGGAAAGTTATGGTCAAAAGAGTGGAAGGGTTTTTAGGTTTTTCTTGTGAATTGGTTTTTCATGAAACCATGGGAATGATTCTAAGTGCTAACTATATAGGAGAGAGGGGCAAGGGGGTGTTTTCTTGGCTGCCATGGGGTAGGGGGGGGGGGTTGTCCTTGGGTTGCTTCCAAGCTAAGGGAAGGACTTTAGGTAAAGGTTTAAGATATTTTGCATGGTTTAAGCAAAATATCAAATAAAGGTAACTAGATATTTATTTCACTTTATCCCATGACAAATATCATTCCTCTTAGTCATTCTAGGTTAGTGGCTAACCTCTAGATTAGGGCTAAACTAGGTTAGGGGCTCTCATGACACTTAACAATAATTAAATAATATTAAAATCACATAATTACAAATAGTTCCAAATAAATCCTAGAAAATTACCAAAATACCCTTTAGGCTAAAAATCACTAATTCGAGGTTCTAAGCCTATGCTAAGCTCACATGGTCATAGCAACTTCTAGGTTAGGAAAACTAGGGTTTATACTAAGTTATACTAACCAAAATCACAAAGTCATAAGTCATGACTTAGCATGACTTTAGAAAATGGTTTAATTAACTAAAATCACCAGAAAATCATACCATGACTAAAATACCACTAATAAATAATAAAAATAATAAATTTTCAAAAATCCCCAATTTCAGAAAACAGGGTGTTACAAGTCTACCCACCTTAAAATAATTTCGTCCTCGAAATTTAGATGGTCGTACTCCTCCTAGGTCAAACCTCAACAATCAGGGACGAAGCCACTACCTAGGCAACATACAAGGTCAATAAGCAAGTAGGGGTAGTAGACCTATACTGGGTCATGTCCAAGAATTGGCTGGCTGTTTCAGGTCATAAGGTATCCTGAATTCAAATCGAAGCCAAAAGTAACTCCATGGGATAAATCAGGATGGAGCCTCGGGTCAGGAAAATCGTACTAAGCAAATGAAGCACACGATGGTATGCCTGAGTGGGACACTAAGGTCATGGGTGTAGTATGTCATGTCTAGGTCATGTATGTGAAGTGGTTTTGAGAAAACAACTAGTCTTGTGTTCCAAATTTAAAAGTCACGGTAACGTGTCTACGGTGATCAATTTAGAGTGGGAAGGGTCTATGGCCTAAATTTAACCAAATTGGTGATGCAATAGTGGTACCAGGGGGACAGGTTAAATGGAACAGTCTGTGGTCTCATCTAGGTGCACTAGTCATTCTAGATCAATACTGTCCTATGGTATCAAAATGTACAAGCAATCTAAGGTAATTGGGAAGGTAAGGAAACAACAATCATCAAGGCTATAGGGTCGTCTATCATCCTATATGAAAACAGGTCATTAATAAGTAACTGAGAAATCATTAAAGTTATCCTTCCATAAAAGAAAATTGAAAATTTAGGTACAACAATCACAAATAGATTTTAGTCTTGACACGATCTAAGTTGATCAATTTCGAGATAAACGGGATTTGGGCAAGGTGGGAAATCAATGAAATCAAGTATGAGCACGAGCATCCAATGATGAAGATCCAGGTCATGATTAAATTTATTCAACTGGATACGAATACGAGGTCATAGGCGATAAATAATTCCAAGGAGAATTGTCAAGGCTGTTGTGGATAAGATTCTAGGGTAAGTTTAACTGTGTCCATCCACGTAGATTGATACATGAAAAAGCGAACCAAAGTGCAATAGGTTGATCAGACCATCATGTACCGTTCTGATTAGACAATATGTTAGTGGGTGGCCACCCAATAAAATATGTCATGACCAAGCTCGAAAATAGATAAGCTTGCAAAACTAAGGCTAATTTAGCAGCACAAGATATAAGGGTGGTAATGATGAAAGGAATTACATAGTCCAAGTTTCTTAGCCAACGGGTCAAGTAATCAGATAAGGTATAAGGTTAAGTATTAAGGATTCAAGCAGAACACCATCACATGCTAGGTCGAAAGAATTGAACCAAGGTGGATTTCTAATTGAAATAAGAATAAATTTAGTATCATGGTAGAGGTTATAGTTTAGCCATTTGACCAGAAAATCATATCAAGAAAATAGAGTACAGGGAGACGGATTTTAGTAGGACATGGAATACCTACATGAAGGTAGGCTAGTCTAGGTTTATATGTGAAGTTTGTTGGGAGGTAACAGCTAGTGTTTATACTCTGAATATCTAAGTCACGGTAAAGGACGTCCAATGATCTAGAATAGAAAGTGGTAGTTCGAGACGTGACAAATTGATGCAAAAATTGAAGAGGATCAAATTAACCCATGAAATAAAATTAATCAGGAGTCCAGTAAATAATTTAGGAACACTGTCCTAGGGATTTATAGGCTACTAGATGAATATAGTTAGGTTCGATCAATCAAGGGTCAAGGTTAGAAGGTATCAATAAAGTCTTGATTTGAGGAAATGTCGAGTAAGTCAGGTTTGGGTTACAGTCACATAGATTGGTAGTAGGAGTTGAGCAAGATGCAAAAATAGAGGGGACAGTTCATTTCAATGAAAAGCAATTAGCAAGAGGATTAGATGGTAAGAAACAGATAAGAGTTTTCTCATAAATGTGATTGAGTACCCTAAAATAAAAGATATTAATCTAACACTAAGAAATTAAAATCAACAACTACAAAATTTTAAAATTATCAACTAACACCAGGATTCAAAGTTCTACAGTGAATCCTCCAAAATCAAATTCAATCAAGGGAAAAGAAGTTTAAATCGTAATTTCAAATGAGATTCTCAAGGGTCATCCCAGGAATCTCTCAAAGTATCCTAGCAGTGATTGAGTATCCATTCTCTCTAAGCCTATTCCTCCAATCCTATCACAGGCTGTAGTGATACTCTAGTTCGAATACCACTACATAAACTCGACCTGCATGGGCCACCACTAAAACGTGTCACGACCCGCACCCTGTGTAGGGGCACGAGAAGTGGGTACGTCCAGCCTACGCCGCAGTGTCGGCGGTAGAACGTGTCCTAGGTCAATCATCTAACAATAAAAGTACCTGTACAGTATATACTCTCCGAATAGAGGTGACATAACAATATACATCTCAATCACATCTAGGGTAGAAGAATGAGAGACAGATAGAAGATAGTAACTCAAGAGAACAGTATCATAGATGAATAAGTCTAAGTGTCTAGTACAACACAATATCCAGAACTGACAACTCATAATACAAAAGTCTAAGAGTCTATACATCTCCACATCTCAAAATACAACACAGAATGTGAGACAAAAGTAAATATAGAAAGACTGCCTAGACTAAACTGGTCTAGACTACTGGGGCAATATCCTCAGCTGCAGGTGGATCCTGCTGAGGGTCCACAACATAAGTATCATCTAGTCCTGCTCCATAGTAGGTAGTCACCAGGGCCTCATCCTCATCTCTGTAATATTTTCAACAGGTCCAATCAGGACGGAACGAGCACAATACATCTCACGCAGTGCATAGCAGGTTAGGAAATATGATACAGGCAATAGAGTAAGATACATGAACTGCTGAAAGGAAATATACGCTGTAAAAGAGATAGCTGTAATGAAATATCTACTGTATATAGAGAACTGTAGTGACTAGTGATGTAGAGCACAAGATAGGCATGTGAATGGCTAGAATTTATACATGATTACACTACTGAGTTTGCACATGATTACACTACTTTGGAATTATTCACATGTCCACTTCTACTCCCCCGTTTACCCCAATCAATACACAAGGATCTATACAAGTTACGTTATTGTACATGATATCACATGGGGCCCATGAAAGGGTGCACATGATAGTATACATGAGGGCTCAGTAAACATGAGAGTACATGATCACATGAGTGCACATGAATAATAGAAGCATGGGAGTACATGATGAAAGTGAAACACACATAACATGAAGTACCCGATGCTCCCGAGGGGGATAACATCTCATGTAAAGATCCATATAGTACCAATCCGTGTTACCAACGTGACATCAACAAGTAAAGTAATCTAGAGCAGAAGTAAAGCCTGAACAAGTATGAAACGGTCAGAGAATGTACTCGCCTGATAACTGAATGTCTGAAGAGGATATACTGTCTGAGGAGAGGTGTCTGGCTCCTAGTCAGAGCAATACAAGTCACAAAGTATCCACAATGATAAAAATAAAGTATACAATGCATACTACATAATTCTAGGTCAAACTGGTCAAAAGTCAACTCTTGGTCAACTCTAATAGTCAACTAGGTCACAGGAAGTCATACTAGGTTACAGGAAATCAAACTAAGTCAATTAAAGTCAAACAAGGTCAAATAGGGTCAAACTAGTTATTTTAGGTCATTCCTAGTCATTTCTAGGTGAACTAGGTCATCTTTGACCTAAAGTTGACTTTGGTCAACTTTCAGTCAACAAGGGTCAACAATGGGTTTTGGGTCATTAGGGCTAGCCCCAAGCCATAGGCTAGTAATCCTAGGCCATAGGCCATTGTCAAAGATTTATTGGTTATAGGTTTTCATCTAAACCTATACCTTAACAAGTTATACATATATATATATATCACTATCATATATATATAATTAGATACTAGCCACCCATATACCCATATATGATTATCATATACATACAACCCCTATGTATATAATACACTAAATATATATTAAGAGACCTAAATAAATATACACATATATCATGTATATATATATATACATACATATATTATATATATATATATATATATATATATATATATATATATAATAACTATACATATATTACAAATATATGTAGAGACATAGAGAGAGAGACAAAGGGAGAGAGAGAGAATGAGAGAGAGTGGGACAGTGAGGGAGAGAGAGAGGAACAGTAGACAAGGGGGGGTATCTCAGGTTTCCTGAGACAGGAAACACCCACACACCACACATAACTATATACATAGATATGTATATATATACATAACTATAAAAAAAAAAAAAAAAAAAAAAAAAATATATATACATAACTATACACACACACATCCAAATCCCCTCAAATTCGACCCACACCCTCAAATATATGTATACTACACATATACTCACTAAAATACACTAGTCTAATACATAAATCATTAAAAATCGAATCAAAATTCGATTTTCAAAACTGAGATTTAATCTCAAAACTGTGACAGTGCACAGTTTACTGGAAATGGGGATAATTCGATTTACACGAACCCAATCGAGCTAAGACTCGATACTAACGGTTGGTAACTAACCCCCCATAGACACTCTAGTGTCCTAGGACACTGACACGACACCACGACACGTTTTTACGTGTCCAAACACGAGAAAACACGACTCGGGTAAACACTGATACGCGTGTTTTGCACTGCGTCGTGCAGAGATGCACACGCCTCGTGGACACGACACGAGCCACGTGGAATCTCGTGCTCGTGTCCACGTGTAGCCCACGTGTTGGGCTACACAATCGTGTCACCACGAGGTGTCATCGTGTCGTGTCCGTGCGATACGAGACACTCGAAGTTGGTGTCTGTGCGTGTGTGCGCTGATAGTGCACGACCAGTGCACGTGTCCCTGCTCTCTCGATAGGACACGAGGTGTCTTAAAATTCTGGGGGCATGTGCGCAGACAATGCCCCCTCGTGTCCACCAATTTTCCCGTGTCCTAGTGTCGTGTGTAGGGAGAACCAAGGGGGTGGTAGCAGGGGATTTCAGTGCACTGTGCAGTGTGAGTGAAACTGAGAGCTTCGTGTCCAGATTTTGGACACGACACAACCCAACTTGTGCTCAGTATTTTAGGGTTAGGTTTAGGGTTAGCTAGGCTAGGTTTTGGTTCAAAAAGTTTTGGAAAACAGTGTGTATATATCAATGTGACAGTGAGCTAAAAAACAATAAAATACAATGAAATAAATTAGGATACGTGTCCGATACGACACCAAACAATTCCTAGATTTCACCAAACTTTACCCACAGCTAGTATACACCTATATGCATGCAATAATGAAGAAAAACCAGTATATTAACTAGGTTTAAATACATTTACCTCTATGTGTGCAAGATCTTGAATTTTCACTAAATGAGGGTGATTAGCCTCAAAGCCCAACTTGTCCTTCCTTGGTGAAACTTGAGTAGCACACTTCCCTAGGCTCCCTTAGATTGTAGGTGACCTAATGGAGAAAACTAGAGGTTCAAAGCTTGAGAAATGGGAAAGTTATGGTCAAAAGAGTGGAAGGGTTTTTAGGTTTTTCTTGTGAATTGGTTTTTCATGAAACCATGGGAATGATTCTAAGTGCTAACTATATAGGAGAGAGGGGCAAGGGGGTGTTTTCTTGGCTGCCATGGGGTAGGGGGGGGGGGGGGTTGTCCTTGGGTTGCTTCCAAGCTAAGGGAAGGACTTTAGGTAAAGGTTTAAGATATTTGCATGGTTTAAGCAAAATATCAAATAAAGGTAACTAGATATTTATTTCACTTTATCCCATGACAAATATCATTCCTCTTAGTCATTCTAGGTTAGTGGCTAACCTCTAGATTAGGGCTAAACTAGGTTAGGGGCTCTCATGACACTTAACAATAATTAAATAATATTAAAATCACATAATTACAAATAATTCCAAATAAATCCTAGAAAATTACCAAAATACCCTTTAGGCTAAAAATCACTAATTCGAGGTTCTAAGCCTATGACTAAGCTCACATGGTCATAGCAACTTCTAGGTTAAGGAAAACTAGGGTTTACACTAAGTTATACTAACCAAAATCACAAAGTCATAAGTCATGACTTAGCATGACTTTAGAAAATGGTTTAACTTAACTAAAATCACCAGAAAATCATACCATGACTAAAATACCACTAATAAATAATAAAAATAATAAATTTTCAAAAATCCCCAATTTCAGAAAACAGGGTGTTACAGAACAACATGAGTATTTAATATAACTGGAGGAGCTGTCTGTTGGACTTGCTGAGTTTGATGCTGAGATTGCATAAGAGTGTGCATAGCATTCAACGTATCTGCCATAGCTTGCAACTGTTGTTCTAAGGAAGAAATCCTTTGTTCGTGAGCTTCGGTGTTAGTTGAGGGTTCATGATCGCCCTCTGCCATGTAAGTGGTAATCATTCGAGGAATAGATGATGAAACAGTCTGTTCTGAATCATCACTGTGTAAATCAGTATCTTTCCCAGGGCTTTTTACAGGAGTCAATACTGGAAAATTGGACTATCCAAGGAAGTCTTCTGTGATCTCCGGATTACCACTTGGATGAGAAGAAGAAGAGGCTCTGGTCAAGGCTCCGGTCCTGGATCGAGTGCCGAGATAAACACCATCTTCAGAGTCTGATATAGCATCAGACCATATGCTACCCCCAATATTTTTGGAAGTCATGTTGACAGAAGCATAAAGAGGTTCATCTTCATCCAACATTGGTTCATATTGAATCCGTTCGAAAACAGATTGTCTTTTTGGTGAACAACAACATTGAATTACAACTCGAGGTTGGAAGTTGCAACCATGCTTTTCATGGCAAATATGAGCAATATCATAGCCTGATGGAGTGTCAATTCTCTGTTTATTTTGCAAATATTTTCGGAGATCTGTAGGAACAGATTGGAAAGTATTTGAAGATAGTTTCTGTGTAGAAACTTGTCTTTTGTTCTTCTGTCTTCTTGGTTCCTGAGTGTATAAAGACTGATTAATTTGAGCCACATAGTTCTTGGCATATTCTGCATCTGGGTCTAATATACTTGTCTCAGTGGAACCGAACCGATTCTGATTAAGCTTATTACGAAGATCCGTAGGAGATTTGACTTTGATATCAGTCTTGGATACTTGTAATTTGCCTTTCTCAGACCGAGAAATTTTGAGAGAAGGAAGATGAGTATTATTCCGACTAGGAGTCGGTAATAATCCATCTTTGGAGGAATTAGCCAAAAGGCGTTTTCCATTGTTTGATCTAGTAAGAGTACTAGTCAAATTAACTCCAGAGGTAAAGACCTTAGGAGTAGAGGAGTTGACTAAAGAGTCTTTCTCCTTGGTTGGCACAAGATGTACAAGTTGAGGGGGAATCATTTGTATGTTCTGTGGAAGAGAACCCCCAATCTGATTTTGAGAAACAGTCAAAGGACTGTATTTGTTAGCATACGCTGACTTCAGTTTGGACTTCTGGTCATACGCTGCCTTTTTATTAGCATACACTAGCTTTGGCTCAGCGTACACTGCCTGATGTTGGCTTTTGTACGCTGTCTTTGCCGTACGCTGCCCTTTGAATGCCATACGCTCAGAGTCATCAATGGCTAAAGAGCCGACTGCTGTCGTAAGAATAGAGGGAGAAGGGACCTTGACATGTCTAGAGATGGTTTTCCTTATACACGCTGACTTGGTTAAAGAACCAACTTTGTCAGTGTGACTAAGAGAAGCCACTGTTGCCGTGTTCCGAGAAGCCGAAGTGTGCTTCATGGAAGTTGAAGACGTGTTCTTGTCAGCATGAGAAGTGACAGAAGCGTCTCGGACTGCTGCAGAAGACTTAGGGACATAACGGAGTGTCCCTTCTTCTTGGCAGCAGAAAGAGCGGAGGAAGCAGTGCGGCCCTCCTTCGCCTTGAGCATTTCTTCATAAGCCGATTGGTCGAATTGTACAACCATCGTCTTCTTCGTCAAGCCGATCGACGAAGTATCGCATTGAGTTGTTGCTATCTCATTGGAGGAGACAGCTTTCCCCAGCAGAGTCGCCAATTTGTTTTCCATAAATAAATTTACTTTATTTATTTTGTATCTGAGAAAATTATAACTGTAGGAATCTAATCTAGAAGACGATTACTTTATCCCTTGGACGATGCGATGAAGAATACTCGAACTTTGAAGAACTTGGACAGCAACTGGGCAATCTCTCTGTTCTCTCTGAAATTGTCTGTGTGTCTGATAAAGATAAAGAAACTCTTTTTTATAGAGTTCAGGATAACTGTCCTTAAGCATACGCTCAGGTAGTTACTTGACGTGTGCAAAACTGCAGGGACGCGTGGCGAATTCTGATGGAGACACATTAGCGTGCGGTTGAAAGTAGTGGAGCATGTTCAGGAGAGATTGATGGCCTGGATGCCACGTTGCATAACTTCTAGAGAAGTGGATAACTGGTACAGGACACGTGAGAATGTGTGTTGACTGTAATCCTGGATATGGTTGCTGTAATACGCTGCCTCGTTGAAGGAGAGTTATACGCTGACTTGGATGATGCAGAAACAAAATAAAGCTGATACGCTTACTGGAAAAAAAGGAGTCGTACGCTCACTTGATGAGGAATGAGTCGTATAGACTTCATACGCTCACTGAAGAAGGAAGGAGTCGTATAGACTTCATACGCTCAATGACGAAGGAAGGAGTCGTATAGACTTCATACGCTCAATGAAGAAGGAAGGAGTCATATAGACTTCATACGCTCACTGAAGAAATAGCCACGTGGCCATCATCAATCTTCTCTGATAAGCCATATCTTCAAATAACTGTTAAAAGATTTTCTCGAGCGTCGTGACTGCAGATATGACGGCTGACAGACTGTCAAAACTGACAGTAATGATGGCTTTGCATTAATGATCTGCTGAGCTGTCCTCGTAAAAAACAAAACCAGCTCTTTGAATACATATACGACGGTTGCTCTTTTCATGACAACTATCTTTGTACGAAAAGACGAGACGTCAGATTCATTCTTCATTTAATATATGCTGTGCTGCCACTTTAAGAAGAAATAATAAAATATCCACTAAGCGTATGACTTTTGATAAGTGTATGGCCTTGAGCGTAAGGATTAAAATGACAGCGTGTCATAATTTTCCACATCCTACACTCCACAAATTCTATCATGTGCTTTGCGGATAATTTGTTGAACCTCATCACCGGCAATACATCGAAGAAGTAAACCATCATAAGCTCGACGATATAAGGTTTTTGTAGTATGATTGTAATAGAACCTGAGTGATCGTCGTCTGATAGATGCTGCCTCACTCGGATTATCTGGAAGAATATCATACAATACGAAATCTAAGAAAGGAAGTCTCCAATCTTTATCCGTATTCTGAGTCTCAGTTGAATTACTGAAGATGAATTCCATGCTAGAATCAGATGAAGATGATAATGATTTACGACTTAATCCAAACCCTCTTGTTGCATTGACATCATGAGATATTGATTCTTCAATGTCAACTGGAAGTCCTAAAGTTAGATTGTTTTCGAGATAAAATAATTCTCGATTGCAGACAACAATCATTTGTTGACGTTTAATTGGAATAGCTAACACTGCCGCAAGATTAGCAAGAGCATCAGCTTCTGTGTTACATGCTCGCCTAACATGCTCGATGAAGAATCCTTCGAATGAAGAAGTCATAGATATAGCCGATCTATGATAAGGAACTAGATCTTGATGGCGAACTTCATAAGTACCCCTTATCTGATTGACAATGAGTTTAGAATCTCTATACGCTTCCAAATGTTGAATATTTAGATGTTTAGCGAGTTGAAGACCAATAAGCAGTGCATTGTACTCAGCTACATTGTTTGAACATGGTTGATCGAGAGAATAAGCTCTTTGGATAGCAAGACCTTCTGGCGACACAAGAACGATTCCAACCCCAGCGACAATGTCACCATTAGGACCTATTCTTGAAGCTCCATCAAAGAATAGATGCCAAGTAGGATCTTCTTCAGCAATTTGGTTTGAATCTAAGACTTCATCTGGGATTTTATCATAGAGTTTTGAATTTTCTGGAATTGAATGAGCAGCCAGAAAATCAGCTAAAGCTTGTCCTTTGACTGATTTCTGAGGAATATAGTGCATATCATAATGAGCAAGTAAGATTCCCCAGTTAGCCAATCGAGAATTTAAAACACTTGGTTTCTTCATCATGACTCGTATAGGATTGATCCTGTAAATGACATGAATGGTCTGACCAATGATATAATGTCGTGTCTTTTGGACAGCGAACATCAAGGCTAGACATTCTTTTTCGACCGGTGAATATCGAGGTTCAGCTCCGGTCATAGTACGACTGAGATAGTAAATAGCTTGTTCATGACCATTTTTATTCTTTTGAGCGAGCAATGCACCCAATGAATGACTCATTGCTCGGGTGTATAGGAGAAACGGTATTCCTGAGACAGGAGGTACTAATACTGGATGGCTCATCAGATATTGTTTTATATCATCGAATGCTTTCTGACATTCATCATTCCAGACAAAAGAAACACCTTTCTTCATAAGTTTATTGAATGGTCTGCAGCTGTAGTGCCCCGTCCCGCAAAGTCAATCGGAGGAATCGAAACGCCGACGGCGTTCGGCCTTAGCCTTGCAACGGCTTGCTCGGAGACATCGCTCAGGTGGGGTAGTTTCGGTGAACTCTCCTCATCTTTGCCTTCACATAATAAATCGTGTTTTCAACTTGCACAAGTTAGACTTGATAACTAAAAGCTACGCATCCACATAGCTAAGGGAATAATCTCGACGGTTTGAATCGAGTTAGAACATGGAAAACGTCCCACGGTCGGCTTAGAGTTGGTGCATCGTGCTTTGAAAATGACACTCGGTCCTTCGTCCCGTGGCTTGGGAGAAGGAAAGTTGGTCTTCGGTGCAAAAGTTGAGAGTTAGAGTTAGCCTAAGTCATAGGCATCGCCCGCACAAATGCTTGCTAAAGCATGCACGGTCCTGTCCCGCAAGGCTTGGCATAGCCTTTGCTCGTCCCTTGGGTTAAGTTGTAGGCTTGAGTGAGTTAGGCAAAGTTATGCCGGTCGACCTAAGTTATTCTACGTGCTGTCCCGCTTATTCTGCGGTTGTCAAGATAAATAGTCCCACGACCCCAAGGCCCGTCATATGAAGTATGACTTGGGCGACAGCGTTGCGTAGAACACGAGTCGGTTTAGAGGCACGAGCCACGGTTGGTTCAGTAGAAAGTTAGCCACGGTCGGTCGATACTTAAGGAAACACGTTATGTTCAAGTTAAGTTGGAAGGCTATGCAGTAGCCGTTCCCTGAGTTCAAAGAATGTTAAATCTAAGCGATGGTTAGTCGTCGAGAGAAAATATGTCGGGACTGTGGTTCAGTCGCCGAGGCAACCCTGGTTTGGGCTCTGCGAATGAAGTGTGAAAAGTGGAAAGAGTAAAACAAAGGAACGGTGATAATAATAATAAGACCTTGCATTACGTTAAGTCTATAAGTTAGCGTAGGCGCGTGGTCATGGACGACTTGTCGACAAGAGTTGGTTTCTTCGAGCGGCACCCCGGGGCCACGGGACCGACTCGGCCTAGGAAGAAACTGGTTGTAGCCGAGCTGGGTAATAGGCAACGCTGGTTAGGCGATCGGTAAGACGGGGACTTGCATCGGGGCTCGCTACTTGCGTTGCAAGGGTCCCGTACTACCAGGCTACGTCCAATATGGCTGGATAGGCCAGTGACCATTCATATAGATGTGTCGGCACGGGCGGCAATCCGTGTAGGTGCCTTTGGATTGAGTTGAATATGTATGAATTAAAAAGACACAATGTCTGAGCCTAAGATTTGGCTACAGCGAAGGCGACATGCTTCGGCACGAGATGTGGCGTCGACTGTTAAGTTGCGAGTTAAGTCAAAAAGGGCCGTAGGGGTAGTTGTGTGAAGTTACGTTGAGTTGTTGGGCTCGGCCTCGAAATATGAGGCACGGCCGCGTTGTCACAACACAAGTGTATACGAGACTAAGCAAGGAGGTACTGCCTCGGTGATATTGAAGCACGAATCGAGTTATGGCACGATCGAGTCATTACGTCCCAGAGTTTGGCACGAGAGACAAGTATAAGTCGGTGCGTCGACAATGCAAGCACGAGAAAAGTACTAGAGGCAAGGAAATAGAGTCTGTTGCGTAGTGCGTCTCTGATTTTGGCCGTAAGGCAAACGCGACTTGATAGGTTAACATTGTTGGCACGAGGAGTGGTCTAGAGTCAAAGTATGAGTTAACGTTGACATTACAAGCACGGGATGGTTCTGATACACAAGTTGCGCTAAGGTGCCGGTCCTAAAACTGATCCTAAGGCAAGACTAGAAAGACAATCGAAAGGGTTTAAGCTGCACAAAGTAAATGAACGTGTTGGTTTTGTATGGGTGGGCGAGAAGCTCACTCCACCAGTACAGTGGTACTGACACCCACACAGTGTTTCATGTGTAGGCACAGGTAGAAGCTCGTGGCGCGGAGCTCGCTTGGATGCGTCGAGGCACGGAGTTCTTTGGCGAGTCGAAGCGTGCGGTCGCATGATTTGAAGACTTATACAGGACATAATGTATGGACATCGCCTTCCGAAGCTTCCGCTGGATTCAAGTATTGTATCGAGAGAAGAGAGAGAGCAGAAT
Source organism: Iris pallida (assembly GCA_029216955.1). Taxonomy (NCBI): domain Eukaryota; kingdom Viridiplantae; phylum Streptophyta; class Magnoliopsida; order Asparagales; family Iridaceae; genus Iris; species Iris pallida. Next base: position 6,364 of record JANAVB010043139.1, on the reverse strand, counting down.
GACTTGTAACATGAGTGAAAAGTGAGCCTGAGAGACTTGTAATTTGGCCTTGCGCCCACAATTGTAATCTTGTATTCATATCAATAAAAAGAGTTTCTTTTGAAATACTTGTGTTCATGTGTTCTTCTTTAAATTCCGCTGCAATGTATTCAATAACTCTGCTTGGGACTTCTGGGCGACGACCCCGTCGCCGCCGATGCAATCGGCCGTTATGGAATTGCCTTGCACGAGAGCAATCTAGGCTCGTGCGGCATCACGCCTTAGCGAGGACGATCGCTCCTACGGGAGCGGGGCGTGACATAGTGGTATCAGAGCACGGCTTTACGTCCTTGGACCGTCAATTGAATTCTTTAACTTCGATGTTTCCGCAAAACTCTGTTGCTTCCGCAAGTCGATATCGTTGGTGCGCTCTCTCTCAAATGTCCCTCGGCATGTCCATACAATAAGTCTAAATATTTTTGAAAGCTCGTACAAGCGTTCAATCTAACGCATCGGTAGGCCGTTGCCAAATGCATCGGTAGGGCCTTTGTGCCGAATGTTACAAACTTGACTCGATAGAAAAACATGTGCTAATGTTCGCAAAGTCGCACGTACGCCCGAATAGTCCTACGTCGACCTTAGCAAGTCGCGTGCGTGCCTAATTAGTCCAACGTCGACCTTAGCAATTGAGCGTGCAAACTCGGAATATAGTCCGCGCAGGATGGCTATGCACACGGCCTTTTGGCTAAGTTGTGTTGCGCATCGCGCACCTCGACCCTTGGTGCAAATGAGTCGCGAGCGATATCAAGTATCGCTTGGTCGGGAAAGAAGATACACTTAGAGTGTCTATCGATAGGAACGCTATCGAACTAACGCTTAGGCGTACTCGAAAGATTGACTTGTATTTCGAGGAAATAGTGCGAACGACTTAGTGCGTCGATACGACGCGAGCGACTACGCTAGCGATTTGTCGAACGAATCTGAAGGATGTCTTAGCGAATGATACGAAAATGATTGCGGACTAGATCGTATGGCTCGAATCCGAGTGGTGTATGGATTTTCTTAGAAATCATTCGAGCAAGTATTGAGGATTACGAGTAACGGCGAGTATGTCGACGAGGCGATGCGATCGCGCAAAGCTTTAGAACGCGTCACGCTTAGTTGGTCGTGACTTCGAATGTCCCAAACGAGCATCTCGTTCGGACAACTTGTCAATGAGCAACGTGAATTAGAAAACGATTCGGAACGATAAATAAAAATGAATGGTCTTGATCGAGGAAACTTAGAGGATCGCGCGTGCGATATCGGATTGATGCAACTGAAATATGACTTGAGTTTTGAATAACGATCTTGAAACGAGCTTGAGGAATAGCGATCGAACTTGATCTTGAATATCGAGGAATGGTGGTATATCCAGTTCGGACAATAGCATCAAGTCGTACGACTCGAAATTGGTTGCGAAGGAAGATCGTCAGGTTACGCATGTCGTCGATGGTATTGAGGCGTATCAAAGATCGATATACGATAACTCGGGGGCACTCTGACTCGGCGAATGACGGTCGTGCAAATGTCATTATTCCGTTGGATGCTATACTTGGGATGTTAAAAATGTGTCGAGGAAAAGATAGACTGGCTCGAGGATTTTCTAAGTTGAACGAATGACGATCGAACTATCGAACTTGGCTTGGATGAAAACTGGAATATTTGGATTTGCTTCGTCGACAACCACAACGTTGATGTTCTTGTCTTATGCGAGTGCTACTCCAGCCTCGTACATGCGTCACGCCGATTAGGGCGATCACTCTGCGTGAGCGCTGGTATGGTGATTCATACAGCGGGAGTGGTCGAACTTGCACGGTGCGACAATTTGTGCTTCGATTTGTGGTTTGACGCGAAGGTGACTCGAGAATGGATTTGTGTGCTTGAAGAATCGAACTTGAGGATTGTGTAGGTCCAATCCGCGTATCGAAAATGAGTTAGTCTAACCTCAAACAAGAGTTACGCCCCGATGAGAATGATTATTCTGCGGGTGCGTTGCATGGTGATTCATGAACCACCGTGGATAATCGGACTCGCGTGAGATTGGGGCACAACGTATTGTCGAGCTAGATGACCTCGTGATCGAATACATGAATTGGTTAGAATTGGTGATTTGAATGGATTCGAATACGTGCAACGAATACGCTGAGGCGAATAGGTGATCGTGCTTGATGTTTAGAAATCTGAGTGACGCGAGCTTGGGTAGAAAATCCCGTACTACCGACTTTGGTTTGACCCGAGGATTGGGGTCAGTGTTGGCATTATTGTTGGGGAACTATGATTCCAATCCTGACATTGACTTAGCCTCGAAAAGAAATAGCCTAGCGGTTAGGCGAGACGCCCTGTTTCAAGTGTTAGCAATCGGAAGGATTGATCTTGAGGATTGGAATGGATAGATGGCGTGGATCACGAATGTAGGAAACCCTGCTCATGAGACTCGACTGACATACATATATTTCAGGGACGCCTGGGTATGTGCACGATGCGACTCGAGTGAGAATGACAAATTTTTTATCATACGGCTTTGTTGAATGCATGTATTTTGGGGACGCTTGGAATGCATGCACGATCTAGCCAAGTGATACGACTAGTTCAAGCAAGGCTTGAAATATGGGAGTGTGTCGAGATCTTGAAATCGTGTTGAAGTAAAGATTGATAATAGTGAGAGCGTGGCTCGGAATCGAAGGAACGCGTAGGCAAAATGTGTACGATTAAGTCTTGGCTGTAGAAATGGTAGGATAGCTGGCCTTCAGGAAAGTCTCGAGGATGAGACTTGTTCTGAGTGGTGTATGATGTAGTGCCCCGTCCCACAAAGTCAATCGGAGGAATCGAAACGCCGACGGCATTCGGCCTTAGACTTGCAACGGCTTGCTCGGAGACATCGCTCAGGTGGGGTAGTTTCGGTGAACTCTCCTCATCTTTGCCTTCACATAATAAATCGTGTTTTCAACTTGCACAAGTTAGACTTAATAACTAAAAGCTACGCATCCACATAGCTAAGGGAATAATCTCGACGGTTTGAATCGAGTTAGAACATGGAAAAGGTCCCACGGTCGGCTTAGAGTTGGTGCACGTCGTGCTTTGAAAATGACACTCGGTCCTTCATCCCGTGGCTTGGGAGAAGGAAAGTTGGTCTTCGGTGCAAAAGTTGAGAGTTAGCCTAAGTCATAGGCGTCGCCCGCACAAATGCTTGCTAAAGCATGCACGGTCCTGTCCCGCAAGGCTTGGCATAGCCTTTGCTCGTCCCTTGGGTTAAGTTGTAGGCTTGAGTGAGTTAGGCAAAGTTATGCCGGTCGACCTAAGTTATTCTACGTGCTGTCCCGCTTATTCTGCGGTTGTCAAGATAAATAGTCCCACGACCCCAAGGCCCGTCATATGAAGTATGACTTGGGCGACAGCATTGCGTAGAACACGAGTCGGTTTAGAGGCACGAGCCACGGTTGGTTCAGTGGAAAGTTAGCCACGGTCGGTCGATACTTAAGGAAACACGTTATATTCAAGTTAAGTTGGAAGGCTATGCAATAGCCGTTCCCTGAGTTCAAAGAATGTTAAGTCTAAGCGATGGTTAGTCGCCGAGAGAAAATATATCGGGACTGTGGTTCAGTCGCCGAGGCAACCCTGGTTTGGGCTCTGCGAATGAAGTGTGAAAAGTGGAAAGAGTAAAACAAAGGAACGGTGATAATAATAATAAGACCTTGCATTACGTTAAGTCTAGAAGTTAGCGTAGGCGCGTGGTCATGGACGACTTGTCGACAAGAGTTGGTTTCTTCGAGCGGCACCCCGGGGCCACGGGACCGACTCGGCCTAGGAAGAAACTGGTTGTAGCCGAGCTGGGTAATAGGCAACGCTGGTTAGGCGATCGGTAAGACGGGGACTTGCATCGGGGCTCGCTACTTGCGTTGCAAGGGTCCCGTACTACCAGGCTACGTCCAATATGGCTGGATAGGCCAGTGACCATTCATATAGATGTGTCGGCACGGGCGGCAATCCGTGTAGGTGCCTTTGGATTGAGTTGAATATGTATGAATTAAAAAGACACAATGTCTGAGCCTAAGATTTGGCTACAGCGAAGGCGACGTGCTTCGGCACGAGATGTGGCGTCGACTGTTAAGTTGCGAGTTAAGTCAAAAAGGGCCGTAGGGCTAGTTGTGTGAAGTTACGTTGAGTTGTTGGGCTCGGCCTCGAAATATGAGGCACGGCCGCGTTGTCACAACACAAGTGTATGCGAGACTAAGCAAGGAGGTACTGCCTCGGTGATATTGAAGCACGAATCGAGTTATGGCACGACCGAGTCATTACGTCCCAGAGTTTGGCACGAGAGACAAGTATAAGTCGGTGCATCGACAATGCAAGCACGAGAAAAGTACTAGAGGCAAGGAAATAGAGTCTGTTGCGTAGTGCGTCTCTGATTTTGGCCGTAAGGCAAACGCGACTTGATAGGTTAACATTGTTGGCACGAGGAGTGGTCTAGAGTCAAAGTATGAGTTAACGTTGACATTACAAGCACGGGATGGTTCTGATACACAAGTTGCGCTAAGGCACCGGTCCTAAAACTGATCCTAAGGCAAGACTAGAAAGACAATCGAAAGGGTTTAAGCTGCACAAAGTAAATGAACGTGTTGGTTTTGTATGGGTGGGCGAGAAGCTCACTCCACCAGTACAGTGGTACTGACACCCACACAGTGTTTCATGTGCAGGCACAGGTAGAAGCTCGTGGCGTGGAGCTCGCTTGGATGCGTCGAGGCACGGAGTTCCTTGGCGAGTCGAAGCGTGCGGTCGCGTGATTTGAAGACTTATACAGGACATAATGTATGGACATCGCCTTCCGAAGCTTCCGCTGGATTCAAGTATTGTATCGAGAGAAGAGAGAGAGCAGAATGACTTGTAACATGAGTGAAAAGTGAGCCTGAGAGACTTGTAATTTGGCCTTGCGCCCACAATTGTAATCTTGTATTCATATCAATAAAAAGAGTTTCTTTTGAAATACTTGTGTTCATGTGTTCTTCTTTAAATTCCGCTGCAATGTATTCAATAACTCTGCTTGGGACTTCTGGGCGACGACCCCGTCGCCGCCGATGCAATCGGCCGTTATGGAATTGCCTTGTACGAGAGCAATCTAGGCTCGTGCGGCATCACGCCTTAGCGAGGACGATCGCTCCTACGGGAGCAGGGCGTGACAGCAGCGTCCTGAAAGATTAGAGATGAATCTCCTGATATAAGCGATCCTTCCTTGAAATCCTCGTAGCTCTTTTAAGGTGCGTGGAGGACGATCTCTTGGATGGCTTTGATCTTCTCGGATCTACGTGTATACCTTTTGAGGTAATGACGAAGCCGAGAAATTTGCCACTAGAGACGCCTAAGAAGGACTTAGTAGGGTTCATCTTTAGTTGATGCTTACACATTAGATCAAAAATAGTCTTCAAATCTTGGATGTGATCCTCTTTTTGTCGACTTTTGACTGCAATATCATCAACATAGCATTCGACTGTTTTTCGTAAATGTTTACGGAATATAGTGCTCATAGCTCGTTGATAAGTTGCTCCTGCATTCTTGAGACCGAATGGCATCACTGTATAACAGTATGTACCGATCGGTGTTCTGAAGGAAGTGTGTTTCTCATCTGGAAACATTTTAATCTGATTGTACCCAGAATACCCGTCCATGAATAACATCCGTTCAAACCCACAGGTATTATCGATCATAACATCAGTAATTGGTAGAGGGAATTCGTCTTTAGGACATGCCGCATTGAGATCGCGGAAGTTTATGCATACTCTGATCTTGCCAGTCTTTTTAAGGACAGGAACTATATTAGCCACCCAATCGGGATGTTGTTCCTCTCTAATAAACCCAGAGGCCATGAGTTTATTGACTTTAGCTTCAATTACATCCATAATGTCTGGACGAAATTGTCAATTGTTGTTTGACCGGTTTAGCATTCGGCATGATATTGAGTTTATGAGTTACGATTTGTGGATCAAGTCCTGGCATATCTTCATAACTCCAAGCGAAGACATCGATGTATTCACGAATAAGTTTGATCATGTTGCTTATCAGTTTCTGAAAGACTTTTACTGATGAATATTGGTTTGGGGGATCCCTCTTCACCAACATCTATTTGAACAAGTTTGTCTTCAGTCGGAGGTTCTTTTTGTTCGAATCGGAACTCCCATTGATTATCTAACCTTTGGGCCATTGTTCTGATTCAGGTGAGATTTCAAACTCGTCTCGTTTTATCATCTTCAGAACCATCGACGAAAACCATGTTGGAAGACAGAATGTTGCGGTGGAAGTCGCCGATACTTGTATCAGAATCCCAAGAGGTAGTATGGAAGAATCAGATCTC